>OY755235.1:61735197-62335197 GCA_963576725.1 Azorinus chamasolen | reverse complement strand
AGTTACCGTTATGGAGATGTTTTACTGTATATATCAATATTAAAAGTCATTGTCTCTTTACCATATACACAGTTGTAGGATCTATTACAAACTGTTGCTAGAACAGAGTTACGTCTTCAATCAATATGCTTATACACGCGAAAGACCGGCGGTGAGATTTACATTTCAATAATTTTATTGTGTCAAATCTTGAAGTGGAAATGTCACCGCCGGTCTTTCGTATATATATTATATACTATTCAAGTATAAGACAATCTTTGCGACCTGTGCGGATGATAATTTATCTTTGCAGACGAAATCCTTATGCAAATAACAATCTACAATCGCGTCTACTGGAACTTTATTTCTGAATTTTCTTTCTTAATGATTCGAAAATTAAATAGTTTGGGTCCTCACAAGACGCAGAGTAAATTGGGGTCTCACCTGTGTGAACACTGCGTACTAAGGTGATCACCCATTCACGACTAAATGACACAGAACAGACTAAACCTGATTAAATGGTTACACGTAACGAATTAAAAACGTACATGTATTTGTTTGATTAGTGGTTTCTAGTGGATATATTAGAGTTGTTCAATGAACTCGTAGCTGTGAAACAAATGTCCATTCAAAGTTGGAGCTGGTGCAATTCTCACTACTTCAACTTCGATCAAGCTTATGTGAAACAATTGCTCTAGTGTCAAACAAATGTATACATGCATGTTGCTGGGTTTGGCATTGGTAGAACTAGTAGAGTCAGATCATATAGGAGCCGTCTGAGAGAATGGTCTGCTTACAAAGACATGAAAATGATGAATATGTTTGGTTTTGGTAAAAGCTGTAGAGTAGGATCTATTATAATTACATGGCAAACAGAGCAGACGTGAACAAACGGCTCATGTATGGTCCGTCTGATCTAGTTCTACTCTGTTTGCAAAGTTATATAAAGGTGTTTATATGAAGTAATGATTTAACCAAAAAGCACACTTTGCATGACATCAATTATCAAGACTAATTTCGTACAACAGAAAGTATCGTACGATCTAACATACGGCCATCGTAATTTAAAACTCGCAATAGTTTCAGTCGTATGATCTTAAGACGAGTCCATAATAAATATTGAAGAGTTTAGAACCTGCTGACATGACGCGTAATTGGTGTGGTATAAGGCGTGGTCTTCACAGCACTGCATTCAAAGCGTTACCGGGCCCTTTCTCGCAGCCCGACTCAAATACAGCTACTCAAACAAGTAAATATAGTGTTTGTGTATAAATATATACGGTGACTTAATGTAGTATGCAATTTGTGTAGAAACTCCAATTAATATCGTTTTGCTTCAATCATTCCCTCCAAAACTATTTTAGACCCAATCTCTTTGAATAAATCTGCCAAAAATGAGCATTTACTAGAGAAAAGGAACAGTTTAGAATTGTTTACTTTTGAAACCATTGTGATAAATAGAGCACTAGCTCTTATAGAGTCAATAGGAGGGAATGGATTAATTCGCCATATACCCAAGTTAATTAATAAAAATCACCGCTAAATCGAGGGTCTATTGTAAGTAAATATCAACAACGATCGGATGTGGGAAAATAAACAAGGGCACGGGGTTGTCCGTTTTGTTGTTGTTTTTGATATATTTTACAAATGCGAATTTATAACAAAACAACGTCTACGAATTCACTGATTGCATTCTTCTGGTGGAGTGAAGGCATTTGGATCTAAGATGCCGAGACGGATGTCATAAAAGCTGAAAAAAGAAATAACAGAACCTCTCAGAAGCGACAAGTTAATGTAAGCAATGTTTTAAAACAGGTGGCAGCTTAATACATGACGTAGGTAATGCATGATGCTTCTGAAGGAGAGTTCTGTATACCTTTCATCCAAGTATTAAGCTACTACCTGTCTGTTTGGCCCATTGTTTATTCTCTTTTGAGAGATTCTACTGCACTTACTTTCGATTCTGATTTTACTGTATGAATGAAAAAAGCTCTGTTTTTGCCCAGGTAATTAACCTTTCATTTGCTGAACAAATTCTTTTCGATTTCATGTCTTAGTTCAGTGTTTTCTCCATTAAAATTCTATAACATCGACAATAATGTCAAACAGTTTTGATCCAGATGAGAAGCCGATTCATTTGACGTCTCGTCTGAATTCAGTTGTTTGCAAAGGACACTACAGCTTGACTGTATCGTGCTTTAAATAAATACAACTTGACTGTATCGTACTTTATATAAATACAACTTGACTGTATCGTACTTTATATAAATACAACTTGGCTGTATCGTGCTTTATATAAATACAACTTGACTGTATCGTGCTTTAAATAAATACAACTTGACTGTATCGTACTTTAAATAAATACAACTTGACTGTATCGTGCTTTATATAAATACAACTTGACTGTATCGTGCTTTAAATAAATACAACTTGACTGTATCGTGCTTTAAATAAATACAACTTGACTGTATCGTACTTTATATAAATACAACTTGACTGTATTGTGCTTTATATAAATGTAACCAGGGTTTCATATTGCTAAAGTGTAGTCTGCTTTAGTTTTATGGATCCATGGTTCCATATAATCAGAATGATTGGAATGTCATCTGCTTTCATGTATATCTCATTATATCACGTATACATTAGTGTACGAGAGCATGATTGAGAGAGATAGTTGAGATGCACGAAATTACATTACACATGCTTTGCACGGACTTTCTCTCTATCTTCTTCCTATGCGTTCCCGCTGTCTAAGTTCAGTGCGCTCCAGTCTATCTTGATGGTAACATCTCGATAATTATATAGATATATACTTCATAGTTGATCATGGTATACTATTAAAAAAGTTAAAGCAATATAAAGTAGACCGGGGTGCTCATTCTTGGTTTTCTTCTTATTTGGAAAATAGACTCCAACAAACTCAAGTATCTGGGGTGAGCTCAGACCAAAAACCAGTTGTTGGTTGATCATGGTATACTATTAAAAAAGTTAAAGCAATATAAAGTAGACCGGGTGCTCATTCTTGGTTTTCTTCTTATTTGGAAAATAGACTCCAATAAACTCAAGTATCTGGGGTGAGCTCAGACCAAAAACCAGTTGTATCAGGAGTTCCTCAAGGCTCAATTCTAGGGCCATTGTTATTTTTGATCTTCATAAATGATCTACCACTTACAACCACTCATTCTACACCTGATATATTTGCTGATGACACCACACTTTCTTTTCATAGTTCATCTGTTAATCAAGTTGTTGAATCTCTAACTCAAGATCTATTTAATGTTAACTCCTGGTGTGTTTCAAATCGCATGTCTATCAATGTAGCAAAAACCAAAACGATGATAATTGCATCTAAACCCAATGCTAAACGCATTCAAAACTGGTTGCCTTGTATAGAACTTAGCAATGAAATAATAAATTATAGTTCCGAGGAAAGGTTGTTAGGAATTGTAATTGACAAAACTCTTACTTGGGACAAACAAGTCGACGTTGTTCTGAAAAAATGCAATTCGTTGTTATATTTGTTATCTAGAATTAAAACATTCATTTCTATTCCAATACGAAAATTATTTTTCAACATATATATTTTACCCCACCTTGATTACTGTTGTGTTATATGGGGAAACTGTAACAATTCACAAGTGGATAAACTCATAAGATTTCAAAAAAGAGCCGCACGACTTATACTTGACAAAGATTTTTCCACCCCATCTAAAGATCTATTCAATGAACTTAACTGGTTAACGTTTCCTGAAAGAGTAAAATTTCAAAAAGCTGTTTTATTATATAAAATATTCAATGACCTTTCTCCAGATTACCTGAGAAATATGTTCACTCATACTTCTAACATCCATGATAGAACGCTGAGATCATCTTCTAACTTTCAACTCTACTCACCTAGACCTAAAACTGAATTGTTTAGAAAATCGTTTATTTATTCCGGATCATCTATTTGGAACAGCCTGCCTTATCATGTGAAAAATGCCAGTTCGGTTATTCAATTCAAAAAATTGTATTTACAGTCGACAAAGCTAAACGATTAATACATCTTCAGTATTATAGTTCTTTCACAAAACAGACATATGTTTCAAGTTCACCCCTATTCTTGACATTTATTCACAAGTTAACTGTTATTTAGAAGTTCCTCTGAAGGCTCTTCACTGTTTGTCTTTGTTCTTATTCTGCAAAAGGTGTGGATCCTGATTTATGGAGAAGTGATTGCCAAATCTTTATAGTCAGGGTCTTTACTGTTTGTGGCACATCTTCTGGTTTTTAAATAGCCTCCCTTGATGTGATTTATAACAGATTGCCTGTTTTGTGTGAGATATGACATATTGTAGCAAACCGGGTGGTCTCTGACCGGAGGACTCCAATCTGGGTCCTATTAACAGGGCCTACAATGTTTGCTGTATTCTACTGTTGTTAATGGTCTTGTTGCCAGTGTTTTCTGTTAAGACACAGATCTATATATTATACCGTTATAATATCTCTTCAATCGTACTATGAGTTTGGTGTTGATTTCATTTATGTATATCTATATGATTTTGCTAATGTACCAATCTTGCACTCTTTTATTATCGCAAAATTCTATAAAAAATCTGTTAATTCGTAAACTCGGCAAAGTAGTTCGGGGCATAAGTTTATATTGCTTCTCCTCCGATGAATATTTACTAGCCAAATTCTTGTATATACAGAGGATGAGAAACAAACTAGTTTTAGTGCGCCATTCGACCTGTATTTGGATATTACTTGTCTTACATATCCGTGTATCTGTAATTCTGTGCAGCATTCTACGCATCCATGGATCTGGTATTTAAGGTGTTCGTCCATGATTGGTTTTTGGATTTCCGCCGACTTCCGTGGGTGCTCGGTTGTTTTCGTGGAATTTTTGCGGCCGCGAGAATGCCCGAGGACGTCCGGGGTCGGCCCGGGCACTTGCTCATGGCGAAATCAGTTATGGATGTTAAACATCTTTTGACGGCGTCTGATTTGCGTCATCTGATTACGTAATATATTCACGTCATGGATGACGTATGCATTCGCGTCATAAGCACTAAGTCTTGGCAATGGTATACTATTAATAAAATTAATGGAATTCCCAGAGTTTAAAAATAGTCCTGAAAATTCATGACGTCATTTATCCATGTCATCTTTTGCTGACACAGTCTATGTACATGATGCAGTTTGTCACTGATATCGTTAGTTCAAATCGATCTAAATCAACTCGGTGAAATGGGGTTGCATTTACCTATGAATTCCACATGCAGCCTTTTTGCACCAGAGCCAACGATTTTTGAATTTCAATTTCTATTTCCCATTGCAAGCAATGCAGATCCTGATGAGAGGGGTCCTACAGGAACTCACTCACCCGGGTCTACACTGTGTGTGGTAAAATTTGTGCTTAGCACATAATGTATTACACTCTGATCTGTTTATCACCAGTGCAAGGTTGGTGCCTATGCAAAATTATTATGAAAGCATTACAAATTGTATATATGTAATTGTATATATGTTTTCTCTCTGTTTGAGGGCCTCATGGAAGATTGGTCATAACCAAATGAGTACTCTCGTTAAATAAAGTCTTTATTATTATTATTATTATTATTATTATAGTTTACTTTTACTTTGTTGTCTCACGACAACAGCTTTATTAATTAGAAGTCAACTATATCCCATGTGTCTGGTAAGTACTGAGCGAAGTCTGTATTGAATGTATTTAGTAAGTTTATTCTGTTTCGGTATCTTGCGGCTATGTACTGTTGAAAACTCTAAATTGTTATAGACATCAATAGTTAGTTAGTATATTGTTTCTCATTTATAGTACAGGCTTTTCTATTACCGCCTTAACCCTTTCGCTGCCAATGCCGGATCTGTGATTACCTATGCAAACAGTTTGGATCCAGATGAGACGCCGAGTAACTCCTACAACTTAACTGTATCGTACTTTATATAAATACAACTTGACTGTATCGTACTTTATATAAATACAATTATCTCAGACTTTCTGTATTATTGTTTATGATCACATGCAAACCTCGAATATTCACGTAAGAAACAAGAAATAGTTTTACCATGACAAGAACAGCGGAAATAGATATATGTTATATAATAGTCAAGTAATGCAGATCCTGATGAGATAGATACTACGTGAGCCATCCGACCTCGATCTACTCTGTTACAAATGTGAATGTATGTCACATCAAAATTAGGCTTCGATCACATTCGTCACAAAATGTTACACAAGTTACAAATGTGATCACATTTGTAACACGTGTTACGAATGTGATCCGTTACGAATGTGGTCTAACAACGCTATCAATCATTACCGTCTGCAAAATTCATCGTTTGTTTTCAAGTCGAGTTATTCGAGATTATTATCTCTGCATCCAATTTGTTCTTCAAAGTAGATTGCAGCAATAAGGTGAAAGCAGTGGCTTCCATGGCTAATTTAATTCCGTCCATTATAAATAGTGATTTATTTAACCCATTCCCTCATAGGCTGTTTTTAGACCCATTCTACTGTAATGGAGCATTTACTAGAAAAGGGAAAAGTTTAGACTTGTGTAGCTTTGAAACCATTGTGATAAATAGAACATTTCCTTCTGTAGAGCAAATGCTGTATTTATCACAATAGAATCCAAAAATAACTTTTACAGAGGCATCAAAAGGCGTCAGTATTAGGAAATTGTGCTAAGTTTTATATCTCAAATATAAATTGCCAAAGAAAAAAGCACAGAATAAGATAATGTAACATATAAATAAACAAAGAGCTCTCTGATCTATATCTGCACTGTTTGCAGAAGAATACAAACGCTGAACAACATGTTGTCCAGTGTGCCTATTCATAATGTAAACTGTTTGATGGCATACAACTTGCACTTTAAACATTAGTCAATAAATACTTACTGTGATACAACAAGTCCAAGTGATGTTGAAAAAAAGGCTGAGGATATTGGTACACAGTCCGGGAAGGTGACAGTAACCATGACTTTAGCTGCAAATGAAACACATATCCCCGTTCTTAGCTACAGAACTGTCAAAGCAAAACATTCCCTTGAAAAGTTTACATTACAAATAAGCTAAATCAATCTACATAAAGCATGGGCTATAAGAGTGGTTATCGTGTATATCATTTTGATTCAACCTACATTAAGCAGGAGTTATATTACCCAATAAAGATGCACTATTGTGTACTAAAACAATAACTCTCAGACCATCTTGTCCGTGGTATACCCAGGAACAGCACGATGCTAAACATGAAAGGCGCAAGTTGAAACGGAACTGGAAAAATTCCAGACTCAAAGTAGATCATCAAATGTACAGAGAACAGTGCGCAAAAGTGAACAGACTGCTTGCAAAGTCAAAGGTTGATTTCTACTCAGAGAAAGTAGAATCATACCAAAGGGACCAAAAGAATCTAGCGTCATCACATTGCCTGAAACGTCTTCTTCAAAAACACTTGCACAAGACTTCTGCGAATTTTTCATTGACAAAGTAGACAGAATACGGGCATATATTGCATCAGGTTCTGTACCCAGTTGTGGTCCAGTTACCACTGAAACGCAGCATTCAACAAACTCTTTAGATAGTTTTGATCCAGCTACACCAGCAGAAGTAGAAGAAATAATTAAGACACCCCCCTGCAAGTCCTGTGAACTGGGCCCAATACCTACATGGCTGTTAAAGTCATGCCTTGATGAACTTCTACCGTTTTTGACAAAAATTGTAAACTCCTCTTTAGACACAGCGTACGTTCCAAAACAGTTCAAGGTGTCACATGTCAGGCCCCTTCTAAAGAAACCGGGTCTCGATTCAAATGAACTTGGAAACTATAGGCCTGTATCAAATTTGCCATTTGTCTCCAATGTGTTAGAAAAAGTGGTCGACAAACGCATAGAGTCACACCTGACCTCAAACAATCTGCATGAGCATCATCAGTCTGCATACCGGAAGCATCATTCAACAGAGACTGCTCTTCTGAAAGTTCAGAACGACATCTTTCAATCCCTGGATAAAAACGAAATTACAATTCTGGTGATGCTGGACTTATAGCTGATGATACTATTGATCATGAAACGTTGCTAAAACGCCTAGAAAATGACTTCGGAATCATTGGAAAACCCCTTGAGTGGATGACCTCCTATCTAAAAGACCGCTATCAAACAGTCTCAATAGATGGAGAATTGTCCACCCCAGTTCACATGAAATTTAGCGTGCCCTAGGACCGAAACATTACACCATGTACACAAAACCTGTCGACTCAACCTGCAGAAACCATGGACTTGACCACCACTTTATGCCTATGACTCGCAGCAGTTATACATGTCCTTTAAGCCTTAGGACATTTCCTGTCAACAAGTAGCTCTAATACGAGTTGAGGACTGTCTTAAAAGTGTAGTCTCTTGGATGCATCGTAACATGCTGAAGCTCAATACCGAAAAAAACTGAGGTCATCTTGTTCCACACAAAAACACAAAAGTACCTGAAGACTTGCATGTGCAAGTAGGGTCCGCTTAAATCAAACCATTACTCAGGGAGCCAGTAGTGCCTACTGTGCACCCCCTAGACTTTTTTTCATGGGTACCAAAATGTTCAGAAAAGTGTCCTGAATCAGAATCGCGAATGTACTCAAACTTAATTCTTTTAGGCTATGTGTATTTTAACCGTTTCCATGGCAACCCCCAGTTTTCGTAATGATGACCCATACATACAAATTCGCCCATATCACAGCCAGTTTTTGTCCTAAAACTATAAAACTGGTACCAAATGGAAGATAAGACATTGTGCTTTTATTTCTAATTGTTTTTTTAAATTACCTTATATGCATACTCATGAATATTAATGAGAACATTAAAAATAGTAAAAAAAAGTATAGAAATAACGTAAACCTTTCATTTTTTTATCCTACAAATATCAGAAAATAACTTCAAATGCAGTTTAACATGATGACAAAACCCCTAGGAAACAAAATACCCAATTTGAGGACCATAGCATTAATTTTAAGCACCATTTTCACCGTTTCCATGGCAACACCCTAGTTTTCGTAATGATGGTCCGTACCTGCAAAATCGTCCATATCACAGTCAGTTTTTGTCCAAAACCTATAAAACTGGTACCAAATTGGAGATAGGACATTGTGCTTTTATTTCCAGTTTGTTTTTTTAAATTACCGTATTTGCATACTCATGAATATTAATGAGAACATTAAAAATAGTAAAAACAATATAGAAATAACGTAAATAATGTAAACTATTCACTTTTTATCCTACAAATATCAGAAAACAATTTCAAATGCAGTTTAACCTGATGACAAAATCCTCAGAAAACAAAATATCAAATTTGAGGACCATAAATTTAACTCTAAGTAACTGTTTAACTGTTTCCATAGTAACCATTCATTTCACTCTGTTCACACAGTTTTGTTAGTCGACACCTACCTGCAAAAATATTCCATATCACAGGAAGTATTTGTGCTAACTGTATAAAACTGGTACCGAATTAAAGCTTAGACATTGTGCATTGAGTTAAAAGCTATAATTAGTAATTACCTTATTTGCATACACATGAATATTAATGAGAATAATTAAAAAAAAATAGCAAAAAAATACAGAAATAACGTAAACCTGTCAATTTTTATCCTACCAATATCAGAAAACAACTTCAAGTGTAGTTTAAAATGATGACAAAATACTCAGAAAGCTAATCATCTTAATTGATACCCAAACAATGAACTGTAAGTAAGATTGTTATGGTTTCCATGGTAACCGATCCTTTCACAAATTTTGGAAATTTGACATCCAACTGTAATACTCCGCTAGATCTCGGTTATTTTTGATGAATCATGAAATCAATTGTTACAAACATAGATATGAGGCATTGCTTTAATAGTAAATATTACTTTTCTGATATAAACTAATTTGCATATGTATGAATATTTATGGGAACAGTAATAGATGTTGAAATTTTCGACAGACACCAGTCTTTCTCTTATAAAGCAAACAAATATGGAAAATGGTTAGCTAAAGTTTACTATGATCACTGAATATCACCAAGATTATTAGATAAATAAATTTGGGACAATTTATATAGCACTGATGGTGATATATCTGTTTCCTAGGCAACCATTCTAACCTCATTGTTCATATTACAGAGTGTTTACATACCTGCAACATACAAAGATATTGCTGCCTTCTTGGGCGATAATTATAAATGATATAAACATATACCCGGTAGTTGATGTATGAATCTTAATGTTAGGTTCACTTTATGCACATTACCTTATTTGCATCCTCATGAATATTAATTAATGATAAGAAAACAAAGAGAAACAAATTGAAAATAACATGTTTCACAGTATGCCGAGCTCAACATTACACCATTCTCCAAATATAGCTTGCAATGATAAATGTACCTTTTGGTGATAAATAAATGAATTTTAATTCTAAAACTGTCTAAAAGATGTTAAAGGGCATGTATATATCTAGTAAAGGGTTAATCCCACTCTCTGCTTTAAAACACCTTTACAGAAGGCTTCTTTGAGTATGCCGACTCAACAAAAATAGATGAATGATATCTCATTTAACCCTTTACCAGCTGAATATTCATGTTAGAAATAATGACATCATGGGTATTTATCAGCTAATTTATAAATTGAAGGTCTGACTCTGAGAGCATACCTTAATTAGAGGCTAAAATGGAACAGTTTATATTGGATCTTCTCAGGTAATACTCTGATAAGAGCTAGGTCAAGATGATAACATTGCTGTTGAATGTCTGTGGAGCATACCCTTATTATAGGCCATAATGTAATCATATCTGTTGATTGACTGTTAGAGTTACATGTTGACAACCATTCTTCTCTAAAACAAGGGGAATGTCTGGGTCGGGAAAGAGATCTCTTCCAAAGTATCAACTGGTAAATAACTCTTCAGATGTGCTGTATTAAGCAGGCCCTACAAGGGGTAATGTTCCCATATCAGCATTGCGAAGTGCATCTGTTGGCTTATCTTCACACTTCTCCTTAATCTTAAACAATATCAATTCATTCACAGTGTGACATCTTAGGTTGCCATACATTGCACATGTAAATTCATCCAAGTCTTGCACAAGATCTCCAGACACATCCCAAGAGTTGCCCAAACCTGCTAATGGTTTTTATAAACACTGGCTTCTTTTCAATGGTCTTAGTGGGTGTCAAATGTTCTCAGCCATTGAATGCACTTGTAGAATCACAGCCACAGTACAAATGGAGACCCAGAAGTGCTGATCGGTAATATTCTGTGTATGCTTGGGCAACTTCTGACATGTTTATTATTTTTTGACGATTGCCTGAGCCAGTATCAAACAAGACAGTAACACCTTCAAACCAGTTAAGGTAATACAGAAGAATGAAGAATATATCACTGTCTGGAGTTCGAAGATGAACAATTTTGTAGCCTTGTTCTTTTGCATGCTTGGTGTAAATAACGATCCTTGTTTCAGTTTCTTCCTGTGTTGAATTCAGGGCATCAAGGCTGTTTCTCACTGTTGATATACCATAATCTGGAGAGAACTGGTTAGGCTCACCGTCATAGATGTGAAAAACATTTCTGCCTTGCAGCTTCTAATTGTAAGGAATCAATTGTAGCAATTATTAGTGGTTCACAAAGACCCAATATGCAGATTTATATAGGTGAGCTGATGCAGAATCTGCTGACACCAGTACCCTTCGGTATTGGTACGGCTGATGATGGCTTAGCAAGACAGACACATCAAAGGGTCTTAAAACACATCACAGGATTACCAGTTCTCGACAGATGATGGTATATCAAAAGTCGAAACAGTCTTGAAACCCTGAATTCAACACAGGCTTTATGGGCTTTAAAATCACTGACACTTTAAAAACAATAACAGAAGATTGTTTGGGGTATCATAAGTACTTGGCTTTCAACAGTTACCATGGAAGCAGTGCATGGTCATTTTGTTAACAGTTTTAGACATAAAATTTATTTATTCATCATCAAAAGGTACATTTATTATTGCAAGCTATACTTGGAGAATGGTGTAATGTTGTGCTCGGCATACTGCGAAACATGTTATTTCCAATATTGTTTCTCTTTGTTTTCTTATCACTAATTAATATTCATGAGGATGCAAATATGGTAATTTGCATAAAGTGAACCAAACATTAAGATTCATACATCAACTACCGGGTATATGTTTATATCATTTATAATTATCGCCAAAGTAGGCCGCAATATCTTTGTATGTTGCAGGTATGTAAACACTCTGTAATATGAACAATGAGGTTAGAATGGTTGCCTAGGAAACAGATATATCACCATCAGTGCTATATAATTTGTCCCAAATTTATTTATCTAACAATCTTGGTGATATTCAGTGATCATAGTAAACTTTAGCTAACCATTTTCTATATTTGTTTGCTTTATAAGAGAAAGACTGGTGTCTGTCGAAAATTTCAACATCTATTACTGTTCTCATAAATATTCATACATATGCAAATTAGTTTATATCAGAAAAGTAATATTTACTATTAAAGCAATGCCTCATATCTATGTTTGTAACAACTGATTTCATGATTCATCAAAAATAACTGAGATCTAGCGGAGTATTACAGTTGGATGTCAAATTTACAAAATTTGTGAAAGGATCGGTTACCATGGAAACCATTACAATCTTACTTACAGTTCGTTGTTTGGGTATCAATTTAGATACTTAGCTTTCTGAGTATTTTGTCATCAATTTAAATTACATTTGAAGTTGTTTTCTGATATTGGTAGGATAAAAATTGAGAGGTTTACGTTATTTCTGTATATTTTTGCTATTTTTTAATTATTCTCATTAATATTCATGTGTATGCAAATAAGGTAATTCCTAATTATAGCCTTTAAACCAAAGCCCAATGTCTTAGCTTTAATTCGGTACCAGTTTTATACAGTTAGCACAAAAACTTCCATTGATATGGATGATTTTTGCAGGTAGGTGTCGACTAACAAAAATGTGTGAACAGAGTGAAATGAATGGTTACTATGGAAACAGTTAAACAGTTACTTGGAGTTAAATTTTTGGTCCTAAAATTTGATATTTTGTTTTCTGAGGACTTTGTCATCAGGTTAAACTGCATTTGAAATTGTTTTCTGAAATTTGTAGGATAGAAAGTGAATAGTTTACACTATTTACGTTATTTCTATATTGTTTTTACTATTTTTAATGTTCTCATTAATATTCATGAGTATGCAAATACGGTAATTTAAAAAAAAACTGGAAATAAAAGCACAATGTCCTATCTCCAATTTGGTACCAGTTTTATAGGTTTTGGACAAAAACTGACTGTAATATGGACGATTTTGCAGGTACGGACCATCATTACGAAAACTAGGGTGTTGCCATGGAAACGGTGAAAAGGGTGCTTAAAATTAATCCTATGGTCCTCAAATTGAATATTTTGCTTCCTGGGGTTTTTGTAATCATGTTAAACTGCATTTGAAGTTATTTTCTGATATTTGTAGGATAAAAAAAATGAAAGGTTTACGTTATTTCTATACTTTTTTATTATTTTTAATGTTCTCATTAATATTCATGAGTATGCAAATAAGGTAATTTTAAAAAAAAGTTAGAAATAAAAGTACAATGTCTTATCTTCCATTTGGTACCAGTTTTATAGTTTTAGGACAAAAACTGGCTGTGATATGGGCGAATTTGTATGTATGGGTCATCATTACGAAAACTGGGGGGTTGCCATGGAAACGGTTAAAATACACATAGCCTAAAAGAATTTAAGTTTGAGTACATTCGCGATTCTGATTCAGGACACTTTTCTGAACATTTTGATACCCATGAAAAAAAGTCTAGGGGGGTGCACGGTAGGCACTACTGGCTCCCTGACTACATCGCTGTGTGTGTGAAGAATCTTGGTGCAAGGCTTGATTCGCAAATGGATATGACACCGCACGTGAATTTCGTGTGTAGATCTAGTTACGCACAGCTCCGGCAAATAGGTCATATAAGACAATACCTATCACCTGATGCTACCAAGATTTTGGTAAACTCCCTGGTTACATCAAAACTTGACTACTGCAACTCATTGATGCATGGAATTTTAAAAAAACACACTGCGAAAACTTCAAAGGGTGCAAAACACAGCAGCACGTATCATTACCAAGACTTCTCGATATAATCATATCACTCCGGTCTTGAAGGAACTTCACTGGTTTCCGGTTCAGCATCGGATCGAATTCAACATTTTGACACTTACGTACAAAGCCATGCACAATGAATCTCCCAAGTACATTGTCAACATGCTTGACGTGTACAGGCCTCGGAGTGAGTTAAGGTAAGCAAGTAGTTCAGTGTCGTTGGTTGTGCCAAAAAGTCGGACGGTAAAATACGGGGATAGAAGTTTCATGCATGCAGCTCCATAACTTTGGAATGGAATGTTCTGCCGTCTGGCATCAAAGATAGCACCTCACCGGCATCTTTTAAAACATGTCTAAAAACGCATTTCTTCAACATATTTTACTAGGATGGAAGATATTAGTCGAGTAATTACCTGTCAGTTATTAAGTTGGGCACTGTTTAAGGGCACTTTGTGTGTCACATTGTGCTGGGTGGTGGATCTTGACGGTAGGGATAGTCCAGTCTCTTTTGAAACCACTCGGATTGCGTCTCGGGACAGCATTGTGTGTCTCACTCAGTGTCAGTTGATGTCTAAATAACGCTTGTCTTTGGCATATTTGTCTAGGACATTACAAGGGAAATTAAGGGGCGTAGCTGATGATTATCAATCGCGATGGCTGTTGCCTTGGCCACGGAGTGGCGGATCTTGACGGTAGGGATAGCCAAATCTCTTTTGAAACCACTCGGACTGCGGCTCGGGACAGCATTGTGTGTCTCATTCAGTGTCAGTTGATGTCTGAAAAACGCGTTTCTTTGGCATATTTTACTAGGAAATTATTAGGGAAATTAAGAGAACGTAGCTAAATTATCAATCATGATGACTGTTGCCTTGGCCACGGGACATTTTCGAATCCCTCCCATCTCGAGAATTTTGATACTTGCAAATTATTGGTCAAGGAATATCCTGTCAGTTGTCTGGATGGGCACTGTTCGTAGGCACTTGATGTATGTGTGTCGCTTTGTGCTGGGTGGTGGATCTTGATGGTAGGGATAGCCCAATCTCTTTGAAACCGCCTGGGTCGCGGCTTTGCACGGCATTGTTTGTCTCGTTCAGTGTCGGTTGGATTGATATTACGATACTACTTTGCAAATTTTGCATACGAGTGTATATATCGGTGGTTTGTTTGTAATTGTTATAATTGCATTGTGTTTGTTTATATGCATTAGCTACAAAATTGACCTATTCTGTTAACCCATTGTCCTACATATGTAAGGCAATATCTTATGTATAGTGTTGTATGTCATACATAAACCCGATCCAGATGTTTCTGGGTCGTAACTGTATGATGTACTGACACTGTACATATAATGTTTCATTTGAGTTTGGTGACATAAGTGGGCGGATACAATATACCGGTAGTCACGGTGTGCGTCTATTTCCCTTGAATTGCGGACAAAAATGTACAGAAAAGGATGATTTTGTTTTTAACTATAATTCTTAAATTAATTCAATTTTTGATAGTTTTATTTATATCTCTATCTTAAATTCCATTTGTTTTAATTATTCTATACGCATTATATATATTCAATTCTGTACATGCAATTTAATCATGTGAAGCGCTTTGAACGCACACATCATGTGTGAAAAAAGCGCTATATAAATGTGGTATAATAAAAAATAATATGTGAAGATTCCATATCCTTGCCATTAGGCTTACATAAAGCATGGGCTATATGAGAAGGTTACATACCCTTCCCATTAAGCTTACATAAACCATAAGCTATATTAGAAGACTCCATACAAATCCTTTCTATTAAACTGACATAAAATGTGAACTATTTGTGTGTGGTACCATTCCTATGTTTCCCTTTCAGCATAGGTAAAGCAAAAGCTAGTGTTAGTAGGTGCACGTCTATCCTTCCCATTCTGATTACATAAAGCATTGGCAGTATTTGTATATCCTTTCCCTTCAGCTTACATTAAGCTTAAACTGAATGGAGAGAGAGAGTAGTTACTTAACATTTGGCTCATAACCATGAGTAGTATGGAGATGAACTACATGCACATGGGTATCTGTAGTGCCACTATTCTGAGGTGTGTCACCAGTCATTGAAGAAACCAATGTATTAACCCTTACCCTGATCAGTATTCATGGAAGAGTTAATGGCATCATGAATATTTATATATAAGGTGAATTTTTATTATGTTAACTTTTCAAGGATATTTTGCTTCGATCAAACTCGTAGAATCAGATCAATATCGTGTCGAAAACAAACAGCAGACCCTGGTCAGACCACTCCTATGGGAGCCGTCTGATCTGGATATTCTCTGTTTGCAAATGCGCATAAACACGTTTATATGAGGTAAAGGGTACATGCCTCCATCTCTAAATCTGCGTTCAAAGACTTGTGCGACGACAGTTTCGCCTGGAACACCAGCGGCCGCGATCTCAGATTCATATAAGAACTTGGCGAATGGGGGCACACCAAAAGGTCTGAAGGGCTCGGTAAGGGCTGTCACGTTGCACTTCCTTGTTTTCAGATCGAGTCTGTACATTCGCCCCTTCAGGAAATTTTATAAACAGAAACAGCTATATCTCTTTCAAGACGTCACCTAACCCTTTACTTCATGAATATTAATGTAAGAAATAATGAAATCATGGATATTAATTTGATTAATTTTTATAATGGTATATAAACCTGAAATATTTGCCAAAACAGAAACTAAATAATAAGATCTATATTATATACATACGCAAACAGAGCAGACCCTGATCAGACGGCTCCTATAGGAAACAGAGTCGATCTTGATCAGACGGTCCCTGTGTTGAAGCCGTCTGATGGGGGATTTGATCTGTTTGCTTACGGCATGATATACATGTATATCTTATTCAACAGGTTTTGACATTATCAATAATTCCTGTGTACAGTGCCCTTTATCAGATTTGAATTAATGGCTACGAATTCATGAATTCTTATATAAATAAGCATAAGGTAATTGATCAACAAGGATGTTGTAAAAGCCGCTGGCTATTAAATTCAGAAGTTAAATGTTTCAAATTGTTGGAACTTTTTGTTTTACTTTTTGTTTACTGCGTTAATCCGCTACCTCATGAATACTTATACAATAATCCGCCACTTTACGAATATTCATTGGCTGATTTCTATAATGGAACATGAGAAAAATACTTTTGGGCGTGTCAGAAACTTTACAATCAGTTCTGTATAGGTTCAAAGGTAAACAGAGCAGACCCTGATCAGAGGGCTTCTATAGGCCCTGTCTAATCTGGGTTTACTCTATTTATGTTTGATATACTATCTCTATCAGGTAAATGGTTAACACATTCAGTCTCGGTGACACATGTGTGGTTTAATCTGCAAACAGTTTAGATCCGGATGAAACGCAGAATAAATCGGCATCTCACCAGGGTCCAAAATGTGTTACACTCTGATCGCGCGTCTCAAGAAATTGAAGAAAAAATGCTTTTAAGATATAAAATTGTACACGAATAATTCCCAAAGCCAAATGGGTTAATTTAATCATTTCCTTCATATAAATGTTCTTGTATTGAAGCGTAGACCCACATCAGACGGTTCCTATAGGAGCCATCTGCTTCTGACATGATATAAATCTGATTCTACAATATTTACCAAAGCAAAAACTCCCTTGAAAGGTTTACATTATAAAACTTCAGCTAATAATTATTCATGTTGTTATTTGTTACATGACTATTGATCAGGGGATAGTTAAGACGGGGTTTTGACATAGATTACCCCTTCTTCTGTTAATCATTTGGATCTAGATGAGACGTCTAATCGACGTCTAATCTGGATCCAGGTTTTTTTACACTTGGACAATAGTTTCTCTAAAGCCTGATCGACCGGAAGTCACTGTCTGCCAACAACATCTGAAATAGCTATTAGGCGAAGCGAAGAAAGTGGTAAAAATGGTCAATACCATGTACGACAATCCTTTAGTATTTTAACTCTCATTGTCTTAACCATCATAGATAAGGCATTCCCGGGTCCATGAATATTTGATTACTTCACACAGAGTTTAAACTCTTGCATAATTTGGGAATATCAGAATATTAACTTGTAAAATGCTTCCCTAGTAGCGAGGAAAATCTTTGGTCTTCGATATTTGGGTCTTATTTAAGGAAACTTGTATTTGTATATTCATGAAATAACTGCCGAATCGAAGCATATGATTGTTTTGTTTTATGTACCAAAATTGTACCTTTCCATACATTGTGTGAGAAGATATTATCAAAATCATATGTAGGATTGTGTACGGCGAATAGTTGTTACGGTGTATGGCGAAAAGCGTTTCTGGTGATTGTTAGTTTACGGCGAATAGCTTCAACAGTTTTCGAAAGAAAATGCTTTAAATAAGGATGGTATCTTAACCGACAGTGTCGAACAAGGACCCGTGAGTTAAATTACATTAATAGGCTACTTAACAATTTAAGAACATTGCTTTAGAGTTGGTCAATGTGCTCATTCAAGTTGAAGTTCAATCTTAAGTGTATTACTTATGGATTTTCATGAATACGTTCCCTGCTTTATGACAGCCATCCGTAGGCAAATAGAGCAGATAAATGAATCTGGTCCTACTATGTTTTCAAAGGCTTAGATGTGTGTTTCAAGACAGAAAAGGCATGGGATTTGTTTCTGGCAAAGAATATAGTAGAACCTGTCTTAACCGACCATCAAAAAGGTTCAATTATGGGTATGTAAGGCAGGTGGTAGCGTAATACATGCTATAAATAATACAGACTGTTTATATGAGCTTTCTGCAATACATTTGCCTTGTATAAGGTAACCAACTGCTTTTAAAACTCCTATGTTCAATATATGTATGTATATACAGTTACTTTTCATAGTATTAACCCCTTTCTACTAAAGAAATTTAATAAGAATTATTTAACCCTTTACCTGTTCAATATTTATGCAAGAATAGTGCCATCATGAATATTAGCCATTTTGTGTAATGTAAATGTTTGAAGTGAGGTATTTCTTTTGACAAAAAATATTGTCTATAAATCCACACATGTAATGTCATAAGCAAACAGCAGATCCTGATCAAACGGCTCCTATGTGCCATCTGTTTTGGATCTACTCAGTTTGCAAATGCGTAAAAATGAACTTATATGAAGAAAAGCATTAATGATTTAATCAAGATTTATGTAACCAGGGTTTCTCTAGAGAAAATATATTCATCGGGTGTGGGGCGCGAACTCGAGTCGTCGAGATTCCTAGTCAAATAATCTACTGTGGCACGATAAAAGCCGGATTGCATAGCAATGCTGTACAAGTATTGATTCAGGTCAGCTACAGCCTGTAGCATACGAGGGCTAATTGATAAGTTGAGAGCTTTGTATTGAAGGAGTTAAGCAGGGATGTCCTTTTTCTGTCCTACTATTCCCTGACTATTTAGGGTTGTATCCCCGAAGACTGATGTCATTTGGTCAGTTTGTGCTAAAGAGGTAGCACTCTCAAGTCAACAAGGTACTTGATTGGTGTGTGCGCGTGTGCTTGTGTGTGTGCGAGTGTGTGTGGGGGGGGTTATTAAAATATGGGGGGGTTTCAAACCATTGTTTACGCAGGGGTTCTCTCATTGCAATTAATATGGCAGAATTTCTTGTTTAAACTAAACACCAGTCTTTCCAAATACAAAGTGATTAATAAACTAATTCTTCATTCATACATATATCGTTTGGTATCCGAATTTCGTGAATGCTCGGATGCATGCAACAGTAATTAAAACTAAAATGTTCAGACCTAGAAATTCACTTACACATCTTTAAGGAGCGTAGCTGAATCCAAATAGAGTTTAAACACCGTTGCTATAGCGGCCCGGGGGCTTGCTCCCTCCGGAAAAATTTAGAATAGAGTGGTTTCAAAAAGTGACTTTTACAGAGGCGTCAATAGGAGGAGTGGGTTAAATCTTACATGACAGGAAGAACGTTTATCAAAGTCTATCCCTACTAGGCCTTCGAGTGTTGTTACATTTTTGGCCATACTAATGTTTTCACCTATCAGATTGATGTAACACACGTGTGTAAATGCTTGTCGCTAGCTACGCCCCTGTCTTTAGAAGTAGACTTTTAGTCTTCGCGGCTGACGTTGAAATGTTTGATTCACTGCAAGCGCACTTCTTCACTGCGAGAAATGGTGTGAAGTTTGTAAGGCTCCCAACACGGGCATTTTATGCACCATTGATAAAGTTTCTCTTGATTATTATTGCAATAAAAAGCAGCATATTACTTCCCTGAACTACTTTCGTATGGCATTATAACTTATTATTCTATACAACTTCCAAAGATATCGGTCATAAAACAAATCCATACAGCCTAAAATATTTATTTATATTCATGGGCAATTAATTCTGTAATCATTGTTATGTGCAGATCCGTCAAGACCAAAAGTAGCGCAATAGTAGATGTGGATACTCTGTCATTTATTCTTTCAAAAAGTTTCCTCATTTGCAATCCTCATTTGCTATTGCACAACCTACATTTTAATTCTATATCAATGACATTTTCATGATCGACATGAGGTGTCAGTTTATTTTCCTCGCACTGACCTTAGGGAACGACTATAAATAAATATTAGCCATAAAATGCCGCACACCACGCAAGCCATTTGCCGATAACAGTAAAATATATTACTATTCGCCGTACACATCGGAAGCTATTCGCCATACAATATTCATACCATATTTACCTATTCGCCGTACACACACCTTGTTTTTCTTTTATCAAATTCAAAGCCAAATTCGATCGTATTCTGCAATCAACCCTGGCGTAAGAGTGTATTCGCTGTGTGATCACAGTAATTTCAAACATTGCAATGCTAGAATATGCATTGCAATGCTAGAATATGTCGTAATCTATATAAATATATCGAATTACTAATCTACAGTCAATCAACGTTTGCTTCACGTAGTACTTTTACCTAGCTATTTCCGGTATTGTTGATAGATAGTGGAAAGTGGTCAAATTTGAATCAGATCTTAACTGAAGAGTCATTTTTACATCGGCTTAAAGCTTAGGTGGTCGTCTTGGAGAAAAGTAAGGCTGTCTCGTTGACCAGGGTCTACACTATTTGACACTCATCAGAACCTAAGGAATTTTTAATTTTGATATTCTTCTTCTTCCTCTTCTTCTTCTTTAGCATATTTTTCTTTTTCAGCGTCTTCTGTTTTCTCTATTTCTTTCTTTCGTCTTTCTTTCTTCTTCGTCTTCTTTTTTATTCTATCTTTCCGTAAATGCCTTTCTTTCTTAGTTTTCTATTTTTTCTTTCATTTTCTCTTCTCTTTATTCTAAATATTATTTGATCTGCTTGTTACCAGTTTCTGCACGGTCGACTTACAATATTGTAGAGGTACAATGTGTCATAATACGATCTGGTTGACCCAAACTCCCTCTCCTCAATAATCCTTAACCTCACGTTGGTTTCGTCGTAGCTGATTCTACCATACTCGGCGAACTGCTTGCTTATATCGCTCTGGAATTGTATATTTATTAAAATCAATCGGTTGCATGATTGTATGGGTATCTTAACTTGGTGAATTGTAACTATATTAAATATAACGTATTAATTTATTAACCCCTTACTTGATAGAACTCCTTGTTGATGCTTACGGGGCCGTCTGATCAGGGTTTGTTCGTCTTTGCTTATGGAATTATATGTACACATGATTCTACAGTTCCTCAAATGGCAAGATATTCACTTTCTTATATGTCTTTGTAAAAGATCATCTTATTGATATCCATGATGTCATTATTTCTTACATGAATATACATGGATTAAAGAGTGAAGAAGTGTGGGGAAATATGCAGAATGTAGATATTGTACATACCCTATATATCCGACCCTCCCACTGTTCTGGAGATGCTGTTAAAATAAATAGACATATTACTATATTACTTAATTCGTATTTTATTCCAATGAGAGTGTTTTACATGATGTCGAATTTTATAGAAAGCCACTAACCCGTACACAATGTAGACCCAAATCAGCAAACAATGTAGACCCATATAAGATGTCCCTTGAGTTCCTAAAGGAGCCCATTGTTCACTGGTCTGTCGTGTTTGCTATACTAATCAAATTTTAACCTAAACCAGCTTATCAAATATGATAAGAGAGTTAAAGGGTTTACCGTTATACACGTTCAACACGTCATTTGAAACATACATGCAGTAAATGGTTTACACTAAGTCCCCTCTAAACCGGAGTTCTATTAGAGAAAAAATTACATACTTAAACATATTTTATTTCTTATCATACATACTTAAACATATTTTATTTCTTATCATACATAGAAACGGGACCGGGCCAAAAGTAAACGATCATGCCCCTACAGTTTACGTCGGCTTAACAGCGCTAATAGAAATACTAAGAGCAGAAGAAAATAGATAGACATGTATAGAGAAGAATGAGAAAAAATAGTCGACAAATAGAATAATATGAGTCGACAGATATAGTCACAGACAGACAGTCTAAGAATTGATCAGAACGACAGACCGGGAATATTGAAGGTATTTGTGCAGCTATGTTGTTTTCAGTTGTTTATCTGTTACTTCGCATTGTCACATTATAAAGCGAGCACAACCTTTTCAGTTACCCACATAGTATAACAAGAGTACCGCATACGGTACATAATACGCCCACTTGCAAATTTCTCCGATTCAACAGGCCTTATAAGTGTTGACATTTTCTAATCTCTGCTTCAGATCTAGATTTCCATATTAAGGTGATACTATTTTTTTTAAAAATGAAGTGAATATCTTATTAAATAAAAAAGTTACAGCTAATCCTCATTTTAGCAGATTTTTGTAAAGTGCAACGGCCATAACTCTGTAAAGACAAATTGAATGAACCTCAAAATATACTCAGCTTCAAATTTTGTTGCTTAAAGCATTTGTTATAAGTTTCATTTATATCATTTTAATAGTTTTCCCAGAAAACAAAACACGAACTAAAAGTTGACCGACTAACAAAGCAACGAACACACAAAGTTCAAGGACCATAACTTTAGAATAAAATGACATATCAAACCCCCCAATATATCTGTGAAAATTCACATAAGGTTTAACCATATAAAAAAAAATTGAAGTAAATGTCATTTCAAATGAAAAAGTTATGGACATCCTCATATTTGCATAGATTTGCATTATGTTTTTAAGTGCAAGGGCCATAACTCCGAAACAACAAATCAAATGATCCTCAGAATCAACTTAGCTTCAGGTCTTGATGCATTAAACATGTGTATGAAGTTTCATCAATTTCTGTCAAACAGTTTTGCCAGAAAACAGCGGACAAACTATTTGCATATATTTGCATTTTTTTAAAGTAAAAGGACCATAACTCCGAAACGACAAATCAAATGAACCTCAGAATCGACTCAGCATCAGATCTTGATGCATTATACATTTTTGTGAAGTTTCATTAATATCTGTCAAACAGTTTTCCCAGAAAACAGCGGACAAACTATTTGCATATTTTTTAAGGACAAGGGCCATAACTCTGAAATGAAAAATCAAATGAACCTCAGAATCAGCTCAGCTTCAGATCTTGATGCATTTAACATTTGTGTGTAGTTCCATTAATATCTGTCAAATAGTTTTCCCAGAAAACAGTGGACAAACTATTTGCATGTATTTGCATTATTTTTTAAGAAAAAGTGCCATAACTCCGAAACGACAAATCAAATGAACCTCAGAATCGACTCAGCTTCAGATCTTGATGCATTAAACATTTGTGTGAAGTTTCATTAATATTTGTCAAATAGTTTGCCCAGAAAACAGCGGACAAACTATTTGCATGTATTTGCATTATTTTTTAAGTAAAAGGGCAATAACTCCGAAACGACAAATCAAATGAACCTCAGAATCGACTCAGCTTCAGATCTTGATGCATTTAACATTCGTGTGAAGGTTCATTAATATCTCTCAAATAGTTTTCCCAGAAAACAGCGGACAAACTATTTACATATTTTTTAAGGATAAGGGCCATAACTCTGAAATGAAAAATCAAATGAACCTCAGAATCAACTCAGCTTCAGATCTTGATGCATTAAACATTTGTGTGAAGTTTCATTAATATCTGTCTAATAGTTTTCCCAGAAAACAGCGGACAAGCAAAATGTTGACGGACGAACGAACGAACGAACGAACAAACGAACGAACGAACGAACGAACGAACGGACGGACGGACAGGGCCACGACAATATACGACCACCTTTATTAGGTGGGCGTATAAAAATGAAACAAAGCCCACGACACATCATTATAATAGTTTACTAACAGGGTGGAACAAGTTAATCAAGTAAAAGCTAAGACATATCTTAATTAGTAACCGCAATACAAATTAACCCTTTCCCTTATATAAGCGTATTTTCACATATTTGCAAACAGTAAAGATCTAGATCAGAAAGTTTCTATAGGAGTTGTATGATCGGGCTCTGTTCCGTTTGCTTTTCGCATGACATAGATTTGATTCAACAATTTTATGATAGAAAATATTCATCGAACTCTTTACTTTATAAAGATTCAGCTAATAAGTATTCATGATGTCATTACTTCTAGCATGCATATTCAAACAAGGAAAGGGTTAAACCGAATATCTTCCAGTGTCTTTTATAAATTTATGAACTGCTTCTACTATCAATATAATTTCTTTATATGCTTACGTATCTCGACCGGATAGCAATAAATTTGTATTTAATTGTTGTGTTGAAAAGTACAATTCTTTCATGATAAAACTGTTGATATTTGAAGAAGAAATGTTCTGCGTCTTCTATTTATTACAACAACTGCAGTTTGGATTATCTGCAATATGATTTTCACAAAGATCGTTTTGTAGATTGCTACATTGGTTTCTTAGGACGTAAGTGTAGAACAGATATATAACGACTACCATAATAGAAGTAAGCAGGCATTTTGGATTTGGTTTGATTTAATATGCTAGATTTAAAATTGGTGAGTGACGGTGAATACCTGTACTTTGTTTCCAATCTATTCCATTTGGTAATAGACGATGGAATGCATGATTTTTTCAATATTTCTGTTCTAGCAAAAGGTACGATTATCTGTGTTTGTTAAAGTTGTTTGTCTCTCAGACTGATTCTGGTGTAAGAGTTCTTGTAAATATTCAGGTACCATAGTATGTGCCCCTTTGAACACACAACATGATTTTCTTGACTCACTGCATATTTGTAGTCTGATTGCAACTGATCTTGTTAACCTAGTAACAATGCGAGCTGCTTCATTTTGTGTTTTTTCCAAAGACTCTAAAATATGCAATGAACAGCCGTCCCAAACTTCTGAAGAATACTCGAGGATTGGTCTTACATAGGAACTATATTTTTGATTTAAAGCTTGTCTTTTTAATTTAAATTTAAATTTTCTCATCAACCCTATTCCATTAGTTGCTGCATTTAGAGTATTTCTATGTGTTGATCCTATTGTCCATTAGCATCAAGTGTTATGCCAAGATGTTTGTAATTATCCATCAAGTCTAAAGTAGTACCCTGAAAGCACAGTTTTGGCAAGGTTTCATGTTTTCTTAGTGTAAAAACATGGCTTCTGTTTTAGGAGGATTAATCTTGACTAACCATTATTTGGCCCATAAAGAAAAAAGTGTTAAGGTCGTGATTGATAATACCCTCTATACATTATATCGAAGAAGCTGAACAGTAAAGAGAACTGCCATCTGCATATAGTCTAGTTAAGCTCCGGAGATAGTCGGACATATCCTTTACATAGACCGGAAATAAAAGGGGACCTAGTATAAAAACCTTGGGGAACACCAGCAGGAGTATAGTTAACTGATGATGATTATTATTATTATAAGGGTTTGTTATTACTTTTTGAATTCCAATATTCAAAAAAAGGAATTCATATAATACATGAATACTTGAATATCTCTCATCTAATATTTTGACCACTAAGGGCATTTGTCAATGATAATCACGTCAGAATACACGTCACATTTTTGTTACATGCATTCAGCCATAAAATCAAAGATAGTTTATGACTGATTGCATGTAACAATAATGTGACGTGTATGAAATTTTATGGCTGTTATGTGATGTGTATGTTGACATGATAATCTTTGAAAAAGGCCTTAGTGGTCGTAATAATAGATCAAAGCTATTCAGGTATTTATGTCTTCTTCTCGACAAGTAGTCTGACACCCAGTTCGTAATAATAGATCAAAGTTATTCCAGTATTTATGTCTTCTTCTCGACAAGTAGTCTGACACTCCATTCGTAATAATAGATCAAAGCTATTCAAGTATTTATTTCTTCTTCTCGACAAGTAGTCTGACACCCAGTTCGTAATAATAGATCAAAGCTATTCCAGTATTTATGTCTACTTCTCGACAAGTAGTCTGACACCCAGTTCGTAATAATAGATCAAAGCTTTTCTAGTATTTATGTCTTCTTCTCGACAAGTAGCCTGACACCCAGTTCGTTATAATAGATCAAAGCTTTTCTAGTATTTATGTCTTCTTCTCGACAAGTAGTCTGACACCAAATTCGTCATAATAGATCAAAGCTATTCCAGTATTTATGTCTTCTTCTCGACAAGTAGTCTGACACCCAGTTCGTAATAATAGATCAAAGCTATTCCAGTATTTATGTCTTCTTCTCGACAAGTAGTCTGACACCCAGTTCGTAATAATAGATCAAAGCTATTCAAGTAGTTATGTCTTCTTCTCGACAAGTAGTCTGACACCCAGTTCAGTAGTTTACCACTTACTCTATTTTGTTTAATGAAAAAGTAGTAAAGTCAAGCAGGAAAAGCCACATACAAGACGTAACCACCACCAAAACTTCGATAGATAGCATGTCACACACACACACATACACACACAAACACACACACAAATACACACTCAAACACACGCACACACACACGAGATGAACACAGAAAACATTAACAGCACACAAGTACCAGAGACATCACTCCACACATGAACAAAAGCACAAGTACAAAGACACAAGACAAAAAACAAAAGAACTTCTCTCAAAGTCACCCTAGCTTTACAAATAGTGTAAATAAAGGTATCCCCGCAGGACTTACCCACAACATAGAAGACGGTAAACACATGACAATATGTAAAACATAGCATAATAACTGTGAAAATCCGTCAAATATGTGCTCGATGACTTTGCTGAAGTCAGAGCACCTGCAGGGAAGCCGTTAAGGGCACGACTGGGGAAAAGTTATACACGAGTCTGGTAAGCTCATCACGTATCTGAGTTTAAGAGCATACCATCGTAGAGTACTACCCTTGGCCTGTCATCGCTCAAGCAAAGAGGGAAGCGTAGCTACCGACTGTAAAAGGGTCAATAACCAAACATGCAGTGCGTTGCAATATAATGGGATCATAACCTTTCTCTTAAAGGTTTTGATCCGTTTTATAAACAAATCATGAAAATGGATATGACCCCGAATTTTCCTAAGTTTGTAGATAACATCCCCGTAAAATTCTGGTTTAGAAATGCTTTGTTGCAGTAACGTCCGTAGATTGCAATTTTATTTCCTAATGAATTGTAAATTTCGATAATAAAATTTAGAAAACGTTATCCGAAGTTTGTGATATCTGTATCCCTGCTTAAGAAGTTTATCCGTTATAACTAAATTACGACTGTTAAAATATTCCAGCAAAGAACAGGCTCTGGCAAACCGAATAAGTTGAGAAATATAAACTCCATAAGATGTAGAACGGGGCACATCTCCATCTAGAAAAGGATAATTAACAATTTTAAAATTAAAATCTTCCCTTTTATCCTATATTTTGGACGAAACTTTATCATTTATGATGGAAAGATTCAAATCTAAACATGAAGCTATAATGTCAGATTGATTCGCTTTGTTTAAAGACAGTTTTTTGGTAAATTGAAGAAATCATAGTTTCAAAATAAGGATTATCTAAATTCAAAATATCGTCTAAATACCTTGACGTCTTATTAAAAGCATTAACAATATCGGTCTGTGTATCAGGTATTAAGCTAAGTATAAAATCCCTCTCATAGTAATACAAAAACAAATCTTCAGCTAGAGGGACACAATTTGTACCCGTTGATATACCAACAACCTGACGATATATGGTATCCCAATAACGCACAAATATATTATCTAAAAGAAAGGTGAGAGATCGACAAACATCAAGGCAGGTCCACATTGTGTAATGTTCAACTTCTGAATTCGAAAAGAATGAACGATGAACATTACAAGCAAGGAACATTTTATGTTCTCTTGCAAAGGTTTTTCTCTATTAATTTAATCAGTTTACCCCCTATAAGATGGTGAGCTAGAGTAGTATAGAGTGTAGAGAAATCATAAGAGCTCAGTGAAGAAATGTTATACTGTTCATTTTTAAGTTTAGTTAAAACATCATTTGAATTTTTTATGGACCAAAAAATATTAATACCCGAATTTTAATAGATTTTATCACAGTAATGTTTTACATGTTCTTTGATCGTAGTAAGACGGGAGGTCAAAAGTTTGATATTTTAGTAGTGGTACAAGAACTAGAGAAAACGCGTCTTATAAGGGGTTTCATGTAGTTTCGGAATCCAGTACAAAGTAGAAAGTTTATGTTGTTTTATGTTAAGACCAGACTTAAAAGTATTTACCTTTGATTTACCTTTAGAATAAGCTCGTTCAGCTTGTAGTAACCAATTTATATCCATGAATCACAATATATTTACATGCGCAATGTTTAAAAGCCAAGATAAAACTTGTTGGGTTTACGTTTCCAGGCACTGCTCAGTTTACTTTTAAAAGCATTCACTGTATCACTCTCAACACATTGGGCACATTGGGCTGGCAGGCTATTCCAGGGATTAGCACTTCTGGCAACAAAACTATTCATGGTACTCTTATACTTATGTTTTTTTCTCCAGTTTCAAGTTGTGACACCTGTGAATGTCATCAAATTCTTTCATTATTTTGAAAAATTGTATCATGTCCATCCTGTCTCTACGGTAGACTAGGGTAGGCAGCCCAAGAGCTTTCAATCTTTCCTCATAGCTGAGATGCTGAATTTCTTTCACTTGTCTGGTAGTCCTACGCTGAACATTCTCTATTGCGACTATATCCTTTTTAAGAAATGGAGACTAAAAAACTGTTGCGTAATCAAGATTTGGCCGCGCAAGTGATGTATACAACAGAAGAAACATATTCTTGTCTAGATGCTCAAATGTTCTACGTATTAGACCAAGGCGTTGGTTAGCTTTTTTGACTATATTTGAAATATGTACATCAAACTTCATGTTACTATCAAAAGTGACATCTATGTCCTTTTCACTATCTGATTGCTCAATTTTCATGGTAGTATCTCCAGTTTTCATATGATATTCATGTTTCTTATTTTTCCTACCTATATGCATCGACTTGCACTTCCCAGCATTAAATATCAGGAGCCACTTGTCCGACCAGAGAGAGATTATCCAGGTCCTGTTGCATTACATGACAATCACTATTGCTTTCAATGGGCCTGTATAACTTAGTGTCATCTGCGAATAGCTTAACTGTAGATTTTACAACATCAGGAAGGTCATTTATAAACACTAAAAAGAGTGCCCGACCGAGGACCAATCCCTGCGGTACACCGCTCAATACTTTCTCGCTCTGGGATGTCACTGTACCCACTCTGACTGCCTGAACACGATCACTCAGAAATGTCTCTATCCACTTTAAAATACTTCCTCTAATGCCGTAGTTGTAAAGCTTATTCAAGTCTTTGGTACGGGACTGGGTCGAACGCTTTCTGGAAGTCCAAGTATACAGCGTCGACACATCCACCCTGGTCTAAAATATTATACCAATCGTCTATCACTTACACATGAACGTTTAGTACGGAACCCATGTTGATGCTCCGTAAATAGTTTATTTAAAGTCATATGACTGATAATGTTATTTCGGACTATAGATTCAAATATTTTACAATTAACACTTTTACAGTTGGCAATCACGCTGGCCTCTTTGCATGTACGCCGACAAGAAAGGTTTAGTACTCTATGAAGGCGACGTCTTAAATCCAGAAATGGAAGGAGAACGTCGGATATCTGTACTATTTCTTTTTTGTCGTACCCTTTATTACTTTTCTACAGTTAATTTGTTTGCAGCTCAATCATTGAGTACATTAGCGATAGGTGGATACAGTTTGTTTACCTAAATGTTTTCGTTATACATGCACTTTACCACTGTATTTGCTGTCGCGGTTGTTGTAGATTAGTCGGAGAGGGGATACGTTTATTTACACTGTTTGTCTTTTAGGGTGGGGATGGAATAAGTGTGAGGTTGGGCGCCCATAAACCGGTTTAATCGACCAAGTGACTTTTGTCACTGACCGTTCCAAGGCGGTGCTTCCATCTCCCCCTATTGTGTGTTTGTTTTGTCTTTGTGCGTCTCTTGTTGTTTTTATAGTTACATGTATGTACATTTGCTGTTTCCTTGTGTTGCTGTTCGGGCGACTGTTTGTTCTGTATGTGGTGTTTCCTGCATGACTCATTCTTGTACTTTTGAGAAGAAACTATGTGACAACATCAAGGAGGATACGAAATACTTCTGGAAATATGTATGTACGGTCACAAAGTAAGACTAAATCTTCTATTGGTGAATTAGAGCGTGAAGATGGGTCACTCACAAGTGAGAATATTGAAAAGGTTAATATATCTAACATATTCTTTTGTAGCGTTTTCACTCAGGAAGACGTTGAAGATGTGCCTACTCTGGAGGAGCGTGAATTCTTTTTACATGTTCCGAGACTATACCTTTTTCATGTGTTTGAACTGTAGTATAGGTTTGTGAAACATTTAACTCCTTTAAGACATCAACATAGTACAATCTTCAAATAATGATTACATTATTTGATGCCTTGTCAGCAGCAGCGAGAACATAATTTGAATAAAAATTAGAAATGTTTTTCTTCAAATAGCGAAATGTAACTCTAGGTCGAGGTGGTAAAAGCTGGTAATTTGATTTGTAAAAGCAATACGTGTATCAATAATATCAAAAATACATTTCTTCCAATCCAAAAGAGCATTAACATCAGCATGTTCTCGTCGATACCATTTGATGCAGCATTCGTGAATAACGTCCGCAACATGAGTTCGACAAGCGTCAACATCAATAAGGGAAGGTAATCTATATTTAGGTCCTGTAGTTAGGAGGGTCCTGAGACGTTTATCTTTAATGATATCAAAATGACCAGTGATGACATGACCAACTGGTCTATAGCAAAGCTTGAAAAGAAGTATTTTGTGCCACACTCGGTCAAAAACTTTTGAAATATCACAGAAAACCATACAATAAATTGTTTATGCTCGAATGTCTGGCATATATGGTGATATAATATTATGTCTATTAACTGATAGGTCGTCGAATGCTGTTGTAAAAACCAGATTGATAGTTGTAGATAAGGTTATCTATGAAACAAATTATGCATGTGTTTAAAAATTATTCTTTCAAAAGCATTGCCACAGCAGCTCAACAAGGCAACGGGTCTGTAATTAGAGGTCTCATTTTTCTACACCATATTTGGTGATCCTAGCCAAAGTAGTGTAGGAGATATGCTCCTGACAAGCTTTTTTTGTAAATGAGTTCAAAGTTCAAGGTCAAGGTCACATTGACCTAAAAATAGTATGCGACACTCTGCAATCCGAAGATGAACACACACACCATAGATGGTGATTCTAGCTTATTCTGTATAGGAGTTATGCTCTGGACAAGTTTTTCTTGTAAATGAAGCCCAAGGTCAAGGTTGTCGTGAACGATAGTATTTTTTGTTTGTTTTCTTGCAGTTTACCAGTTGGATATAACTCTCCATTCTTTATTATGTTTAATTTTTGCGGGCCTCCGTTAAACTAAGCAGAGCGGAGCTCCCAGTTGGAGGAGCAGCGGAGCTCTGTTTATCGGAGCGACGGAGCTACGTGCCGCTGTATTTTGCACGTGCTTCTCGAATTACTGTCTGGGAACAAATGCAGTCCTTTATGGTTGATCAAAGTAAACGACAGCAAGACTTTGCTGAGTGGTAAAGTCAGAAACAGCTCCAGTTTTTCGATAAACAACAGACGGAACAGCATGAAATTTTGAATAGGCTTACAACACCTAATGACCCTACAACCTCTGTAAAATTAACGAAAATAGAACTGCGATCTTTCAATGGAGACAAATTAAAGTGGTCTGAGTTCTGGGATTCTTTTGAGTGTGCTGTCCACAAAAATGGTAAGCTTTCAGATATAGAAATATTCAATTATCTGCAAACAAAGTTAGTTGGTGAAGCAAAAACGGCAGTTGCTGGACTGTCTCTTTGCAAAGAAAACTACAAAATAGCTATATCTATTTTACAAGAGAGGTTTGGGGTAAAGCAGGATATAATTGACATGCATTACCAGAAAATGATGAATATTGCTCCGCCAAGCGACAAAACGGAATCCGTACGACTGTTTTTAGATACAGCCGAGAAACACTTGCGCAGCCTTGAAGTGCTAGGCGAGAACATTGAGCAGAATATGTTTGTATCAATGATAAAAACAAAAATACCAAAAGGTGTACTTTTGCAGTTGGAAATACAGAAAGGAGCATTAAATGAATGGAGCGTAAAGGAATTGAGAGAGCGCTTACGAGCTTATCAGATTGCCCGAGATCACGCAGAGCAAAGTACAAGGGGAGAAACCTACGGCAATACTGAACACAACAATGGAAATCTGGGCAATGCTTCGTTACAACGCAGCACCTCAAGACAATCAAAAAGGTTACATTCAAAGCAAACATTTTTCAAGAAGCCCATTTCAGCGGAGTCGCTGGTATCAAATGAGAAATCAAGATATGACTATGCAAGCAAATGTAGATATTGTGCACATCCTCACTGGAGTGACGAATCCACAAAATTTAGAACCATTGCAGACAGAAAAGAAATATTAAAAGGTTCATGTTACAAGTGCTTGAAAGTTGGACATAAAACAGCCGAATGTAAATCAAGCAAATCATGCGTTCATTGCGGTGAAAGAGACACTCATCACAGAAGCCTGTGTCCAAAGAAATTCACCATCAAAACTAAAAGTAGACACGAGAGTGCAAACGTGTCTGAGGAATTGCAAGTTGGGATTGGGCCTGGTGAAATTATACAGGAAAATGTTCTTGTTTCTTCAAGCGAGGTTTTCTCATGCAGACCGCTACAACGGAGGCAAAGGATCCGACAAGTGCAAACAAAAAGCGGATTAGGCTCCTCCTAGACTCCGAGTCACAACGGACATATGTGACGGAGCGATTGGCGGAGCAGCTTGGATTAGCTAGAGCAGAAGATAAGGAAATAAAACTTGTAACATTTGGTAGTAACAAAGCCAAGGTCATCAAGACCCCTTCAACAAAACTGAGCATCAAGCTGAATAATGGTGATTACATGACTATCAATGCCAACATTGTTCCAGATATAACAGGAACAATTGAAAGGAAGGCAGTGAATTTACCAAGGTCAGGGGAAAACTATCACATCCTCGAAAGTGTGGAATTGGCAGACACAATACCGACGATAAATGAATATTCAACTATAGACATATTGATAGGAAATGACTATTACTTGGACATTGTTTTGCCGCAAAGAATAGAGGTACTACCTGGCTTATATCTTCTAAGTTCTAAATTCGGCTGGATATTGACAGGCCGAATAGATTGTCGTGAAGATGAAAGACATGACACAAGCATGCTCATTCTTACTTATGGGTCAGATATTACGGGGTCGACTTGTTTCACTTCTGCTGATAGTGTTGTACCAAGAAAACCGGATATTGAAGATTTTTGGGCTGTTGAGTCTATTGGTATAATGGATGATCCAAAGAGCAGCGATGATGAAATTGCAATGACAAAATTCAGAGATACTTTGAAATTTGAGGAAGATCGTTATCAAGCAACTTGGCCTTGGAAAGATGAAAGACCGGATCTACCAGTCAATCGTGGATTAGCCTACGGTAGATTGAAATCAACAGTATCACGATTGAGATAATAGACCCGAGCTTTTAAAGCAATATCACGCAGTAATTCAAGACCAACTTTCCAAGGGTGTCATTGAGCGGGTCAACGGAGACAGTACTAGCGGAGTAGTACACTATTTACCACACCATGCTGTATTAACTCCGCTGAAGACAACTACAAAGGTGCGTTTAGTATATGATGCTTCGGCCAAGACAAGTGAACGAAACAAAAGCTTGAATGAATGTTTGTACAGAGGTCCTGTTTTGTTACATGATATATGTGGATTGTTGATGAGATTCCGCACTCACCATGTGGCTGTTGTAGCTGATATCGAAAAGGCGTTTCTCCAAGTTGGATTGCAACCAGACCAAAGAGACGCCACTAGATTCCTTTGGCTGAAAGATCCTCAAAACCCTTCAACAGAAAAAAAGCAATATCCAAGAGTACCGTTTCTGTCGTGTCCCGTTTGGGGTAATATCAAGTCCTTTCATTCTGGGAGCTACCATCAATTACCTCTTGGAATCACATCAAAGTCACATTGCTGAGCAATTAAAACGAGACATATACGTAGACAATGTTATAACAGGCACTAAAACTGATAGTGGGGCTATTGAGATGTATACCACTTCCAAACATTTATTTCGAGACGCGGCCATGAACCTTCGTGAGTGGTCCACCAGCAGCAAATAGTGAACAGCATTATCCCAGAGGAAGACCGGTCAAAGTCTGAAACCATTAAAGTCCTTGGTCATTTGTGGAATACAGTGCAAGATACCTTGACACTTAAAGAATCCACAGAGTTAAAGATATCTACACAAATAAGTAAGAGAGCAGTGTTGACACAGTTAGCATCTGTGTACGACCCCCTTGGCCTGTTCAGTCCTATTGTTTTGCCAGGGAAGGTGCTAATGCAAGATCTTTGGATAAAACATCTAGAATGGGATGACAATCTAGAGCCCGATGACGTAACAGCCTGGAACACAATCAAGAAGGAGCTAATGAAAATTCCTAATATCAGAATACCAAGGTGCATTGCATTAGAGAACAATGAGAATGTGAAGCTCAAATTACTCTGTTTCTGTGATGCTTCTTTAAAAGCATACGCTACGGCTGTCTACCTACACCAAGAAGGAGAAAAGGAAACAAGGTCTGACTTGATCTTTTCCAAGTCACGTCTTGCACCAACCAAAGAGATTTCTATTCCACGATTAGAGCTGATGGCAGTGGTGATAGGAGTAAGATGTGTAACGTTTGTGAAAGAAAACTTGAATGTACCGATAGAAAATGTGTATGTATGGAGTGACTCCCAGTGTGCCCTTCACTGGTTAACCTCAGAACGTTTTTGTATCGAACGTTTTTGTGAAGAATCGTGTGAAGGAAATAATGAGTCATAAGGTATCAGGATTTCACTACATACGATCAGGTGAAAATCCCGCAGATCTAGGTAGCAGGGGTACAGCTGTTGAATGTTTACGTGGCCAAAAGCTGTGGTGGCATGGTCTAGTATGGTTGACACAGCCAATGAAGGATTGGAAAATGGATTGCGGTGAAAAGCCGTTGCAATAGGCATATCGGACACAAGTCAGATGTCACAGATCACAAAAAAGAGAAAGAAACGCCTGGTGGAGCATTTTTAAGCGGAGACTCAACTGCTGTTAATAGTGTGCAACCCCTTGGAATCGAAAGCGAAAGTTACTCTTCAGCTTCAAAGCTTTTAAGAGTTACTGCATTCGCACTTCGATTTATAAATAAAATAAAAAGAAAAGGTGGTGAAAGTTGTGCATTGACAAGACAAGAGTTGGATGATGCTGAACGTTTGTGGATAACCTACGTTCAGAGAAAGCATTTTGAAGACGTCAAAAACGATATCATACAGATAGGCCATGAGCCAGAGGCCCAAAATTTGGCCATCGGTACCATCTTTGGGGAATAATGCTATCAATGCTTTTTGATAAGATATAAGTATCTAGAATCAGAAAATATGTGATAGCAGTAAATCGGTGGTAGCTTTTTGTATTTTTTTCACCAATTTTAACCCTATGGTAAAAATAGTGTTTTCTAAATCTAGCATTAAAGAAAATACATCATTAAATTTCAAATTGACGGCTCTCTCTTGTTACATACTGTATCTACTTGAAAATTGAAAGGGGTGTAGCTGTAGTTACACAAATTTCATTTATGTTGTTATTTTTTCACAAAAAGGGGTTCATATAATGAAAATATTTGCTCATACGTACATGGAATTATGTTTACATTCATATGTATTTTGCAGAAGTAAAAAATTATCCGGAGTTTTGCATACCTTCACCATCTTTATAACTAGGCTCATAAAACTTCATATGTATATTCACAGTAATGAGGGCAATGAATTGACTTCTGACTAGAACCCTTACATCTAGCATCTCTTAATGCAAATTGTCAGAGTTATGTCCCTTTTAAAACTTTCATACACTCAAATTGTGCCAAAACTGAAATATCTTAAGGGTTAGCCCCATAAAAGTTTACCAGCATTTCACTATCATTATATCAACGACCAAATGACTGACGAGAACCTTTTGAGCCAGAACCCAGTCATTGTTTAGGTCAAATTATGTCCCTTTGTGAAATTTGTATGTAACAGGTAAACTATAAATATCCGATCAACCACTCCAGAGCTAGCTTATTCAATATATACTCTTATATATTTATAATTCGCCATAAGCATTACAACCTGAACTATGGGAAATGGATCCCCTCCCTCCCCTCCTTCCTTATGATGATATTGTTTTTAATCAAGTATGCATTTTAGTGAGAAAAAAAACAACAACAAAGTCCCGTAATTTTGCTTACTACACATTTGCCCATTTTCACATCAAGTTGTTTATCTGTGAAAGTGTTATGCATATATAATTTTATATATGCTTTATAGTGAATAAATTTGCCAAGACCTGTACTCTGAATACAATGGTCAGAACAAAAAGTCCTTCTTAACGGTCTTTTTCACATCAAGGTTGCAAATTTGTGAAAGTTTGAAGCAAAGCCCCCATTGGTGTATGAGGAGTTGGAAACATAAACATTGCGAGACATATATAGGTGCATAAATTGGTGATTACCATATCAAGCATGCTTATACAGACACTCTGTTTTCGCTTCAAAGTAATTTGAAGTAAAACATATTTTGTCTGACCATCCTTTAGTTTGAGCATTGGTACATGTTAATGCAAGCATTTCAGTTAGCTCAGTCGGTACAACGTTCGCTTTTGGGCAGGAATTGTGAGTTTGATCGCTGGTCGGGTCATACCAAAGACTTTCAAAATGGTACTAAGATCGACTGTTTGGCCCGATGTCAGGTAAATGTTATTGGGTATGCTTTGCAGTTTTCAATTCTATATACTATACACGTTAAAGAATAAATGAAATCAAGAGTTGCTGTATCCCATTCTGTCTCTAATGCATCTATTAGCACATGATGGCAAAGGTCAATGGCTTAATAATCTTTCATCGTGTACTGGTGATGCATTTGGACAGCAAACACAGAGTAGTGAAACTATATAAAACACTGAGTTATCAGCAAGCAATGCAGAGTTTAGTCAGGTGTGTTCTGGTTAAAAGAAGCTTAAGGATGATGCATTGCACGACATTCGTTTGGATTCATAAAATGTGATATTTAGTATGGAAGTTTCAAAAGCAACAAGCAATGACAAAACATGAGAGGGAACTTTAAACCAAAGTTCAACAATCTGTTATCCATTTGAAACATAATTGCTAAAGGAATTCATAACATGCTACACATAAGCAACAATAACACATTAGTAATAGTAACATTGGCAATAGAAAGATACAGCATACACTTTTAATGACAGTAAGAAGACCCCGGCACTTCAGTACTAACTGGATGAAGTAGATGAGTGTCTGGCCATGCAACTGAAGTAGTAAATCAAGTTTTTATAACCTGGTCAGAGAACACAGAATATTTCGTAATGTACATGTACTTGGCTTTTCGTGCTGATACATATATCACTATACCTACTATATTAGAAATGCGGGACTGGAGCAATGACTCCATGACATCAGGAAGATTACCATCACTATTAAAATATAAGTTCGTGTGTAACTTTGCATTGGGCACGACCTTAATTATAATAGTAAGGCAAGTCCAGTGGGATTCCCGACCGGGAAAGAAAACCCCTAAGCAAAGTACTTAAATTGGCTAGAAATATGAGATCTGCTTCTAAGTGTTACATGAAGTGCAGCCATTTGTCCGTCTCTTACATTCACCATAATTTGTAGGTCATGCCAGACGCGACCTTTGCTGTGCGATGATGGATGGAAATCTTCAACAACTCAGCAGCGAATACGTTGCATAGCGCTCGCAAAAATACAAACGACATGGCTGTAATTCAGAATCCAAATTATTAAAGCTTAGGCAATGGTATTTGTGCACTGGAAGGGTGGTCAGGCAACCATTTTTCGAACAGTATTGAATTATTGGGATGTCTGTTTTTTAAACTAGTGAATGCCTATAATGACTATGTATTTTCGATATTATTGATACACGAATAACTTTTTACAAATCAAATAACCATCTTTTACCACCTCGACCTAGAGTTACATTTCGCTACTTGAAGAAAAACATTTCTAATTTTCATTCAGATTATGTTCTTGTTCCTGCTGACAAGGCATCAAACAATGTAATCATTATTTGAAGATTGTATTATGTTGATGTTTTAAAGAAGGAGCTAACTGATTCAAAAACTTATGTAACCGTTCAAACACCTGAAAAAGATATAGTCTCGGAACATGTAAAAATGTGCAATGATTTTAAGTCTGGTCCTAACATAAAACAACATAAACTTTCTACTTTGTACTGGATTCCGAAACTACATAAAACCCCTTATAAGTCGCGTTTTATTGCCAACTCTAGCTGTTGTACCACTACTAAATTATCTATACTTTTGACGTCCTGTCTTACTACGATCAAAGAACATGTTAAACGCTACTGTGATAAAATATATGAAAATTCTGGTATTAATGTTTTTTGGTCCATAAAAAATTCAAATGATGTTTTAACAAAACTTGAAAATGAACAGTATAACATTTCTTTACTGAGCTCTTATGATTTCTCTACACTCTATACTACTCTACCTCACCATCTTATAAAGGATAGACTTATTAAATTAATAGAAAAAACCTTTGCCAGAGAAAACAAAATGTTCATTGCTTGTAATGTTCAACGTTCATTCTTTTCGAATTCAGAAGTTGAACATTACACAATGTGGACTTGCCTTGATGTTTGTAGATCTCTTACCTTTCTTTTAGATAATATATTTGTGCGTTATGGAGATACCATATATCGTCAAGTTGTTGGTATACCCATGGGTACAAATTGTGCCCCTCTTGTTGCAGATTTGTTTTTGTATTGCTACGAGAGGGATTTTATGCTTAGCTTAAAACCTGATACACAGACCGATATTGTGAATGCTTTTAATAAAACTTCAAGGTATTTAGACGATATTTTGAATTTAGATAATCCTTATTTTGATACTATGGTTTCTTCAATCTACCCAAAAGAACTGTCTTTAAACAAAGCTAATCAATCTGACATTAATGCTTCATTTTTAGATTTGAATCTTTCAATTACAAATGATAAAGTTTCGTCCAAAGTATACGATAAAAGAGAAGATTTTAATTTTAAAATTGTTAATTATCCTTTTCTAGATGGGGATGTGCCACGTTCTACATCATATGGTGTTTATATTTCTCAACTTATTAGGTTTGCCCGAGCCTGTTCTTTGCTTGAAGATTTTAACAGACGTAATTTAGTTATAACTGATAAACTTCTTAAGCAAGGTTACAGATATCACAAACTTCGGAAAACCTTTTCTAAATTTTATTATCGAAATTTACCTCTCATTAGTAAATATAATTGCAATCTACGGACGTTACTGCGACAAGGCATTTCTCAACCAGAATTTTATGGGGATGTTATCTACAAACTTAGGAAAATTCGGGGTCATATCCATTTTCATGATTTGTTTATAAAACGCATTAAAAAATTTAAAAAGAAAGGTTATGATCCTATTATATTGCAACACACTGCATGTTTGGTTATCGATCCTTTTACAGTCGGTAGCTACGCTTCCCTCTTTGCTTGCGCGATGACAGGCCGAGGGTAGTACTCTATGATGGTATACTCTTAAACTTGGATACAGGAGGAGCTTACCAGACTCATGTATTATTTTTTCCCTGTCGTGCCCTTAACGGCTTACCTGCAGGTGCTCTGACTTCAGCAAAGCCATTGAGTACATATTTGACGGATTGTCACAGTTATTATGCTATGTTTTACATGTTGTCCTGTGTTCACCGTCGTCTATGTTGTGGGTAAGTCCAGCGGGGATACCTTTATTTACAATATTTGTAAAGCTAGGGTGACTTTGAGAGAAGTGTGAGGTTAGGACGTCCGTAAACCGGTTTAAACCCCCAGTGGTGTTTTTGCTGCTGACCGTGCCAAGGCGGTACTCTCTTTGTCACCCTTCCTTTTGTTTGCCTTGCGTCTTTGTGCTTGTGGTTTGTTCATGTTGTGGAACGTTTGTCCCTGTTTCTTGTGTGTCTTTTGGTGTTTTCTGTGTTAATTTCGTATGTGTGTGTGCGTGTGCGTTTGGGTGTGTGGTTGTGTGTGTGTGTGTGTGTCATGCTGGCTATCGGTGTTTTGGTGGTGGTTGCGTCTTGCATGTGGCTTTGCCTGCTTGACTTTACTACTTTTCCATTTCTACACTTATGTCAGTAGCCGGTGAGAAAACATGTATTCGTGAGTAGGGCGATTGTTTGTTATGTATATTTGCCTTACGTTGGTTATATCATTCATTTGCTATATAGGGCAATCAATGATCCAACATTCCCGGTCAAAAATACTATTAGCAGATCGATACATTATCATATCACCAGATTAACATATCTTAGGGCTACACTCATATGCCAAGTGTAAAGCAAATGTGAAACTTGAATCATATAAAAACGTTTGTAATAACCCTTAGGGCAATCCCTTCAACACCAGTCTGATGGGAATCATGTTGAAGAAGATTTTGCAGAACAATATGTTAATGTGTTTTCTGTAACTTATGTGGCAGTGACCATGGTCAGAGAACAAAAACGTTTTCAGAGAAAGGACACTGGTTTTTTTGTTTACCTTTTAAGATATGCCATTCACAAGCCTACATATTAAAATCCTGATCATGAATGCCAAAATGTAATTGATCTGTATTGTGTTGTAACCGTATTGGATACCTCCGTGCAACACTGAAATCACTAAAAGCATGTATGTTAGATTGGCACAGATGTCCATCAAGAATGACCCATAGTTCATCTAGGAATATGTAATTGTGTACAAACCAATACGGGTGATTTCTTTGAATGTGGCAGATTCAAAATGAAAGACAATATCCATATTCTTCAATAACATATCACAGTATTTTGTTTGACATTACATGTACATTCAGTCACAAGAAAAGTATGAACACAACGAAAGCCCATACCCACACATCTTCACCAGACAGAAGCTTTGATGATGTTTTAAACTAACTTACAATATTTAACTCTTTAAATTCAAAAGATAATGACAATAAAACAAATTTAGAGCTAACTACGGTCTAACTAAAACGGTAAGCAACGAATGCTAATGATATCAAATATCCACACCCACAACATCCAATCTTACAGGCTACTAACTTATTTTGGGATAAAGTGGAAACTGGATCAATAATTAAATAATGATCAGGTCCAAATGAAACTGAATAGAATTGATTTTATACAAAACCTGATGTGCCTCCACCCCCGCTCGGACAAAGTTTCCCATTCAAAGTCCCATAACTCTGTAGAAAATCATTGAACCGGAATAGGAATAATAAATACACAACTAAGCGCATTGCTGATCAATCCTATTAAGTTTCGTGAAAATCTGACAACATGTCTTGGAGAAATCGTGTGGACAAAATTTCAATGTAAAAAAGATGTGTTTGTGAAACACTATGCCCGCGACCTTATACCCTGAAGGATGACCTTGATATTTGACCCATATACCAGGGAGTTGAACGCAACACATTGTCTTTGTATGGTGAACATTTGTGCCTGGTTATTTTGAAATCCATTCACAGATAAAAAAGTTATAGAAGGGACACGAAATTTGAGATGGACGGGTGGAAGGACGGGCGGAAGGAGGGAATGACAGACAATGCGATTACTATATGCCCGCCGTTGGAGGGGGCATAAAAATCGAAGTCCCATAACTCTGCAGAAAATCATCGAACTGGAACAAGAAAAAGATAAAGAAAACTAGGCATAGTGCTGATCAATCCTATGAAATTTCATGAAAATCCAATCAAAGGTTTTGGAGAAACAGCACGGATAAATTAAAATCGGACAGACGAACGGACGGACAAAAGGGGGGGGGAGCAGACACACGGATGGACAGACAGATGGACGCCGCACACAAAGACAAAATGTCTCCCCAGAATACTGGGAGAGACATAACTAGCAGGTGCATTGGTTACTAAAATAATAAGAATATTAAGTTTTAAGCAAGCTTGTAGATTGGGAAACTTGCGTCTATAAATAGACAGACAGGCAGACGGATGAATGGACGGACAGATAGAGGGACGGGCATATTGGTTGGACAGATGGAAGGACAGAACGACTGACAACTTGATTCACGTATATCATCATAATTTCGTTGTTGGGGTATGATACCAAATGTTGTAAATCTGAAATCGATAGCTTTACTTTTCATTGACAATTTTATCTCGAAATGCGGATATTGTATAGCATAATATACAACGCAATAAAACATAGAAAGCTACCATCGATGCAATGCTATCACATATTTTCTAACTCTATACATGTATATGTTGTAAAAAATCATAATGAGAATTATTCCCCTGAGATGGTACCGACCAACCCTACTGGCTCATCGACTAAGAAGAGGAATAATGCTATGCAAAAACAGCTCGGCCTCTATATAGATGAGTCAGGAATTCTTCGGTGCAGTGGTAGATTAGATAATGCAGAACTGAATGAAGCTGCTAGACATCAAAGTTTGTTACCAAAACGAGATAGGTTTACACATCTCGTGATAGAGAGAATACATCGAGAAATTCTGCACAGTGGTGTATCACAGACATTGAGCAGGGTCCGCTACAGGTATTGGGTACCTAGTGGACGAGCTACAGTTAAAAGCATTATTCGACAATGTTTAGTGTGCAGACGTCATGAAGGCGAAGCATACAAAATGCCATTAATGGCTCCGCTTCCATAAGCGCGTGTGGCGGAGGCTCCTCCAATTACAAAAGTAGGTCTGGATTATTTAGGTCCTTTTATGTGAAGCCGACGGAGCAAACAAAGTTTGGATTTGCTTGTTCACATGTCTTGTCACCCGTGCAGTGCATTTGGAGCTAATGCGTAACCTTTCCACTGAAGAATTTCTGATGGGCTTACGCCGGTTTATCGCTTCCAGAGGCAAGCCAGATCAAATCATAAGCGACAATGCAATGCAGTTCAAACTTGCAAGTGACACTATAAATATTATATGGTAGAGGATCTTAAAGTGCCCTCATGTACAAAACTATGCCTCAGAAAACCAAATTTATTGGACTTTTATCGTAGAGCTTGCTCCCTGGATGGGGGGTTTCTATGAACGCCTCGTAGGGCTAGTAAAACGATCGCTGAGAAAAACCATAGGTCTGAAACTTCTTACCGAAATACAGATGCAAACAATTGTCAAAGAAGTAGAAGCTGTTGTAAATACAAGACCGATTACATATGTTGGCGATGACATTAATTCAATGATAACTTTATCTCCAGCATGTTTTCTGTCGTTAAATCCGAAAATTGGAATACCGGAAGTAGAAGTTAACAATGATGACGATTACTTACAGAATGATAGCTCGGCAGAAAAACTTTTCAAAATTTGGAAAAAGGGACAAAAAATGTTGAATGGCTTTTGGAAAGTATGGAAGGGTGAGTATTTACTCAGTCTACGAGAAAGAACTCAACGTCGACTTAAGGATACGTTTATTTACACTGTTTGTCTTTTAGGATGGGGATGGAATAAGGGTGAGGTTGGGCGCCCATAAACCGGTTTAAACCCCCGGTGACTTTTGTCACTGACCGTTCCAAGGCGGTACTTCCATCTTCCTCCTATTGTATGTTTGTTTTGTCTTTGTGCGTCTCTTGTTGTTTTTTCTACCCATGTATATTTGCTGTTTCCTTGTGTTGCTGTTCGGGCGAGTGTTTGTTCTGTATGTGGTATTTCCTGCATGACTCATTTTTGTACTTTTAAAACAGGTAGAATACAGTCCCAGTTTGTGCCATGCATAGGGGACGTAGTTCTAATCAAAGATAATACTCCTCGTGGATGCTGGAAGCTTGGCAGGATCTCAGACCTTATTGAAAGTCGTGATGGAGAAATCAGGTCTGCAAAGGTACAAACGCATTCGGGTCGTGTGATTGCTCGACCTCTGAACTTACTTTACCCAATTGAGGTATCAGGGAACGTCGAACAATCTCATAAGGAAAACGACTCTCAGCATAACGTACCAGTTTCCAGACCAAAACGAGAAGCAGCAGAAAAGGCAAAATTGAAACTAAAAACAATGTTCGACAAAGACGACGAAATTTGCTAGTTCAAAACTAAGGCAATGCCTGTCGTTGATGAATGGATTATAAATAATAATATTTTGACACTTAGCTAAAAGTGTTTTTGTTTTATATATCTTTGACATTTTATGTTATAAATGAATAATGTATACATGTATGTCCTAAATCAACACTGTTAATCCGCCCGCCTTACTGCATTCGATAATTCTAAGCGGAGTTTACCTGTACTGAGTTGCCTCAGGGCAATTGTCCCTGTAGTGGACTACGGGTCTATTGTTTTGTTGGCCGGGCCATTGCACTAACAATAGCTGGCGGAGTCGGCGGAGCAGATTTAGGAACGAAAATCTCGTGCAAAACATTTTATTTAAATTTTCTTTCATTTAAGTCCAAGCTACTATCTAGTTAAGACGTGTATATAGCAGTTCTCGTTTCTTCAACCATGCCGTTTTCTTGTGTTACTTGCGGACGCATCTACGCTAATAAACGCAATCTATGCCGTCACATCAAAGAGAAACATGATGACGGACTCTTACATTTCAAATGTTGTTCGCCAGGATGCAAAGCCAAGTTTATACGGAGAAGCTACTTGAGTAAATATTTAAATCTTATACATAAAATGGATAAGAAGGAGGCCAAACAACTTGTTAGTCAAGTATTATTGGAACCCACACCATGAGAAGCGCACGCCACTTTATGAAACGTGCCACTACGAAGACATTTCTGATGACCAAATAGTTCAGAAGAACCAGAATTCCCCCGCTGTAGGTTCATCATCAGAGTTTGATAATTGGCTTGATGAAATTGTGCAGTCTTCACCAGAAAAGCGGGATGATTATCATTCTAAGAATGAAAGTAAACTCGACTTGGCCGAAGAAACAGGCTACAACGATGACGAGGAACCAACACTTGAGGAATTTTATAGCAAAGCAGAAAATGAACTCAATACACCAAATGCCGCACATGATAGTAACAATGATCAACCAAGCGTGGAAATATTTGATGAAATTCCAGACAGCAATGGCGAAGAAGATGCAATTACAGAGCAAGTGGAATACATAAACATTACGCTAAAAACTACGACTAGTTTTAGGAATGGAACAATTGATAATATTGACAGGGTTGTTTCACTTGCATACTCAGATAACTTTAATCCACAAAACTCAGAAAAGGTTGACCCAATGACAGTTTTCAGGAGGAATATGTTAACTTTGTAAATCAGTATAGTCAGTGAGTACTGCTTTATAGCCTTACATGTTAATTGTTCAGTTCTGGACGGGAGTGTCGTGAACGATAGTATTTTTATTTGTTTTCTTGCAGTTTACCAGTTGGATATAACTCTCCATTCTTTATTATGTTTAATTTTTGCGGGCCTCCGTTAAACTAAGCAGAGCGGAGCTCCCATTTGGAGGAGCAGCGGAGCTCTGTTTATCGGAGCGACGGAGCTACGTGCCGCTGTATTTTGCACGTGCTTCTCGAGTTACTGTCTGGGTATAAATACTGGAGCTTTGTGCTTCTCTTGGCTTTTAGATTTCCTTTCAGGACTAAACGTTAAAATATTTAGATACGCCGTAGAGTAATTTTGGATTTGTTAATTAAATGACCAGGAATAAAACCTAGTAAAATAAAACATAAGTATTGGATTATTTGTTAGAGTTGTTTTTATTCCAATGTGGCGATCGGGCAATATTTTCAGTCTTAACCTAGTAAATGAAAAATTATAGTTTGCCACAAAGGTCAAGGTCAAGGTCACATTGACCTATAAATAGTATATGACACTCCTCAATCCCAATATGTACTCACACACCATATTTGGTGATCCTAGCCAAAGTAGTGTAGGAGATATGCTTCGGACAAGCAAAATCTGTTAATCCGGTTAAAAACATACATGGTTTTGACCTTTGACCTCTAACTATGACCTTGACCTTTCAGCTATTGACATGGTTTTTTCATGCGACACGCCGTACCTTCTAGAGGAACATTTATCCCAAGTGATTTCACAATCCATCCATGGAGTTCTGAGTTACAGCCCGGACAAGACCGGACGGACGCACGGATGGACTGACACATTTCTAAGTTCAAAGGGGCATAACTCCAATATTATTAAAGCCAGACTTATGGACCTTGTGCATGATACTTCCTCTTATCATGATCTTTCTATGTATGAAGTTTCAATCCAATGGCATGAGCCATATAGGAGTATATATATCCGTCCGCCCGACCGCCCGCCCACCGTACATCACCATTTCAATAACCGGAGTTTTCCGTGGAAAACCCGGTAAAAAGTGTTGTGATATCTATCGTGTCTGACCCATGCTTAGTAAATATCCTCAGATCACTTGAAGAAATAGTAATGGAAAAGGAAAGTAAGAAATAGGTACACAGTGTCTATACAAAAAATCGATTACTAATGAACAAGACATTGTGTTAAAATTGAAATTTCCCTGGGAAGGAAAAAGGATATAAATTCCATTAAATATCTATAAATAATATGGTATAATTAAGTATACAAATTGATATGAACGATCATTTCAGACATTGTTCATCAATATCGGTCGATCGGAAGAGCACTGAGTGACTCAGATACTCTATTTCACCAAATTTCATACAAACAAAGTATTACTTATCCAATGTCCCAGGAACAAAATCTAACACCAATTAACGATGACCATTTATGTCCGCCATTGAAATTTAGAAACGTTGCCTATTGATGTTTATTTACATCCGGAATGAAACCAGAATTAAGTGTTAACATTCTGCACGCTATGTAAATGTCGTCTGCAGAATGAGTCGTCTGCAGCAATTCTGAAAGTTTATGAAAATAACAACATTTTCTTTCAGAAAATATCAGTTTTTCTAAGGATTTGGATACAGATGAGACGCCGAGCAACTCGGCATCTCATATGTTTGTAAATTGTTTGCAACAGTTAGATCAATTACAGTGTACAACATTCGCCAGCAGTGTGCAAACGCTTAGATCTAGATTTAGATTTAGAGAAAATACTGTCTATAGTGTTTTGCTTTTCTTGAGTTGTTTTCTAGAATGCACCGATCTGCTAGATCGAGCAGACCCTGAACAGGGCCTAAACATTGGCCATCTTGTTGTAATGCAAATCTTTTAATGTCTTTCAGCATTTCCTGAACAATGGTGTAGGTGAGATGCGACTGTTCAGGAGATTCAGCACCAGAATCAGAGTCTGAACTATCCTAATCAATGTTCCGTTTGATTCCGAATCTCCGGAATAGGTTTCCTCCGTGGGAATTTGATCTTCCAATTCGAACATCTCGTCAATGCTCTGAAAGTCACATATTTTGTGTGAGCTGTATCTCTGTATGAAATACTAAACCCTAAGTACAATATTTAATTGCTAACAGTTTAGGTCTTGATCAAAACTGTTTGATACCCTTATCAAATATTTTATCAGTCAAACTTGCATAACATTTAGATTTTAAAAAAATAAAAGCGAAAGCAGATCAACGCTGTTACAGCAGGGAATGGGGTTAAAACGTTTACTTAAACCCATTAACTTTGTGTATTCGACAGCGGACAGTTGCTAACAGTAAAGACCCTGATGAGATGCGGCGGTAACCCCTTTTCACTGCCAGGCTCTATAACACTAACATATGCAAACAGTAAAATGAGGAAATTCGGTAAAAGAAACTAATGGTTGTAGAGCTTTATGTGCGTGTACCTACCGGCAAATCAGTAGTTCTCCGACAAAAGCAATTCGGCCAATCGTAGCGCTTATTTAAGCGTTAGCCAATCGTAGCGCTCCATGTACGTCGTCTGTTGTATTTCTACGCTGTTGGTTTTTTAAGCAATGGCCGAAACAGCTATAGTCTGTTTCATTTTACTATGGCATTTTTAAGGCTTATGTGATAAAAAGAATCTTGCATCCGTGTTCATTAAAAATGGTTTTCATGAAATTCGGGTTTTATTATGAATATGACACGAGCCTTAGCGATATGTTATATTCATAATAGTAAACGAGTTTCGTAAAAAAAGTGTAATGAACACTCATGTAAGATCCTTTATATCATTTTACTTCCATCTTCCCCATATTGATTGTTTGTTATGTCTGTTCGTCTCTTTGTGTCTTTTATAGACATGTAAATTTGCTGTTTGTCGTTGTGGTGCTGCTTGGGCGGTTGTGTGTTTTGTATGCGATGTTTCCTGCATGACTTATACATGTACTTTTGCAGGTATATGTGAAACACACTGCATACCGATAATGGTATAACGTTCATACAACAAAACGATTATTTGATGTATCACCCTATCCATTTTCGCAGGAGCTGTTCAATACATTAAAACAAAATGAACCAACACTTTGGTGGCATACTGAGATTGAGTCATGCTGCTGAAAGTGAGGAAGTTCAGATAAAGAATGGACGACTTGCAGATGAGGAGAATATGAAATTATGTTTTGCCTCCTTACCACTAGCGATAGGTGGATACAGTATGTTCAATTAAATGTTTTTTTGTTATACATGCACTTTACCACTGTATTTGCTGTCGCGGTTGTTGTAGATTAGTCGGAGAGGGGATACGTTTATTTACACTGTTTGTCTTTTAGGATGGGGATGGAATAAGGGTGAGGTTGGGCGCCCATAAACCGGTTTAAACCCCCGGTGACTTTTGTCACTGACCGTTCCAAGGCGGTACTTCCATCTTCCTCCTATTGTATGTTTGTTTTGTCTTTGTGCGTCTCTTGTTGTTTTTTCTGCCTATGTACATTTGCTGTTTCCTTGTGTTGCTGTTCGGGCGAGTGTTTGTTCTGTATGTGGTGTTTCCTGCATGACTCATTTTTGTACTTTTACAAATATTCGTCCACAGTCTGCTTCTTGTGCTTAACGTACATTCACAATATAAAGCTATTTATAAGGCGTAATTTATCGCACCGTTTACATCTGCATAATTATGTAAGGTTTAACAAAGAGAAGATGCGTAAGCTTCACAGCAGCCTGTGAAAACCGTAAAAGAGAACGATTAGGTTTACGTAGAAACCAAAATTGGCAAGGACGAATCTCAGAAAATGATTGGATTATATTTTTCGGATAGTGTATTTTCCGACTAAATAGGAGATTGAACGGATGCCACATACTTAATGTTGTTGTTGTTATGAACTATTGTCTTCGAAGTAGAATTGGAGGGAAAATCACCCGTCCTATAGTACTTTTCCAGGATTTCAGTTAAGCCATACCTGCCACATGTTCTATATATTTTATATCAGGTATAAAAACCTTGACTTTGCTGCAGAAGTTAAAGTAATAACAAAGTATGTAGTTGAATAATTTCTTAACGTCACTACAATTGCCCAGCCAACATAACTGACCAACTATACTCATTTTCTTTTATCAATCCCGGTCTCAATACGTAGCATATCCCTAAAAGTACTTAAGACAATATCTGATCTGGAACTTTGAGGTAAGCCCTGTATAAATTTCAAACAGAATCTATGCGCAAATTCAAGCGTGGAAATGTCATTCTTATTCACGTCAAGCCACAGTTCACACCCATACAAGGCTATTGGGATGACAATAGTTTCATATAAGTGTTTAGCTGTAATGGGGTGAATGCCAGTCGCACATATGCCATAATTGACTAAACTAAAAAAGGTTTTCCTAAACTTACTGGAATAGTCTTGTTTTATCTGTGTTAAGTCTCGGCTCTTATTAAATAAAACATCTAAGTGAGTATATGATTCGCAAACAGCAACTAAATTCCATTTTCTATTACAATTCATTCTACCAGGGGGCTTTTAATGTGTTACTATTACTGCTGATTTATTTGCGTTGTATGTGTATATAAATGTACATCCATATTCATAACATATATTCATTAGTCGGATATATATTTGTAAACCGGATTTTGACAGATAGTAAAGCCATGTCGTCTGCTGACGAGCGACACGTACAATTAAGACCATACACATTTAATCCGCATTCACTAGTTTATCCATAAAATAATTGATAAAAATATGTAAATGTGGACTGATAACACCGTCCTGCCCGGATCCCTGTAAAAAGGGGAACCAATTAGAAATATGTCTTTTGCTTCTTACTCTACTCTGCATATCCCGGTACAAATTATAAATAGCCTTATACAGGGGTATGTCAATATTCGAATTATACATTTTTCCATTAACGCTTCATGCCACATGCTGTCAAAGGCTTGACAACCATCTATGAAGCAAGTATACAATTTTTTCCAATTTTCGCTCACATAATCACAAGATTAACTGAACAGAGATTATGTTATAAGATAACCCATGTCCTCTCTAAAGCCGCCTTGGAGATCGTTTATTACGCTACTGGGTTTTATGCGGGACAGTATAACGGACTCATAGATCTTCAAGACAACATGTGGAAGAATGATTGTCCTATAAGTGTTTAGATCATTGTGAAATTTCTTCCATAATACCTGTCGCATTCCAGGTCGAGTGACCCGTCCGATCTAGATCCATAATTGTTACAAGTATCAAGATAGTTGTACCCATCATGAAACTCATCGGAGTGAGCCATTGGACAACACTTAAATGTATATCTATGTGAAGACATATAACATCAGATCTGTCATCCATTACAAATATGGAAAAAATAGTCAAACAGGGAGAGCCACATCCGAAAAGACATCGCAACAAACACCATCAAACAAGAAACGACACAGCCACAAGACAAACCACAACGGGACGCATATCAAGACGAAAACGTTAAGCATATTAAATGACAAAGCTGAAAATAGGGTGAAAGCAGGAGTACCACCTTGGATCGGTCAGTAGCCAGAGGTGGCCACTGGGGGCTTAAACCAGGTTTTCAGGTACCCAACTTCGTACTTATCCCACCTTCACCCAAGTCAAAATGTAAATAAAGTTCCCCCTCCAGATGGTGCTAATGAATGACCACATTCCAATTGCTGTTGTTCAAAAATATTTACCGCATTGTTTACAAATCAGCTGATCAATGTTTTTGCCCACCAAGCTTTTCTCCGCTAAACTAACAGGTGCGCGCCACGTCACGGCGTTTCACCCTATACAGTAGGATCTGTCTTAAGCGACCTTATATAACTTGACAAAGGAATCTTAAAGAGCAAGTGGTTGCTTAATACAGGGTAAAAGTAATACAGAAAGCTCGTACCACCTGTCATACAGACCCATAATTAGACATCCATTGAAGGTCGCTTACGATAGGGTCTACTGTATATGAAAACTCATACTGGACATTGATCCCTCCCCCCTCAGTTCCTTCCAACCTTGCCATTGTTGTGGGGAGGGCTTAATTGTCACAAGGGATATTTTTGTTTATTTGACGGATATTATCCCCTCTGCCAAGAACTAAAAGGAAGTCGGTCGGCGGTTTTGATCCCATGCGCTGCTATGCAGCGAATAAGATTAGCCGAATTCATATTCCTGAATTCATCTCTCATCATGATGTCATTTTATCATTCATCGGCGCTATATAACCTATTCAGTGTCGCAGTGCCGTAAAACCCAACTCACTCACTCAATCATTGACAGGGTGTGCTGTTTTTGCTTATGATATTAATTATATAGATTTGCTTCTACAGTTTCTGACATGACCGAAACAAACTGTATTAATATGCCACTATAAACTTTCAGATAATTAATATGCATGTTGTCAGTAATTCTGGATGAATATTCATCGGTTAAAACATATTGCTAAGTCAGTGTTACTCTGACATGACTTCAAGCTGTTATACATATATCATTTCTATAAAACAATATAAATTTGCAAAAGCTTAACTTGAGAGAGTGAGAGAGAGAAAGAGAGAGGAGGAGATGGTAATAGTCAAACACTAATAGACAAAGAGTGATGGCGCACTTACTGCATGGAAGGGGACGTTCGCCCGCACAGTAGGCCACAAGGCAAATAAGTACAACGGCAGTCGTCTTCATGTTTATGGCAGTAATCAAAGGCAACAGAAACGAGTGCAGAAATATGTTAGAATTAGAATCATACAGTAAGGTCTCATTAATACGACCACTCAAAAGTGAGCAGAAACGGACGTTAATCAACACAAACGAAATAACTATTCAGATAGCTAGAACAGCGTTATATCTTTAATTAGTATGCTAATATGTACCAAACGTGTTTCAGTTCTAGGACACGAGCTCTGTTGGTATTGTTTTGGTTGTAATTAAACATTTAGCCTCTGAGTAAATTAGTTTTAATACAAAATGTCGCTTCTTCCACTTTCAAAATTGATTAATCTTTAATTCCATCCAAAATCACTATCAAAGTGTTCAGGAGTTTAAATCCTGGTGAGAGGCCGATCTACTAAGCATCTCATCTGTATCCAAACCGTTTGGAGAAACAATCACGGATCCGTCAACAGCAGGATAGCGGTTAAACAATTGTCGGTCTTGTGATAGCGGATCTCCCTGATGCACGTCTGCAGTAAAACCATTCTAGACCGGACGTTAAATTTAATATAAATATCGGTCTATGAGACAGGTGGCAGTTTAATGCCGCCGGGTGATGGTCATGCAGAAAGCTCCTCTAGGGGCTTTCTGTATGACCCCCTCCCCCCCCCTTCTGCATTAAGGAGCCACCTGCCTTAAAGTATCTAAGTTCTTCTCTACTAAAATTCCAGTTTAGGGTGGTTTACTGTATAAGTATATACAAGTATTAATTACATAGCAAGGATGAAAGATGAAGTGGATTGTATGTACATGTATATTATAGTACTAAAATAGAATTTGTCTACGTCAGTAGACAATTTATATTCGAGCTCTAATGGACTTAGATGTTAACCTTGAAAATGTGTCCGAATATTTACAGACGACATTTCAAGTAAAATGAAAAAGTAGTAAGGTCAAGCAGGAAAAGACACACACAAAATGCGACCACAACCACAAGACCGATAGAAAGCAAGTAGCACACATACACAAACACACACACGTACACACGCACGCACGCACACGAGATGAACATTTTAAACATGAACAAACGGACAGGTACACATACACAAAGACACCAAACAAACATAAAAGCAACGGTGACAAAGAGAGTACCTCCTTGGAAAGGGCAGTGGCAAAACCACAACTGGGGGTTTAAACCGGTTCACGGACGTCCTAACACCACGCTTATCTCAACGTCACCCTAGTTTAACAAACAGTGTAAATAAAGGTATCCCCGCCAAAATCAAATAATTTGGGTCCTGACAAGACGCAGAGTAAATCGGGGTCTAAACTCGAGTCGTTCATTGAACTCGTAGCTGTGAAACTAATGTCCACTCAAAGTTGGATATGGCGCAATTCTCATTACTTCAACTTTGATAAAGTTTATGGGAAACAATTGCTCTAGTGTCAAACAAATGTATACATGCATGTTATTTGACATTGGTAGAAACTGTAGAGTCAGATCCTATAGGAACCGATTGATCTGGGTCTAATATGCTTGTGTAACAAATGTAACCGGGTGTTCTTTTAAAGAAACATACCCGCTCAGACCCGGATCGAACCCGGGTCGCCAGGTTCACAGTCAAACACTCTACTACGTCGCCATAAAAGCGCCGTACAAGTGATGATAAACCTACACACTGTGACATACTCCCCCAGCTAGTTGAAATTCGTCTCGAATTTCTATGGGTATGAGAACGACTGGGAATCGAACTCGGAGCTCATACAGTCACAGTCCCCCGTTGGATGCCAAATGCCGACGTAGCTCTTTCGGCATGAATTTATGAGTTCGCTGTGTGTGTTGCAGTAGGAAGATGACAAAGCAAGAGTCTGCAAATAGAGATATATCGTAGATATACTATTTATTACGGGACAACACACGTGTACATTCCAATATCGAAATGGCAAATGCTACGAGGCGATGCATTTGTAGTCCCATGTCGATCACGTGACAGGATTAGTAAGCAGTAATTAGCAGAAGGGCCATATAATGATGGTATAATATATAGAATGAGATAAGTTGGTAATAATATAACGAGAATTACTGGGTGACTGGGTGACTTGTTTAAAGGCCAAGGTACGTCAATAACAACTAAGATATAGTTTGTGTCTTAATAATTTATTTCTCTACCACATTATACATCGATCCTATGACACTTGCAATGGCATGAAATGATTTAATATTATTTGTTTTTTAGAAACTGTATAGTCGGATCTATTATAATCACATATCAAACATATCAGACCCTTATCAAACGACTCCTGTATGGTCCGTCTGATCTAGTTAGTACCGCAAATCTCATTCAGCAGTGCCACTTACGTTTTAACATTTTGTGTATTAATGCACAATAGGTGGATCCATATGTCTAATCGTATATTTTCAATACAGTAAAATACCACTTAACTTCTGTTTGAACCAGAGCTGCAGATCCGCCCCTGTGTGCCTGCGAGTCTGGGTCAAATACTGATGCGGAATTAAGCGGTTAAAAAAATAGTGCCCCTTGAAATCTCACTCTTATCATTATGAAAGTGATCTGAAGCATTCCTGTATATTTTGGGCAGGAAAAATAAATTAAAATATCGGTTGCAGATATTTCCAGATAAATATAAGGGCCAGTAACTTTTGCGTTTACATTGCATATTTGTTTTTCTGTGCAATCTTATGGGATGAAGTGTGCTGCAGTTGTCATGCTGATGTTGTAATTTACAGCTAAATAGAAAAATATAGTTTTATATTCCAAAGGGGGTGTCAGGGGTGTATTTGCAAACAACACCTTGTTACTGAGGCAGTTTGGGAGTTCACAGATTGCTATTTGTTGAATAATTGAATATTCTATTGCAATCAGGCGAACAAAAAATATATATTGTTAACAGAAATGTCTTCTACGAGTTAGTATAGTTCACATATGTGTACTCTAAATTGGTGATATCAAGCTACTTTCGGTTTGGGACGTTAATCCGTTTCCTCGTAGCGATCACACTAACCGCTGTGTGTATACACTAGCGTCACGCGACAACAACAGTGTGGGTAGCGGTACGTGTTACATTCAGATACGGATCATACATACACTTGAAAATTCAGAGAGTACTCTTCACCAGCCCGTCAGTCTTTCAACGATTTCAGCGCTTTGATTATACTCCATTTACAAGGTATATAAAGTTGTTTATATGAAATAAAGAGTTAACCGAAATTATAGCATACTTTGCGTGACATCACTTATAAAGACTAATTCCGTGCAACAGAAAGTATCGTACGATCTAACATACGATCATCGTAATTTAAAACTCGCAATAGTTTTAGTCGTATGATCATAAGACGAGTCCCTAATAAATATTGAAAAGTTTAGAACCCGCATGACGCGTAATTGGTGTGGCATGAGGCTTGGTCTTCACGACACTGCATTCAATGCGTTACCGGGTCCTTTCTCGCAGCCCGACTCAAATACAGCTACTCAAAAAAGTATATTGTTGGTATATAAATGTATATGTGTTGACTTAATGCAATGCGCAATTTGTGTAGAAACTCCCACTACTATCGTCTTGCTTAAACCATTCTCTCCTAAACTATATTTAGACCCAACCTCTTTGAATAAATATACCAAAAGAAACATTTACTAGAGAAAAGGAAACGTTTAGAATTGTGGAGTTTTGAAACCATTGTGATAAATAGAGCATTTGCCCCATAGGAGCAAATACTCTATTTATCACAATGGTTTCAAAAATGACTTTTACAGAGGCGTCAAAATGTGTTAATAGGAGGGAATGTGTTATTTCGACACATATATGCATTTTACCCAAGTTAATTAATAATTTGACCTCTAAATAGAGGGTATGTTGTAAGTAAATATAGGATGTGAAAAAATAAACAAGGACACGGGTTTGTCTGTTTTGTTGTTGTTATTTTATATATTTTACAAATGTAAATTACAGCAAAACTACAACGTCGACGAATTTACTGATTGCATTCTTGTGGTGGAATGAAGACCATTGGATCTGAGATGCCGAGATTGATGTCAAAAAAGCTGAAAAAAAAGAAAAACGAAATAACAGAACCTCTTAAAAACAGGTGGAGGCTTAATTAATACAGGACGCAGGTAATGCATGATGCTTCTGAAGGAGAGTTCTGTATACCTTTCATCCAAGTATCAAGCTACTACCTAATTTTGGTGATCGCTCTTTATAGAGATTCTACTGCACTTACTTTCAATTCTTAATTTACTGCATGAATGAAGAAAGTTCTCTTTTTCTGTTTTCTGTAATTTACCTGTCGTTCGCTGAACAAATTCTTTTCGATTTCATGACTTAGTTCAGTGTTTTCTCCATTAAAATTCTATAACATCGACAAGACTGTCAAACAGTTTTGATCCAGATGAGAAGCCGATTCATTTGACGTCTCATCTGAATTCAGGGTCCATGCTTATAAAACTTTTAGTTGAGTCTGGGTTCGTTCTCAGGTTTTTGATTGGTCAGATTTGAGCCTCTGGCTCAAATCTGACCAATCAAAAGCTTGAGAACTCAAATCTGACCAATCAAAAGCTTGCAAAAACAAGTTGACTGTATCTTGTTTCATGTTAACCCTTTACTCCCTATACACGCCTGTCTACGCCTTAGCGAACAGAGAAGACCCAGATCAGACGACTCCAATAGGAAGTTTATTTATCACAATGGTTTCAACAGGTGCCTTTTACAGAGGCATAGAAAGGCGTATTTATGGAGGAAAGGGTTAGACTCGTACAAAGTGCCTTCTCGTCGCACTTAAATACCCCCACCTCATATAAAGGGTGTTTCACGCGTCTTCAGCCAGAGTAGACCAAGATGAGACGGTTCCTATAGGAGTCGTCTGATCAGGGTCTACTCTTTTTGCTTATGACATGACATAGCTCTGATTCTACAGTTTTTGTCAAAGCAAACTATCCCCTTAAGCTGTTCACAACGAAATATCGAATAATTGAACCTTCTTTTTTAACACATTTTTACATACATGTATATTTCTGTTCACGCTACCAATCATTACCGTCTGCAAAAATCTTCGTTTGTTTTAATTGTTGTTGTTTCACTTCTTAAATGTTCTTCCTTTTTGATCCAAAGCTCATAGTCACAGGATCAAACAATTTGGAATCTAGATCAGAAGTCGAGTTATCTCTGGATCCGATTTGTTTGCAAGGGGTGCAAATACGCGATTGCCAACAAGAAGGTGAAAGCAAAGGCGCCCATGGATAATCTAACCCTTGATGACATGTAAAACTCCGCCCATTATGAATACCGGTATTGATTTCTTGAACCCATTCCCTCATAGACTATGTTTAAGACCAAATCTCTTTGAATAAATAAATCTACTGAAATGGGGCATTTATAAGAAGAAAAAAAAGAAACATTTAGACTTGTGTAGTTTTGAACACATTTTGATAAAAAGAAAGAGCATTTATCACGATGTCTTTATCACGATGGTGTCGAAAAGTGACTTTTACAGAGACGTCACTATGAGGGACTGGGTAAAGTCTCATGTCTAAAATATAAAATGAGGAAATGCATTGCAATGGTAACAACACCGAATAAGAACATATAACATATAATCAACATGAGAGACTGTTTGGTCTTGGTCCACTCTGTTTGCAAATGCGTCAAAAGGGCTGAATTACCAGGTTGGTAGTAGCATGTTGCCCTATGTTCTTGATCATGACCCAAGCTGGTTGATGACTTGCAAATTGCACTTTAACCCTTCGCTTGCTATTCGCGTCAATATACCTACCTGTAAATAGTGTAGACCCATATGAGACAGCTCCTGCAGGAGCTGTCTCATTAGGGTCTGCACTATTTACAAGTTGATTGTGCAACCAGTGCACTCCGCAGCAGTGATTGCACAGCGAAATACGTGTACACAGTGAAGATATATGTAATTATACAACAGGGTATGGGTAAAGAAGTAGAAATGTATTTTAAAATTCAGCAAGAGAAGGGTTAAGCATTAGTCCATAAATACTTACTCTGATACAGCAAACCCAAATGATGTTGAATAAAAGGCTGAGGTTATTGGTACACAGTCCGGGTAGGTGGCAGTAACCATGAATTTAGCTGAAATAAAAACACATACCCCCGTTTGTATCTACAGTAGAACCTGAGCTAAGTGGACATTCATTTATTGAAAATAGGAATCTTAAAATGCAGATGGTTGCTTCATGTAGGGCAAAAGTAATGCAGAAAGCTCATTTTGACTTGCATTAAGCTACCACCTGCCTTACATACCCGTTATTAGACCTCTTTTGATGGCCGCTTAAGACAGATTCTACTGTACGAGGGGTGTTCCAAAAATAATGTCACTTGCATCGGTGATCATACAGCGGAAGTGCTTTTGTTCATTTTAATTTGCTCTGCCCTTCAAAATACTCTCCGCCAGCCAGAATACACCTTTTTAGCCGGTCAATCCATTTTTGGAAGCATTTTTCATACTCTTCAATGGGGACACCCATCAGACACTGATAAACAGCAGATCCAAGGGCATTTCTCGAATTGTATCTCCTTCCAGATAAATGATATTTAAGTTTTGGAAAGAGAAAATAGTCGCAGGGGGCCAAGTCTGGCGAATACGGAGGGTGCGGAAGGACGGTAACCTTCTCTGACACCAAAACGTCAGTCACAATACGTGCCTTGTGAGCGGGTGCATTATCATGCAAAAGTCGGACATACTTAAGTCCTGTTTTGGGGCGGCTACTTTTGTAGTAGTTCTTCAATTTTCTCAGAACAACGTTTTTATAGAACTTGCCTGTGACCGTTCTGCCTTTTGGCACCGGGATTTGAATAGTTGGACCCTTATTAGTGAAAAAAAAATAGCATACAAAACCTTCTTTACTGTTCGTATTCGTTTGGCAATACTTGGGCGTCTGGCATTTTTAGTGGCCCATATTCGGTTGGAAACCTTCCGCTTTGGTTCAAAATAATACACCCAGGTCTCATCACCAGTGACTATATTATCAAAAGCCTTTTTACTATATTTTGGGTACATTTTGAGAAGTTTTTTTGCCATTGTTACACGCGTCTTCTTTTGCTCATCCGTTAACAAATGGGGTATCCATCTTGCATTTATCTTTCTAACTTTTAGGTGTTTCTTCAAAATTGCATGAACTCTTGCTAACGACAAGTTTGTCATTCGAGCCAATTGTCTTACGGTGAATCGAGCATCAGTTTTGAGGATATTTCGGATTTTTTCTATGTTACCTTTGGTCGTAGTTGTTGCAGGACGACCTGGGCGAGCAGCATCTTTCAGTTGCTGCTGCCCAGCACTAAATTTAGCTACCCACCTACAAACAGTCCTGTGGGACATTTGGCCCTCCCCATAAATGTCACACACCTCGCGGTGAATATCTACAGCCTTTATGCCGAGTAATGACCTACCTTTTATATAGGCCCTAATTTCAAGAACATTTTCAGCTCGTTTTCCTGTCATTTTGTGTATAGTCTAACGAATAGGCTATGAAACGATGTACACTGTACCGAGGCAAGTGAACGTGTGGACGAGATATTTACCTGTGTCACGAGCCAGTGATCACTCAATCGACACGAGGTGGTTTTGTGCATGAATTGCACGATTTCCGCGAAATAAAGCACAGATGACATTATTTATGGAACACCCCTCGTATACAGTAAACCATTTCTAAAGCAATAAACTGAAACGAAACTTGCATGGATGTTGCACTGTAACCCTTTCCTTCATATAAACGCCGTTAACACATTCGCAAACAGAGTATACCCAAATTAGACAACTCCTATAGGAGCCGTCTAATCAGGGTTTGCAGTGTGTGCTTGTGGTATGATATAGCAAACAATTCACATGAGGCGTTTCATTATAACAATTAAGCTTAAAAACATTCATGATGTCATTACTTCTTACATAGACATTGAATAGAGAAGGGTTACCTAATCGCGACCCGACTTTTAGATCTAGATAAGATGACGAGTAAACATGTGCTTTGTCAGGATCCAGACTCGGTTAACCCTTTACCAGTTCAATATTCATGTAAGAATAAAATACATCATGAGTGTTTATTAGCTACAATTTTATAACACCAAATTTCCAAAAGATTGTTTGCTTTGACAAAAACGGTATAATCAGATCTATGTCATCTCATTAGCAAACATACTCTGATCAGACGGCTCCTACAGGAGCCGTCTGATCTTGGTCTACTCTGTTTGTAAATGCGTGAAAATGTATTTATATGAGGGAAAGGGTTAAACGTTTGCTCGAATCGAAAATAGTCAATACTCCAGCAGATATTTAGTATTTGGCAATTAGTATTTGAGATCCTCTCTTTGAAAACAAATTTTAGTGATTACAAACAGTGTAGACATATCAGCCACCAGCCTTATTAAGCTTCTTGCGAGTGACAGACATGGTAACACTGCTAAGACGCAGTGTTTGGGACGCAGCTGTTAATCTTGGTCTACACTTTTTGCAATTAATAAATGCTGGTTTTTCTCACAACGTCGCTTAGATATACTTAACCTTATTCCATAAGTTTACATAAAGCATGGGCCATAGGGTTATGTACTATACATACCCCGTCCATTCAACCTACATACAGTATGAGCCATAGGGCTATATACTACACACACCTCGGTCCATTCAACCTACATAAAATATGAGACATTGGGCTATGTGCTATACATACCCCGTCCATTCAACCTACATAAAATATGAGACATTGGGATATGTACTATACATACCCCGTCCATTCAACCTACATAAAGTATGAGCCATAGGGCTATATACTACACACACCTCGGTCCATTCAACCTACATAAAGCATGAGCGATAGGGCTATGTGCTATGCATAACCCATCTATTCAACCTACATAAAGTATGAGTCATAGGACTATGTACTATACATACTTGTCAATTCAACCTACATAAAGTATGAGTCATAAGGCTAGGTACTATACATACCCCGTCCATTCAACCTACATAAAGTATGAGAGCCATAGGACTATGTACTATACATACCCCGTCCATTCAACCTACATAAAGTATGAGCCATAGGGCTATGTACTACACACACCTCGGTCCATTCAATCTACATAAAGTATGAGCCATAGGGCTATGTACTACACACACCTCGGTCCATTCAACCTACATAAAGTATGAGCCATAGGGCTATGTACTACACACACCTCGGTCCATTCAACCTACATAAAGTATGGGTCATAGGGCTATATACTATACATACCCCGTCCATTCAACCTACATAAAGTATGAGCCATAGGGCTATGTACTATACATACCCCGTCCATTCAACCTACATAAAGTATGAGAGCCATAGGACTATGTACTATACATACCCCGTCCATTCAACCTACATAAAGTATGAGCCATAGGGCTATGTACTACACACACCTCGGTCCATTCAACCTACATAAAGTATGAGCCATAGGGCTATGTACTACACACACCTCGGTCCATTCAACCTACATAAAGTATGAGCCATAGGGCTATGTATTACACACACCTCGGTCCATTCAATCTACATAAAGTATGGGCCATAGGGCTATATACTATACATACCCCGTCCATCCAACCTACATAAAGTATGAGCCATAGGGCTATGTAGTATACATACCCCGTCCATTCAACCTACAGAAAGTATGAGCCATAGGGCTATGTAGTATACATACCCCGTCCATTCAACCTACATAAAGTATGAGCCATAGGGCTATGTACTACACACACCTCGGTCCATTCAACCTACATAAAGTATGAGCCATAGGGCTATGTACTACACACACCTCGGTCCATTCAACCTACATAAAGTATGGGCCATAGGGCTATATACTATACATACCCCGTCCATTCAACCTACATAAAGTATGGGTCATAGGGCTATATACTATACATACCCCGTCCATTCAACCTACATAAAGTATGAGAGCCATAGGGCTATGTAGTATACATACCCCGTCCATTCAACCTACATAAAGTATGAGTCATAAGGCTATGTACTATACATACCCCGTCCATTCAACCTACATAAAGTATGAGCCATAGGGCTATGTAGTATACATACCCCGTCCATTCAACCTACATAAAGTATGAGCCATAGGGCTATATACTATAAATACCCCGTCCATTCAACCTACATAAAGTATGAGCCATAGGGCTATATACTATACATACCCCGTCCATTCAACCTACATAAAGTATGGGCCATAGGGCTATGTAGTATACATACCCCGTCCATTCAACCTACATAAAGTATGAGCCATAGGGCTATGTAGTATACATACCCCGTCCATTCAACCTACATAAAGTATGAGCCATAGGGCTATATACTATACATACCCCGTCCATTCAACCTACATAAAGTATGAGCCATAGGGCTATGTAGTATACATACCCCGTCCATTCAACCTACATAAAGTATGAGCGATAGGGCTATGTGCTATGCATACCCCATCTATTCAACCTACATAAATATGAGTCATAGGACTATGTACTATACATACCTGTCCATTCAACCTACATAAAGCATGCGCTATAAGAGAAGGTACCGTGTATATCCTGTTGATTCAGCTTACAGTAAGCATGAGCTATACAGAGGATTCCATATACTTCCCATTAAGCTTATATAAAGTATGAGCTATATGAGAAGGTTCCATACATATTCTTCAACTTGCACAAAAGTGAGCTATATGTGTAGGTGCCATGAGCTGTAAGGATAGGATAATGTCTTTCCTTCCCATTCAGCTTACATAAAGTGTGAACAATATTTCTAGATACGATACCCATCCAGTTTACATAAAGGGTAAGCTGAATGGAAAGCGAGGAGTCCCTTGTCATTTGGCTTATACTTATTGAGGTGAGCAAAATGCACTGCCCCGAGGTGTGACCTCGGTCAATGAAGAAAGCAATGCTTTAAGTCACTACATACTTCCGTCCCTGAATTCGCCTTCAAAGGTATCTGCAATGAGAGTTTCGCCTGGAACACCTGCGGCCCCGATCTCAGCTTCAAATACGAACTTGGCGAATGGGGGCACACCAAAAGGTCTGAAGGGCTCGGTAAGGGCTGTCACGTTGCACTTCCTTGTCTTCAGATCGAATCGGTACATTCGCCCCTACATGAAATTGTAAAAACAGAAACAGTTATGCCTTTTTCAAGAGGTCACCTAACCTTTACTTCATATTTACTCATTTCCACGCCTTTGCAAACAGAGTAGACCTTGTGTTGAACCGTCTGATTGGGGTTTGCTCTGTTTCTTTATGACACGATATAGATCTTATTATACAGGTGTTGACATTATCAATATTTTTATTTCCTTTGTACAGTGGCCTTTATAAGATTTGAATTAATGTTTACGAATTCTTGAATTCTTATATATAACATAACATAACATAAGTTTATTACACGTAATCTTTACAGTTTCTGGTGTTTACAAATGTATACAAATATAAGTTATTAACAATACATTGTGTTTTGTACACTATAGAGATGCATACAAGTACAATTACATATCATGGATGAACTTTATTTTAACATATGCATGATATATATTTATTAAACCATTTGCATGCGGGACAAGCATGCACTGTCAGTTGCAGACAACGCAGAACCAGAACAGAAGGCTACCAGAGGAATCCTTGGATCACGATCTGCACTGTTTGTCATTCAATTTTAAGCTTTTCATGATTTTGCGGACTCCATAGTTAAGTACTGATAAGTTACTCCCCTCTGATAACGCAGCGTTGAAAAGATTAACGATAAAATCACACTATCAAATTAACATACATTCATATTTACACGTACAACATCTGTTTGAGCAAAATTTTCACGGTGTTAAACCTTGACACTTGTACAACAATACCAAACGTTTTTACTTTACTTTGATCTTAATTTACTAGGATTCATTTACCATGTTGATTCTTGTTTTATAAAATGGCTGATTAACTCTTTTTCGCGCCAAATTTAAAAGTGTCGTATGCAATAATAATTTCATCTTAAATATAATTAGTAAAACATTTGTTTTTAAAAACCTGTATGCTTGGGCTAAAATAATACAGAAAACAGTGTAGTCCCAGGTCAGATGTCGCCTTGAAAAGGCGGCATCTGACCTTGGACTGCACTGTTTTCAATGGTGCCAACAGGCGACATTGGCACCGAAAGAGTTAATAAACATGTTTGTTGTGAAAACTGATGGCTATTAAATTCAGAACTTAGATATGCATACTTGTTGGAACGTTTTGTTTTACTTCCATGCATTGTCCCTTTACCTCCGATGATGAATAATTATGTAAGAATCTTCATTGACTGAATTCTATAGTGGTACCTGAACAAAGATACTTGTGGACGTGTCAGAAACTTTACAATCAGTACTCTGTATATGTCCAAAACTAAATTGATTAGGGTCTACACTAGGAGAAAAGTAAGACTGTCTCGTTGATTAGGGTCTACACTAGGAGAAAAGTAAGGCTGTCTCGTTGATTAGGGTCTACAATAGGAGAAAAGTAAGACTGTCTCGTTGATTAGGGTCTACACTAGGAGAAAAGTAAGGCTGTCTCGTTGATTAGGGTCTACAATAGGAGAAAAGTAAGACTGTCTCGTTGACTAGGGTCTACACTAGGAGAAAAGTAAGGCTGTCTCGTTGATTAGGGTCTACAATAGGAGAAAAGTAAGACTGTCTCGTTGACTAGGGTCTACACTAGGAGAAAAGTAAGACTGTCTCGTTGACTAGGGTCTACAATAGGAGAAAAGTAAGACTGTCTCGTTGATTAGGGTCTACACTAGGAGAAAAGTAAGGCTGTCTCGTTGATTAGGGTCTACACTAGGAGAAAAGTAAGGCTGTCTCGTTGATTAGGGTCTACAATAGGAGAAAAGTAAGGCTGTCTCGTTGATTAGGGTCTACACTATTTGACACTCATCAGGACCTAGGGATTTGTTAATTTCTTCTTATTCTAAATATCACTTGATCTGCATGTTACCAGTTTCTGAACGGTCGACTTACAATATTGTAGAGGTACAAGGTGTCATAATACGATCTGGTTGACCCAATCTCCCTCTCCTCAATGATCCTGAACCTCATGTTGGTTTCGTCATAGCTGATTTTACCATACTCGGCGAACTGCTTGCTTCTATCGCTCTGGAATTGTATATTTATCAAAATCAATCAGTGGCATGATTGTATAGGTATCTTAAATTTGTAAATTGTATTAATATTAATTTATTAACCCCTTACTTGATAGAAATTCACTTTTTACGTTTTTGGTCTGATCAGAGTTTGTTCTATTTGCTAATGGAATTACATGAACATAAATCTGATTCTACAGTTTCTACCATGGCTAGATATTCCCTTTTTATATGCCTATATTAAATTCCATCTAATTGATATACATGACGTCATTATTTCTTACGCGAATATTCATGAATTAAAAGATTAAGAAGTGTGGGGAAATATGCAGACCGTAGAGATTGTACATACCCTATATATCCGACCCTCCCACTGTTCTGGGGATGCTGTTAAATAAAAATAGACATGTTACTATATTGCTTAATTCGTATATTCATTCCAATGAGATTGTTTTACATCTTTACGACTTTCAAAGAAAGTCATTACCCCGTACAAAATGTGGACTAAAATCAGCAATCAATGTAGACCCAGATAAGATGACATTTGGGTTCCTAAAGGATCCCACAGTTCAGGGCCCCTCGTGTTTGCTATACCAATCAAATTTTAATCTAAACGAGTTTATCTAAGATGATAAGAGAGTTAAAGCGTTTACCGATATACACTTTCAACACGTCAAAGCATACGTGCAGTAAATGGTTTACAGTAAAACCCCTATAAACCGGAAATCTATTAATTACGAGTTTATATGCTTTTCGGCAGGCGGATGCTTAATTCAGGGTGAAAGTCATGCACAAAGCTCCTAGACGAGCTTTCTACATGCCTTTTAGCATGCATTAAGATGCCACATGTTCCCAAAACCGGTATATATACATGTATACAACATTTACCACCAGGTTTAGAGGGGTTTTACTGTACTAGCAAACATCCCCATAACAACCACTCAGACGAACTCAATGGTTGGGTCTTTAAGGAAACTGTTAGCTTAATTCAATAAGAACGCTATGCAGACGTCTTCCACTGTTTTATAAAATCCAGGTAATAAATATGCGTAATGGCATTATTTAAAAACAAGAGTGCCAGTGGGCACTATATACGCCCGTCGAGGTTTTGTTCAACATAAACTGGGGTTAACGTATTTGCTAAATTCAAATTCTAAGTCCAAGTTTGCGACCAAGTTTCAAGGTTGTATATAGGCATACTTTAACAAAAAACTTAACCAAAAATTCTAAATTAAAAAGTGCCATAATTGTGTCTAAATGCTTGAGATGAAGATGAAGCTTCAGATGGTGAACAAATGTTTCAAGTTTAAAAGCTTAATCTGAAAGGATTATGTAAATAAGTGGACTTTAACCAAAACCTTAACCAAACATTCAAAGCTAAAGAGCGTCATAATTATGTCAAAATGTTAGACAGAGTTATGTACTCTTGTCTACAGGTGAAGCTTGTGATGGTGAACGAATGTTTCAAGTTTAAAATCTTTATCTGAAAGGATTATGTAAATAAGTGGACTTTAACCAAAACCTTAACCGAAAAATTCCAAGCTAAAAAGCGTCATAATTATGTCAAAATGTTAGACAGAGTTATGTACTCTTGCCTACAGGTGAAGTTTGTGATGGTGAACAAGTGTTCCAAGTTTAAAAGCTTAATCTAAAACGGTTATGTAAATAAGTGGACTTTAATCAAAACCTTAACCAAAATTTCTAAGTTAAAAGGGGGCATAATTCTATCAAAATGTTGGACAGAGTTATGTACTCTTGCCTACAGGTAAAGCTTGTGATGGTGAACAAGTATTCCAAGGTTAAAAGCTTTATCTGAAAGGGCTATGTAAATAAATGGACTTTAACAAAACCTTAACCAAAAATTCTAAGTTAAAAAGGGGAATGATTCTTTCAAAATGCTTGACAGAGTTGTGTACTCTTGTCTACAGGTGAAGATTGTGATGGTGAACAATTGTTCCAAGATCTAAAGCTTTATCTCAAAGGGTTATGTAAATAAATGGACTTTAACAAAGCCTTAACCAAAAATTCTAAGTTAAAAAGGGGCATAATTCGGTCAAAATGCTTGACAGAGTTATTTTCTCTTGCCTACAGGTGAAGGTTGTGACGGTGAACAAGTGTTCCAAGTTTCAAAGCTTTATCACAAAGTGTTATGTAAATAAGTGGACTTGTTCCACATAAATTGAGGTTAACATTTTTGCTTAACGCAAATGCTAAACGCAAATTCTAAGTCCAATTAAGCGACCTTAACCTTGGATAAACGAGCCGGGACTTGGCAGGCTACTGTAGCATGTCTAGATAAACATTGTGGTTAAATTTGGGAAGGATCCACCAAGGGGAACTTGAGTTAGAGATGTTACAGACGGACAGACGGACAGACAGCCAGACGGGCAGACGGACAGACAGCGCCATTCCATAATACGTCCCGTTTTTTCAAACGGGCGTATAAAAAGAAATCATGCTTCACTATAAAATTATGTTATATGAGAAAGTTGGTAAGTTCCATAACTCTGATGGTCGAATTAAACGTTCCATTTTACGCACATCTTCCCACTAACGTTGTTCATCTATGAAAGTTTGAAGCAAATCCTGCTTCCATTGGTGTATGAAGAGTTGGATACACAGCACGTACGTACGGACAAGAGAAATGCTATACATATAATAATATGTCTTTTACCTTGAAAGGGGGCATAACATTCGGCGACATTCTAACAGGACATCAAACTGATACACATAATGCAACTTTTACCCAAAAATATAAAAGTCTAAATTAAAAGAGTGAATGTTAAGACGGAAGAAAGTAGAGAGAAAGACACACAGGAAGATATGGCATTAGGAAGTAGAGTACAGACATTGAAAATACGGAGAGGGTTTGTGGTTTTGTAAGAGGAAAGATAACATAATTGTAGGAAGAGTAGCAGGAACATATAAGAGAACGAGAATGTGAAAGAAAGAGAGGAACACATAGAGACAAAACTATGAGACACCCACAGAGACAGTGAGAGAGTGAGAGATATAAAGTAACGCAATGGGGCAAAACTATGAGACACACACAGAGACAGCGCGGGAGGTGGAAAGACACAGAAATAGAGAGGTATATAAACACAGAGACAATAGCAGATAGAGACAAAAGAACATAAAGTGAGACAAACAGAAAAAAGAGAATGAAAGAGAGAGAATGAGAAAGAGAGAGTACTTACTGCAGGGTCTGGGCACTTGGGCCGCACAGTAAGCGACAAGGCAGATGAGGACAACGGCCGTTGTTTTCATTGTGATGGCAATAACCCGAGGCAACAGAAACGAGTGCGGGGTTCTCTGGCTTTTTATACGACCTGATTATGGTTATCACATCACCCTTCATACCGGTGTAGCTTTGATAATTAAAACTCATGATATAAAAACAACCTTGATAATTATACAAGGTCAGATGTGGGACAAATCGCCACCATTGTGATTTAACCCTTTCCTTCATATAAACGCATTTTCACGCATTTGCAAACAGAGTTGACCCAGACCCGTCTGATCAGGGTCTGCACTGTTTGCTCTTGACGTGATATAAATCTTATTCTACAGTTTATGTCGAAGCAAACTTTTCCTTGAAACATTTACATTATAAAAAAAATCAGCTAATAAATATTAATGATGTCAATTACTTCTTAAATTATTCTTGAATAGGGAAAGTGTTAAATCAATATTGTAATATTTGCACATTATACAGAAGAATCCTTGTAATGCGTCAAGTTAATGAACAGAAATTGGATTATTTAAACCCATGTGTTTGCTTAGGGCCCAGTCCCACTAGGCCTTACGACCCCTTAAGACCTGTTTACGATTGCTAGCGACATCTGGTCGCCGATATTCGTACGAAAGTTGCACGACAAGTCACTGTTAATCGCGGGTAGTCTTCAGTAATCGTTGGTAATCTTTCCATTCGTGCGACCAATTTCAGTCTTATTTCAGTCGTAGGGAGGCTGTTGATCATGTACAACAACCTCAGGGCCGAGTCCCAATAGGCCTACGACCATTTATGACCTGTTTACGATTTCTAGCGACCTCTTGTCGCCTATAATCGTACGAAGGTCGCACGACAAGTCACTGATAATCGCAGATGGTCTTCAGAAATCGTTGGTAAGCGTTTCTTGGCGTGCGACCATTTTCAGTCGCAGAGAGGTTGTTGATCATGCACAACAACCTCCTTATGATCGAACTGGTCGCCGGTATTCTTTGAGAGGTTACTTTAGAGGATTTAGCTAATCGTGCGATCGTCGTACGAAGGTCTCCAACACTCTTTAAATGGTCGTTGGTGATCTTCCCTACAATCGTACGACTATCAGCGACCTTTCTACAATTACTATGGCTGTTGTGCGATCACAAGCAACTGGCCAAAGATTATCCGCCACTATGCATAGACCACGTGACCACACAACAGATCGGAAGTGAGTGTGGAACCATCGTACGAATACCAGTGACTTGGAACACGACCGTCAACAACCTGTCTTACGGTGATCGCAGATGCACCGCAAATGTGACTGCGAATCATTTTTTGGAATTAAGTCGCCGACAATCGCAGACGATCGCCGGTTTCAGAGGTCTCAGACCATCTGCGACCACCGTAAGACAGGTTGTTGACGGTCGTGCGCCAAGTCACTGGTATTCGTACGAAGGTTCCACAATCACTTCCGACCTGTTGTGTGATCCCATGGTCTATGCCTAGTCGCGGATAATCTTTAGACAGGCGCTGGTGATCGCACGACAGTCGTAGGTCATTGTAGAAAGGTTGCTAATAGTCGTACGATTGTAAGGAAGAACACCAACGACCAGTTAAAGATGACTGGAAACCTTCGTACGATGATCGCACGATTACCTAAAACCCTCAAAGGTTACCTCTTAAAGAATACCGGCGACCAGTTCGATCGTAAAGAGGTTGTTTTGCATGATCAACAACCTCTCTGCGACTGAAAATGGTCGCTAGACAAGAAACGATTACGAACGATTATTGAAGACTACCCGCGATTATCAGTGAATTGTCGTGCGACCTTCGTACGAATATCGGCGACAAGAGGTCGCTAGGAATCGTAAACAGGTCATAAGTGGCCGTAGGCCTAGTGGGACTGGACCCTGAGGTTGTTGTACATGATCAACAACCTCTCTACAACTGAAATACGACTGGAATTGGTCGCACGATTGGAAACGGTTACCAAAGATTACTGAAGACCACCCGCGAATAACAGTGACTTCTTGTGCGACCTTCGTACGAATATCGGCGACCAGAGATCGCTAGCAATCGTAAACAGGTCTTAAGGGGACGTAAGGCCTAGTGGTACTGGACCCTAATGCAGGACGAGGGTATACTTCCTGTATATGTTTCGTCCTGAATTAAGATACAGCCTGACCCAGAATACATTTTTAAGGTTGGTGCTTTAGTGAGATTTTTAATATAATTATCTAAGATGATTAATACTAATACATTACATGCACATTAAAACCTCTCTACGCCAGTCACTCTAAAGAAGTGTAATGCTGACACGTTACAGTAAAACCTCTCTTAACCGTGCCGTACCAACAAATTATTATAAATATCGGGGTCCATGCTTATAAAGCTTTTAGTTGAGTCTGAGTTTCGTTCTCAAGCTTTTGATTGGTCAGATTTGAGTTCGCAAGCTTTTGATTTTGATTGGACCAATCAAAAGCTTGAGAACGAAAACAGACTCAACTAAAAGTTTTATAAGTATGGACCCTGGTTTAGAGACAGATGGCAGCTTAATGCAGAGTGAAAATCGTGCATAAAGCACCTCTAGGAGATTTCTGCACGGCTTTCATACTGGATTAAGCAGTAAACTGCCTAAAAGTATATTAACTCTTCTCTACTAAAGTTCCGGTTTAGAGAGTTTTTTTTTTTACTGTATACTGATAGCTAAATGCACTACGGAGGTTATGCAGAGACCTACCCTAGTACGTATATATCATTCTATATAGAACCAGTGGCGTCATGTGCGCATTTACAAGGGCATTGACAAACAGTTTGGACCCAGGGTCCATGCTTATAAAACTTTTAGTTGAGTCTGAGTACGTTCTCAAGCTTTTGATTGGTCAGATTTGAGCCTCTGGCTCAAATCTGACCAATCAAAAGCTTGAGAACTCAAATCTGACCAATCAAAAGCTTGAGAACGAAACTCAGACTCAACTAAAAGCTTTATAAGCATGGACCCTGATCAGTGGCGTAGCTTCCTATTAGGCACAAAGGCACGGGCCTACACTTTATTTTTAGAAGTCGAAAAATAAAAAAGGCTAAAAATACCGAAAATGCAATAAAAATGACGACTAAGTGGGATTAGGAGTAAACCCCATATATCGGATTGATGACAAGATCAAGTTTTGAACTTCAAGATAAATTATATTTAAGAAATATTTATAAAAACTCGTAAATGTTTCTAGATCTTCTATTTCAGGTTATAGATGTATAGCCTAGGCTACCAGTCCGTTTCAGTCATAATCAGTGGGCCAAAGGAATTATCAGCGAATTACACAATGTCGCCTCCTAAATCTATTGTATCCCGGTTCTGACAAGTTTTCTAGGCGCGTTTAGATCTACATATCTATATTTAAAACACGTAAGCATGGGCGATCGCGGTCCCCCGTACCCTGATATTGTAATTTCGAACTTCAGCATTACAGATGAAAATACAAACTTTTGCATCCTTAATGAGGCACGGGACTCGTGCCTTTTTTTTTTTATCAATTTCCAATCAGGTAAGAAGGCCGTTCTGTATATAAAAAAAATATTGACTGCACAATGTGAGATAAGCACGAAAAAAAGGCTTCAGCTTTTACATGTATTGTTTGGAACAAAGAATACAATGTACAAATAGATTAAGAAAGTGCCAAATAGATATGTTTATATATATATTTAAAATAGAAATGAAAACAATAATGAGATAAACTAGTAATACTCATACTCGATGCTTTAAAATTTGAGTTTAATATAGTTGTACAAGTGTTGGTACAGGTAAACTACATCCCGTGACATATTCCCCCACCAAGTTGAAATTCTTCTCGAATTTCTATGGATACGGAGAGCAATTTGCAATGTCTCCGTAGCACGAACGGTCTCGATCCCACGTTTGGCGCCAAATGTAACCGGGGTTTCTCCGAGAGAAAATATATCCAACAGGTGTGGGAATCGAACTAGAGACCTCGATACTCCTAGTCAAGCACTCTATCACATCGCCGTATAAGCCTGCTTGCACACCAAGGCTGTGCAAGTGTTGATACAGGTAAGTTCACCTCGTGACATTGTTATTATTATTATTATTAAATGCGTAACAAGTAAAATACCGCCGGCAATAATTTAGAATACACGCTTTCATTTTCTGATGATCGGTTTTAAGAGCAGATCACTTTTACCTAAAGAGGCAGCAGCTCACAGGCTAGTAGACTAGCAACATGGTAGAGCAACATGGTAGACAAAGACTTACATTTCAGCGGACCAGCAAACTGCGATCAATCCTCGTTCCGCCGGTTGTACGCAGTTTGCAGGTTCCACGGGTTATGCAATTGACACAGAATTTATTTAAATTCACAGATCTATATATCTTTACAATAATTATATATGAGACAAGGCTGTGTTGCAGGAGCTCTAACTATTAAACATTCAAAAATCAAACCAGATCTTCTGCCATGCCTTCGACATAGTATATGATCAGCTAGGCTTGCACGTAATGTGCAACACATACTTTATAATGTGCATCAGAGTGCTGTGTTACCAGTTTGAGTAGAAACACTCACGTCGGAATATGAAAGAAAATCTATAAATCTAAAATAAATCTGACAAAATTACCCAACATCTTTCCGTCCCAAAATGTAAATTCTCTCACATTCAGGGGCGCGCCTGAGCAAAGACATGCATTTAATTAAGATCCTAATGTATGCATCATAACATGTATTGATTCTCTTCCATTTAATTACTTTCCCGTCTAATACGTCTGTTTTGTTGATGTTAGATTAGTTGTAATTAAACCCTTGTCGGCTTTGGGATAGTGGAATTACTGTTTTAATGTTTGTATATATACGCATATTTGAGCTAAATATATTGAAATATCAAGGCCCCGGTTTCTGTCATGTTTTGTTATCTCAATATTCTTCTGTTACTAACACAAACTTTGGACATTATATACACGCTAGATAGTATGTGTTTAAAATTGATGATCTAGCCAGTATCTTTGCCGAAATACCTTCACGATTGTACCTCAACGATTCTATAAACAATTATTCCTGGGAGAGGATGGGGTCCATGCCTTAAACCTTTCCTAGCATTGGTGCGTATCCAATAATTAGGACCAGGCACGCCCCTGACTTTTGAAGCATTTATATCTTTTACACTTTATATTAAAGTCTTCCCAGAACCCCCTTAAATGCGCCTCCATCGTTGTAGATTTTCAAAATTTTCCGGACCCCCGGACCCCCCTATATAAAGTCGTGCCTACACATTTGTTTCAGCCAAGCTACGCCTCTGCAGATAATGCACTGTTTGTTGAACTCATCGATCTCAACGGCTTGCTTATACCAGCAAATAGTTTGTGTGTGTGCCCCCTCAACATGAAACATTTAAAGGTTCCGATATAAAATCCAGACATAGTTTCCTAAGATAATATTGGAATAGATGAGTTAACCCATTCCCTCATATTGGCGACTTTTGACGACTCTGTAGAAGTCACTTTGTGAAACCATTGTGATAAATAGAGAATTTGCTCATATTGGAGCAAATGCTCTATTTATCACAATGGTTTAATACTGTCTGCAAGATACTCATTTTACTAAAGAACAAGAAAAGGTGATCTACTCTCAATGGAACGGAGAAATTTATCTTAGCTGTTTTTCCTCAAACTCCAGAGGGGTAGCTATACTTTTTAACAACAATTTTAAAATAAATATAAACAATCATTATTGTGACCATGACGGAAACTTTGTGATTCTAGATATAACCCTTGATGAATTTAAATTCACACTTGTCAATCTATATGGGCCTAATAAGGACACTCCTTCGTTTTTTAAAAATATTTTTGATAAAATAGATGAATTTGGGAATGACTCCTATATTTTATGTGGCGATTTTAACTGTGTTATTGACCCTACAATAGACTACCAAAATTACAAGAATATAAATAATAGAAACGCAAGAGATGTCATTATTGAAAATATTCAAGACTGACAATTAATTGATATATATCGAGAATTTTATCCAGAGACTAAACGATTCACCTGGAGACGTACCCGGCCAATACAACAAGCACGTTTAGACTTTTTCTTAGTTACAGAGGATTTAGTACAATTTTCAAAATCATGTCAAGTAGAACCTAGTTTAAACTCAGACCACTCAATAGTCCAATTGCATTTGATATTTTCTGATGTTAAACATGAAAAGGGTTATGGAAACATAACGACTCACTTTTATTAGACTTAAACTTCATTCGTCAGATCCGAGAAAAGATAAAGCATGTTAAACAACAATACTGTCTCCCTGTGTACAATTTAGATAACATTAATGCAATACATGGACGTGAAATACAACTTACAATATCAGACGATCTATTTCTAGAAACTCTCTTAATGGAAATCAGAGGAGAAGCTATATCATATGGATCTTGTAAAATGATCATACAAGAAAACAATCTAATACAGAAAATAAAACAGACAGAAGAAAATCTAAAAGAAGAAAACATACACGATTTACACAAATACAGACGAGAACTTCTAGATTTAAGAGACATTAAACTTAAAGGACACGCAGTTAGATCAAAAGCAAAATGGATAGATAGTGGCGAAAAACCTACACAGTTTTTTTGTGGTCTTGAAAAACATAATTATATAAACAAAACAATAAACACATTAGAAACATCAAACGGGGAAATTTTAATAAACCAAAAGGAAATTCTTTCTGAAACGCAACTCTTCTATAAACGACTTTACACAAACCGAGATGAAAACGATGAAGATCTTCACCGTATTGCAGAAACACAAATAAATATAAATAAGTTATCAGACAGGCAAATAAAAGACCTTGACGGCTATATTACATACCAAGAAGCTAGTAATACGTTCAAAAATATGAAAAATGGCAAAAGTCCAGGAAGTGACGGTTTCACAGCTAACTTTTTTAAAATATTCTGGAAAGACTTAGGTGAATTCGTAGTTAGGTCATTAAACACAGCCTTTGATAACGGTCTACTCTCAATTTCACAGCGTCAAGGTATAATTACATGCATACCAAAAGAAAATAAGCCCCGGCAATATTTGAAAAACTGGAGACCTATAACACTTCTTAATACGGTGTATAAGATAGCATCGGGGTCAATAGCTAACCGACTGAAAACAGTTCTACCTAATATAATAAGTAACGAACAAACTGGATTTTTAAAAAACAGGTACATTGGAGAAAACATTAGACTGGTATATGATATAATGCAATACGCAGAAGAAAATAACATTCCTGGACTTCTCTTACTTATAGATTTTGAAAAAGCCTTCGATTCCCTGTCATGGAAATTTATCCATAAAGTACTAGATCTTTTTAAATTTGGAAATTCTTTTAAACATTGGATAACTGTTTTCTATAATAATATATCATCATGCGTTATACAAAACGGATTTTTGTCAGACTTTTTCAATGTAGAAAGAGGCTGTAGACAAGGAGACCCTCTCTCGTCTTACATTTTCATCCTATGTACAGAAATCTGAACTCAGAAAATCAAATCAAACAAAAATATACATGGTCTGTCGATTAATGGTATACAGCATTTGTTGTCTCAGTTTGCGGACGACACGTCAATAATACTATCAATCTTTAAACGAAACACTAAACGAGCTTAGTAAGTTTGCAAGATTGTCAGGATTAAATGTTAACTTCGATAAAACACATGTTATTTGGTTTGGCTCAAAAAAATATAGTGCAGAGGCGATAAAGACAAAATTTAAGCTAGTATGGGGTAAAGATGATTTTAAGTTACTTGGTGTTAAATTTCATGTCGATTTAGACAAAATGGTTAATTTAAATTACGGGGAAAAAGTGAAGTCTTTAAGACAAGTGATTAAATATTGGAACAGAAGAATACTTACCCCTATAGGTAAAATAGCCGTCATTAAAACTTTATTTCTACCATTATTAAATCATTTGTTTATTGCATTACCGGACCCCAATGAAGACACACTAAGATCATTAAATACCATGTTTTATAACTATCTGTGGCATGGTCCGGCAAAAATAAAAAATAGCGTTATTATAAAAGATTATTCAGAAGGAGGTTTACGAATGATAAACACAAGAAACTTTATCAAAGGATTAAAATGTACTTGGATCAGACGACTATATAATACAAACGCTACATGGACATCATTAACAACACATTTTTTAAATATTGAAAAATTAATAAATAGCGGGCAACACTATCCAGAAATAACAATGCAGAAAACAAAAAATACTTTTTGGAAAGATGTCTTAAAATCATATGCAGCTTATATCAAGGCACTGCCAGTAAATAACAGAGAAGAATGTCTAAAATGTCCATTGTTTTATAATCCTAATATACAACTTGGAGATAAAAGAATATTTCTGAAATCATGGTATGAAAAAGGAATACGATACGTGAATGATTTATACATTGATAATAAAATCATGAATTTAGAACAGTTCGAATCAGTTTATAATATAAAAGTTAACTACATACATTACATAGGAATAACAAAAATAGTATCAAAATATTTAAATACATTTAGTTATAACGAGTCAGATCAAGAACTACAACTTCCATTTATACCACAATTTCTTGAGCGAATTCTGAAAACCAAGTCCGGTAGTAGAGTCTTCTATGATGTCTTAAATGTTAATAATGCCGAGCCGACAAGTAAAGTAAAATGGAATGCACTTTACTCCTTTACACAAAAGCAATGGAATTCTTTCTACAGTCAACCATTTAAAATCACACAAGACAGTAATTTACAGTGGCTACAAGTACGAATATTACACCGGATCTTACCTGTTAATAAATATCTTGTAACCCTCAACCTACGAGACAATGACCTCTGTACCTTCTGTAAAACTCATCCTGAGACAATTCCTCATTTATTCTTTAACTGCGATAAAACGCAAATATTTCTAAAACAAGTCGAAAGGATACTTAATACAATTAACGTTAACATGAAATTCACAGAAGCGTCTATTCTTTTTGGAGAAGACTGTGAAAAAATCAATTTACTTATTCTTTATATAAAACAGTATATTTATAATACAAGGAATTACAATAACGTTATCCGCCTGTATGTGTTTAAGAAACATCTAGAACATAATATAGAATCAAATAAGTTGGTAGCAAAAAAAAGAACAGAATTAGAAAACTTTGAAAACAAATGGGAAATAGTAAGAGGAGTATATACGGCAATTGCATAAACAATACACAAAATATATACAATTATTGTCAGAATATCTCACCCTAATTCAAACTCTAGAGGCATGTCACTTTTTTCCCTTTTTTCCTTTTCTCTTTTGTTCCTAACTCCAACATCTTATACTAAACTCATGCCAAACAATATGTCGTTATCTTGGTGATAAATATTTGAACTGTACAATGCAACTTGCACGTAAATATTTCATTGTTAGTATTGATAAATATTTGTATTGTATAAAAAATGTACATGTAAGTGTTCATTGTAAGGTATTGTTCGGGATGGCTCTCCGACCCGACAATACCTATTACGGGGAAAATAAAATGTTGGGAAAAAAAATAATACTTCAAACTTCTAAAAAAATCCTTTTCTCTAGTTAATGCTCCTTTTCGGTAGATTTATTCAAAGAGGTTGTATCTAAAAATAGCCTATGAGGTAATGGGTTAAACAGTCACCTGCTTTTAAATCCTTTAGTGGTCACTCTATAGAGGCTCAGTAACTACAGTAAAATTGTACTACGAGACTACTAACTGAACAATTAATTGAATATTAAGCAAGGCATCGGACTATGATGTTGCAAACTTACTCAAAATATTGTATTTAAGACACGCATAAGCATATCAAAACATTACTACTACCACGTAAAATTTGTTTATAAAATATAAGATTTTACAACTATCTACGTACTAATGTTTCATTCATTAATGTTTGACAAAAAGGTCTGTGAATTTTTTAATGATTGTTTATGTAAACATAGCAAATGGCATTGGCATTGACTCAAACACAGAAATAGACACATCCCATCCAAGTATTTTGAAAATCAAGCAACATACTCTGAACAATGGTAATGAAGATTTTATTTTTTTCATTTAACACCAGAAAAAAATGTATGTAGATTGCTAAAATTATAGACCCGAAAAAGGCCACAGGAATTGACAACATACCACCCAAAATACTAAAATGTTCAGCTGAGACCATCTCTAGACCATTGGCAAATATAGCAAATAAACTGATAGACACTGGAATTTTCCCAGACAGCCTAAAAAAGCACAAATAACTCCCTTGTTTAAAAAGGATGACCCTTTTAGAAGGAAAACTTATAGGCCTGTTAGTATTTTAACCTCTACATCTAAAAGTTTTGAAAAAAATATAAATGAGCAACTCTGTACCTACTTTGAAAACATATTTTATTTTTTCTTATCAGCTTTTAGGCCTATGGTTGTCAGACTGCCCTGGTGCGCCTGACTGAGGACTGAAAACATGCTCTAGACAAAAAGGATCATGTGGCGGCAATCCTTATGGACCTATCCAAGGCCTTTGATTGCCTGCCACATGACCTCATAGTTCTCAAGTTGGGGACATGCGGGCTGCCTGAAAATGCATGTTCTCTTGTTATAAATTACTTGTCAAATAGGAAACAGAGAGTTAAAGTGGGACATGCTCACAGCTCATGGCTTGAAACTTTGAAAGGTGTACCCCAAGGCTCAAATTTAGGCCCGCTAATCTACATTTTCATGAACGAGAAATCCAAACTATATAATTATGCAGATGACACCACTCTATCCTACAATCATCAGAATGTTAATACCCAAAAATCTACTCTTGAAGAAGAAAGTAATGTACTAATCAACTGGTTTAATTTCAACTTAATGCAAGCCAACCCTGATAAGTTTCAAGCCGTAGCTGTAGGCAAGAAGATAAATGACTTTAATATTAAAGGAATAAACATCAAATATGAGGATTGTGTAAATTTGCTTGGCATTGAAATTGACTATCTACTCAACTTCAACGAGCAAATAGCTAAAACGTGTAAGAGAGCAGCTGGTCAACTAAATGTTCTTTTAAGATTAAGTAATTATTTGTCACCTGACTGCAAGCCTTTGGTTTACAAGTCTTTTATCAGATCTAACTTTAACTACTGTCCTATGATCTGGCATTTTTGTAACAAAAGTAACACAGAAAAGTTAGAATATTTACAACATAGAGCTTTAGAAATTGTTTTTAATGACTTCACTTCAAACTATAACAATTTAGAAAAAAATACAAAATAGAGCTTTAAAAAATGTTTTTAATGATTTCACTTCAAACTATGAATACCTATTAGACAAAATTAATGTGCCTACACTGCATTTAAGCAGATTAAGATCAATTGCCATTGAACTTTTTTAAATGTATATATCACATTTCTCCACCTAACCCGAATGATGTAGTACAAGTAAAAAATTATTCTTACTATTTTAGGTATAACAACATATTGGAAGTACCAAGCATCAGAACCACAAGTTACGGTAAGCAATCTTTCAGTTACGAGGCCACCCAGATATGGAACAGCCTGTCAAACCATATTCGACAAGTGGATAGCTATAAAGAATTTGTCAGACTGGTCCGTGTCTATGGCGGCCCTACCTGTATATGTGATATGTGTTCCTGAGTTCTTTACCGCTCTGTTTCCCCGGAAACCCCTTTATTTGCTTGAATTTTGTTTGCTTGTGCCATCTACTGTATCGTCATTAGATGCCAGTTGGCTGTTTTAGTTGCTAACTCTTATTTGTATTTGTATTTGCATGCGGATGGCTGGGACTGTCATTGTAATTTCCCCATATATTTAGACTTGCTTTATGTTAACATTTTACCTGTATATATCACCTGATCATTCCCCATGCATTATGTTAAGTAGTTGTATATACTCAATATATGTGATTGTGGATTCAAACCCTCTCATACCTATTTGAGAAAGATTCATTATCTTATCAGTTCTAAACGAATCTTTTTCATCTACATGTATACCTATTTCCACTTCAAACCTTAATCTCCTTCCAAAGATAGTTTGTAGACTTCTAAAGTACAGGTATAGATCCACTGACATATATTCATATCGCCTTATATGTAAAAACGTATGTGTGCATAAGAGAACTTAATATAAATAAATATTGATTGATTGATTGATTGATAGATAGACTGTTATATATTTATTACAGTTATGTTGCAAAATATCAAACTCTGTGAACCCTGATTTGGGGCGCATATATATAGTAACACTTCTTTCAAGGTCGCACTGTTTGCAAAGGCAGGTACACTCTTTGCAAGTATACTACTACTTGTAAACTTTACACAGCTATATAGTAAACCCTTTCCTGATTTTGACATTTTAGAACATTGCCAAAAAGAATATACCCAATCAGACGGCTCCAATAGGAGCTGATTGGTCAGGTTCTGCCCTGTGTTGCTTTCGAAATACTTATGACATGTTACAGATCCGATTTTACAGTTTTCATCAAGCAAGAATAAATCTTCCCTTGAAACTTGAATACAGCACAGGTAAAGGGTTAATGATTCCATCTTTTGTTTTTCTTTTTTCGATTTCTTGGACACACCACGATATATGGGATTTCATATGTAATAAATGTATTACATTTCATATATATGAAAAACCACATAAGTTTTGCTATTTATGTTTAGTGAAATGCTGATCAGTTCTTCCCAAATCTGATTTGGGGTGATATCTGTTTTTAGAAATAATTTTAGCAGTCACACTGTTGGATTCTGTTTGTCAAATAATTATCTTATTATGTCTTCTTAAGGCAGTTTTTAGGCACCTTACCTAGATCAGCATCTTTCTCACAGCTTTTAATAAGGTTAAATTAACTCTTAAGTTGATATTTGTCTAATATTATTACATATGATATAGACATATATATATATATTTATATACATACTTTAAGCCATCTACAGCAAACAACAAAACTATGATGTATTAGTTACTTATAGCTATTCCTATTTTCTAAAATGCTTCTTATCCACAGGTATTTAGTTTGGTTAATGTATTTTTGCTAAGAAACAATTTGTTTAGTCGGTAAATAGCTTCTAGCTAATGTTTAATGTTATTCTGTAACACCCGACTATAAATAAAGTGTTTGTATCTTGTATCTTATAGCTTGTCTCGGCCAAAACTTCAACGGAGGAATTTCTGGCAGAACACGATCTCCCAGTCAACAGCGAGTGTCCTATCAGATTTCTCGAGCTTAAATTCAACCGCACTGCCCTTATTAATGAAACAAACAATAGATACATAGTCCGGCATTATTTACTCAATTTATTTATATACTAATCTATCTGTTTATGTGATTGTCTTTCTATATAAAAGTATTAACGTCTTTAATATGCGGTACGTAAAATTATTGTTCAGAATAATATTACGGTACGCAAACTTATTATTCAGAAACAGTTTTGATTCGATTTGATGCTAATAAACTTTACATCTACCTAGGACACAAGCTGTTTGACAATAATATACTTCCTAACTGAAACGATGTAGTTACCTGTGAAAACAATCAAATTCTCACACGGTCTTGCATAAACACACACCTGCATGCTGTATGTTTGAAGAAATTATTATCAGTTCACATTTCATATTTGATTAGCCGTTTCTCCATTTGTCATTGTTAATTATTTATGTTATTATATATATGCTGATGACGCATGCTCACTGTGCTTATTCGAAATAAACTCAAACTGAAACTGAATTTGTGGCTGAGACGGAAATCAAGAAGCCCAGCATTGTATAGTATTGCAAAACCTTGTATATTGTGGTATAGGAACGATTTAACATACTTAGATGTGTCGTAAATGTAATTTACAGTAAAATATCGATCATTCGATTTTTTTGTAAAGAAGAATTTAGACCATATTAAGCAGGTGGCTGCTTAATGCATGAACAAAAGTCATGCAAAAAGCTCCTAGATGAACTTTCTGCATGACTTTCACCATGCATTAAGCTGCCACCTGTCTTAAACATTGATAATGATACGTATTTTAGTGTTCAAATAATCGAGATTTTACTGTACATGTACTCGTATATAGTAATTTTCTAGCATCAAACTGATGTATGCATTCATCCCTTACATGCTGACAGACACGCCTCTTTACCCCTTTGCAAACAGAGTAGACCCATATCAGACGGTCCCTGTTCGTTTGATCAAGGTCTGCTATGTTTCCTTATGGGATTATATAGAGATGCAAACAGAGTTGACCCAGATCAGCCAGCTCCTGTCTGATCTGGGTCTGCTCCGTGTGTCTATTAAAAGATAGATATGGTTCAACAGTTGATGCCATACTACGATAGTAACATGTTCCCTTTATCACAATACGATAAAGAAGAAGCAGAAGAGTTTATTTCATCCTTTAGACTAACAAGTCCATGAGGCATGTAATACAAACAGTGGTGATAGTAAGAACACATTAATAAATAAAGCGACCACTAAAAGAGGCATAAGATTGTGTCTTAAAGTCAGTGGTAGAGTAATGGTAATGCATGGCACAAGTTATACAGAAAGCTCCTACAAGATGTATCTGCATTACTTTTATTATGCATTAAGCAACCACTTGCTTTAAAAGACACCTACATTGTTTCATTATGTGGTCGATTTAGAAGGGTGTTACTGTACCATAATACAATTTCAGCTAATTTATATTTATGATGTCAATATTTTAATGGCTATATACAATTTTATTGTTCATCATTTATATTCGACATTGCACATTTAAATACAAACAAAATTGTTTTCCAGAAGCAACAAAAGGTGTTTATGCAAGCAACGTGTTTTATTCAAATGTAAATAATTTGTTTTCATGAGAATAACAATACATTGCATTCAAAACCTCTCTAATGCGACTACCGCAAAAAGGTCTAATTCTGAGTTTAAAGGAAGGTGGTAGCATAACACAGGACAAGCGTTATGCAGAAAGCTGTCATTCGATAGTTCTGTAATACTTTCACATTGTATTCAGCAAACCCTTTCTTTTAAAGATATTCATGCTTATTGTTAAGTGCACATTTTATAGTTGTTCTACTGTGTGCATGTTCTATGAATATACATAATGCAAATAGAGAAGTTAAGTCTTTTCCTAAAGAACATTTATATATGAATTGATCAATTCGTGAATATTAATTTACTGATTGTTTTATAAGTTAGTATTTTTTCAAAGGATCAGCTCTAAATACTTTCACAAGCAAACGGTTCATACATTTGTACTGACGAATACACTCTTATAGAGATAAAAATTCCTTGACAATCGACCAAGAAGATTTCAAAATGTTTACCATTTACCCCATGAATATGTAGCAAAACAATGTGCATGGTGGCTGTGTTAACAAGAGAATGTTTTAACATGGCAGAAACAGTACATTCATATCTGTATTAAATCATAAGCAAACAAAGCAGTTCCTGATCATACGAATCCTACAGCAGTGGTCTGATTTGGGTCTACTGTGTTTGCAAATGCGTGAAAATCGTATATTACAGTAAGTGTTAAATTTTGATAAGTTTAGATTATAATGACATCGTAGCAAATGAGCCGTTTGATCTGGATCTGCATTTTTACCCAAGTGTGTCTCTCTGAATACCTGCGGTAAGTAGAGTGTGTCTGTCTACTTTTTCTGGTATGTGAAAATAACAAGAAACAAACAAGGTAGAACATATTACACAGTTTATTGTTCTATAAACATGACACCCCTTCGTTATAAACATGTATTTAGTTACATTCCTGTGGAGGGATGAAGACTGTTGGGTCAGAAATTCCGAGGTTGAGGTCGAAGAAGCTGGAAAATAAAGAATGCGTTACTTTTGTATTGAAATAGTCCAGCACAAACGCGTTTTGTTGCGTGAGTGTTTTGATTTCCGCGCGAAATTAGCTCTCAAATGGCTACACATCAAGAAAATCTAAATTTAACGCGTATATGATGTTATTGAATCCCGTGACTATGGACTGTAATTTATATAGAAATTTTGTTCTATTTTGAATCGATCAATGAGGAGGATCTGGTCAACTAGAGCCCCCACCCCTCCCTCCCACCCCTTCATTTCTTCGCAATGAAACATTTTTCGATCATATCGACATGCTTGCTAGTGTTTTAAAAGCATATTTTGACAAAAAATCAATCTTTTAAATTTTCACAAGAAAAGGTGATGATAAGATATAAAGGAGCTTTAATGGTAATATGTCGAAAATTAATGATTATTTAACAATATGCTCCATGAATATTTATTTATTATGACACATGAACACGGGAAGTTAAACGCTTACAACGCTGAATTGGGCTGTTCCAAAATTTAAACAGATCAAGCTTATGGTAAATATTCCAGAAGAAAAGTGTAACATGGCAAACAGTGTAGACCCAGACGAGAGAGCTCCTCTAGGAGTCCTCTCATTTGGGTCTACACTGTTTGCAAAGGACATCAGTGACTCGTGACTGTAAGAGTTAAAGTCAATACGTATGTCTATAAAACATGTCATCTAAATGTCTGTACAAAATGAAACACCATTGTACAGTAAAACCTCGATTATCCGAATTTTCGGTATAGAAGAATTTAGACCCTTTTAGGCAGGTGGCTGCTTAATGCATGGTGAAAGTCATGCAGAAAGCTCCTAGAGGAGCTTTCTGTATGACGTTCACCATGCATTAAGCTGCCACCTGTCTTAAAGGTCGATAATAATACGTATTTTAGTGTTCGAATAATCGAAGTTTTACTGTAGTTTGTTTCGTGAAAAATAGTAGAATGTGGAACGACCTCACGAGAAAAGGAGTAGAATGTGGAACGACCTTACGAGAAAAGCAGTAGAATGTGGAACTACCTTACGAGAAAATTAGTAGAATGTGGAGCCACCTTACGAATAATCAGTTAAAAGTCTAAAGGTTTGATACCGATGTCGCACGTGCATCTTCGTTCCGCGTGTGTTCGCGATGTGACAATAGCATTTTGTTCTTGAATAAGACATTGTGCGTGGCGATGAAAACCTTTATTCAGTACGATATAGGTTGTTCAAGGAAGTCTTATAAAGTGGTTCAAACAGTTTCATTTTAATGAGTGTGACAACTCTGCAGAAAATAAGTTATCTATACACAGATTACCTGTAAGGTGCTATTTATTAAACAAATGTAAATTATTAAGAAATGTTTCTTCCCAAACAACACAGGATTATCATTGCAACATTTACACAGATACTCTGAGGCTATGAGTGAGTAATACCGGTAATTTTGCAAACTTACAAAAATACGTATTTACCCATTACCCCATAAATATTTAATTAAGGAGCGATGACAACATGAATATAAATTAGCGATTTTTTCATAAAAACACATGTTTTGATCATGGACGAAACTGTTTAATCAATTCTATAGTATTTCATAAGCAAACCGAGCAGAGCCTGTTCAGACGGCACTTGCAGGTGCCGTCAGGTCTAGGTTTAATCTATTTGCAATGGTGATTAAATGCGTCTTTAAGCCATTCCTTCCTACTGACGCATTTTGACGCCTCTGTAAAAGTCATTATTTGAAACAACTGCGATAAATAAAGCATTTGCTCCATAGGAACAAAATGCTCTGTTTCTCATAATGGTTTAAAAAGTAAACAATTCTGGGGGGGTCCAATTCTCTAGTAAATGCTCCTTTTCGGTAGATTTATTCAAAGAGGTTCAATCTGTACATAGTCTAAGAGGCAATGAGTTAAATATGTCATTCCTAATTTAAGTTTCAGCATATCTGTGTCAAAAACCATAGACAACAGCTTCAAATAGTTTAGATGTTGATGGGACATCGAGTTACTGCGATGAGACAACCAAGTTTGAATCCTATTGAGACACCGATCAACTCCTTTGGGAGCTTTCAGTATCGTTTTTTGTGCTTCGTTAAGCAACTACCTGCTGTTAATAATCCTTTGTTTAATCAATTAGTGGTCTGTTAACCCATTCCCTCATATAAACGCATTTCTGCGCATTTGCAAACAGAGTAGACCCAGATAAGACGGCTCCTATAGGAGCTGTCTGGTCAGGGTCTGCTCTGTTTGCTTTTGACTTGCTATTGATCTTATTCTACAGTTCTTGTCAAACAATTTGCTTGAAAAACTAATATTCCTAATGCTATTTATTATTACATGAATATTTAACACGGAAAGGGTTAAACATGTTTGACTATACTTACTCTGAGGTTGCAAATCCGATTTCCTTGTCGTAGAAACCAAAGTTTACTGGAACACAGTCAGGATAAGTTACTGTTGAGATGAATCTGGCTGCAAACACATAAAATACATAAACTAAAACAGGCACCTGAGTAACCATTACATGCATACCTCGTTCACATCATGATTATTCATTAACTTCGTTTTCATAATGTAAATTATTCTTTATTTGTGTGTTTGTTTTTATCGGAATTTACGTCACTTTAACAGTATTTCAGTCATATCGCGACGTCCAGCTAATTACAGGTTGAGGAAGACACCCGAGGTTTTTTTTTCCTGTGCACGGAACACATTTTCTCACATACCTCCCTTATCTCCGAGTTAGAACAACAGGTTAAGATTCCCTTATCTGTAACACGTGTAAGATCACTTTAGAACGTATATATGACGTCATACATCAGATATGACGTCAAACCATGGGAACCGATGTTTCGATGTTATTTAGACGGCGAAAATACACTTATTTGTTATGTGAGAAAAAGAATGTGATGCTCATTGTCTTTTAAGATCACATGTTCCTAAACTCACCAAGAAAATGTTATTAAGCTCGCCAAGGCTCGCTTAATGACATTTTCTAAGGCTCGTTTAGGAACATGTGATCTTAAAAGACAACTCGCAACAGATCCTCTATACACTGTTCAGTGTACAGAAACAGAAAATATCCAGATAAAACAAACAACATGTCGCAAGCTAGCTGGAAGGCTTCCTCACATGAAAAATCCAAATACGCAGGTCAGGATTCGACCCACAGCGATGAGGGACTAAGTGACTGTCAGTCGAAAACCATAACCACACGGCCTAATATAGTTTCATTGTTTGTATTTTTGATAAGATGCTAACTTTGAAAGTTGTAGCAAACGAAAAAATTAGCATACAGCAATTGCTTAGCATTCATGGAGTTATACATTTGTATTTGGTTTTCCACCTGACTCTGAGGTTATAAAACTCCCGAGCCTGAGTCTGAGTTCGTGCTCAAGAATCTGATTGGCCGATCAGGCACGTCTGAGTCTGGGTCTGATTTATTTTCAATTATCTGAGACGTTTTAGAATGAGCTCAGACTCAAGCAAAGGTTTAATAACATCAAGAACTGCTGATATCCAATCACTTACAGCCATCCTCGAAGGTACCGTCAAAGGTTTGAGCAACCACCGACTCTCCTGGAATACCAGCTGCGCCGAGCTCAGCCTCAAACAGGAACTTTGCGAACCGAGGGACACCGAATGATCGGAAGGGGCGTGTTAGGGCAGTCACGTTACACTTCCTTGTTTTCAAGTTGAGTTTGTACTCCCTGCCCTATAAAATGTTCAAGAACAATTACATATGTATCTAAGTTGGCATGTCCAGGACACATTTAACCATATCACAATTGAACATTTATGCATGGACTGATCACTTAATGAATATCCATAGACTTATGTTTCATAAATTAAATATTAAAAGGAAAGTGTTGGATCAGATAAACACTGAATGATCGATTCAATATAAATCCCGATTTAAAAGAAAGAAGAAAGTTTAAAGAGGTAAAGAGTAAGCCAGGAATGTCTAAAAAGTTTATTGCATATATTCCTTTCCTCCATAAATACACCTTTCTACACCTTTGCAAACAGAGTGGACCCAGATCAGACGGCTCCTATAGGAACCGTCTGATCAGGGCCTGCACTGTTGCTTATGGAATAATATAGACATGATTCTACAGTTTCTACTGCTGCCAAAAGCTTCTGCGGCAATGTGTCGTTATCAAAATTAATCTAATTAATTTCCATGACGTCATCATTTCTTTTATAAATATTCATTGAGTAAATGGTTAATACAGAACAAAAATACATAAGGAAACTTAAGGATTAATCTTTTACCTCATGAATATTCAAGTGAGAAATAATGGTTTCAACAATATTATTTAGATATTATATCAACATAGGCCATGATAAAAGATGTAAATTCAGATATACATGTATAAAATCAGATGTATATTATTTCATAAGCAAACAGAGCAGTTTGTTTGCAAAGACGCTTAATGGAGTATTTATGGAGTAAGTGGTTAAGCTACCATCTGTCTGAAAAACCAAGAGCTATATATCTTTTTAGTGCCAATGTACAGTCGGTGATCGAAATTCAGCTATACATTGGCTCAATAAACAAAGATCGCGAATACAGAATTTTGTGATCGACTCTCGTTGAATTGCAAATCTCAGTGCACAGTATGAGACGAAATTTGTACAGTTAACCCCTCTAAACCGGACGTTAAATTTAAATAAATATCGGTCTTGGAGACAGGTGTGAGCTCAGTGCCGGGGGCATGCAGAAAGTTCATCTGGGAGCTTTCTGCACGACTTTCACCCTGCAGTAAGCAGCCACCTGCCTAAAAGTATCGAAATTGTTCTCTATTAGAATTCCGGTTTAGAGGGTTTTTACTGTATTCAGTTGCAAATTGTGTTTTGCCTCTCCACTAATTAAAGTTTTGCAAAGTGTGTGTTTGCCTCTCCACTGATTAAAGTACATGAACGACGCTGCACATTGGATATTAATACGAAACTGTGATATATTTGTATATAAACAGCGGATATTCATCTAGTTAACACTTGACTCATACGTTTTAAGTGTGCAGGACACTGAAAGAAAGCGAAAGAAATACTCGGGTATTCTCGACTTAAATGCACATTGCAAACGAATGCGAAAAGTACCGAGCAAATACTTACAATGTTATGGAGAAAGAGGGTATCGTAGTATTCTTTGTCCTCTCCCTCCTGCACTTCTTCAATAATTCTAGTTCTCATGTTGATCTCGTCATAGGTTATCTTGCCAATCAGCCCGTATTTCTTTGTCATGTCCATCTAAACATCAAACGTTAAGTCTAGATTTTAACCAGCTGAACAAAATATCGTCAACACTAATTCTCAATGTAGAGTTTTATGTATATTTGTATTTCTTTTCTTCATGAATATTTATGTAAGAAATATTAATATCAATATAATACAATATTAAATTATTAATATTAACCCATTCCCCATAGGTTCTTTTTAGATCCAGCCTCTTCGAATAAATCTACTGAAAATGATCATTTACTAGAAACATGAATTTTGTTTTAGAATAGTGTTGTTGTGAAACCATTATGGTGTGTAACTCATTTGCTCCCATGGAGCAAATATTCTATTTATCACAGCGGCTATAAAAATGACATTAACAGAGGCGCCAAAAGGCACCAATTACTTTCTGTAAGACTGGTGGCGGCTTAATGCAGGATGAACGTCGTGTAGAAACCTCCCAATGGAGACTTTGCACGATTTCAACTTGCATACCCACGTATATTTATAAAATGGTCGCTTTAACCCTTTCCTTCATATAAACGCTTTTTCATGCATTGCCAAATAGAGTAGACCCAGACCAGACGGCTCCTATAGGATCAGGGTCTGCTCTGTTTGCTTTTGACATGATATTGATCTGATGGTACAGTTTGTGTCAAAGCAATAGATTCCCTTCAAAAGTCATTATAAGAATTGAGCTTATAAATATTCATGTTATTATGTCTAACTCGACTACTGAACCGGGGAAGGGTCAAAGGTTTCCGTGTAGGGGCTTACCTGGAATACGCGCCCTTCCCACTGATCGGGTGACTCTGTAACATTAAAATACGGATTTATTACAGCATAACCTGTCTTAAGCGACCATTTACTTATTGAACATAGGAGTCTTAAACATCAGGTGGTTGCTTAATACAGGGCAAACACGGTGTAAAAAGCTCCTATAGGAGCTTATTGCATTATGTTTGATCTGCCTTAGACTATCACCTGTACACAGACCCATAATTACACGTCACATTTAGACAAGAAAATAGTGCATTTTTAAATACAGAATAAATACTCTAAAACGACCACCCAATGAATTAGATAAGTGTGTGTGTGTATCTAAACACAAGTGATTGTTTAATGCAAGACAAAAGTAATGCAGAGAGCTCTTATGGGAGATTTCTGCATAACGTTCGTCCTGTATTAAACTACCACCTGCCTGTATGCCCTGAACAGGCACATCACTGGCGGTCGCTTAACCCTTTCCTTGTTCTATATGTATTCCAATTTCAATACCTACTGAAAAGTCATGGCCAATATAGTTATAATGAACTACGGAAAGTGGAACACTGTAGCCATTTTTGAAAGTAAAAACAGATTTTTCAAATTCCATCAGCAAACTCTGATCACACGGTTCCTATAAAGCCGCCTGATCTGGGTCTACTCTGTTTGCAGATGCGTGGAAAGGCGGTTACATGAAGGCAAGGATTAGCCCTTTACTACATGGATAGGACTTTTAATGCCTTTACAAACAGGGTAGACCTGGTCTGAAGACCTGATTTCATATGTCGTTTTAAAAAAGGTCATAATAATTTCCAACCTGAATAGTCACGAGGTAAAGAGTTAACATATGTATAGTATGAACCCAGATTGGCTACAGTGTGACGACTCGACAAGCGACTGGGTTCTGTAGTGTTGACAGACGACAAAACGGTATTTCCATGATTAGTTTTAACCCTCCATGAATATTCATGTAAGAAACATTATAGCATTATGAATATTAATTAGATGACCATAAAGTGACAGATAAACTCAGCGATTATTAGCTATAGAATCAGTTTATATTATTGCATAAGCAAATAGAACAACCGTCTGGTCTGGGTCTACTCCGTTTGCAAATCCACAAAAGGGGCCTATCTGTTGTTCAGAGGTTTAAACGAAACAAAGTGTGTTAATCATTTCTACACTAATTGCCCTAAGTATTCGGGCAGACAAACTTAAGCAAACAATACAGACACAGGTCAAATTGATCCTGAAGGAGAAGTTTGATCTGATCCGAGTGTACAATTTGTTACAATGTAAGTCTAATTTGAAAGTAATCAATATGGTGCCAAATTGACTTGTTTAAATGGCAAAGCCATTGAGAGTGGAATTGCGTGTCCAAAATTTTAAGGTATTTAAGTATGCATCTGACAGACACACAATAAACAATCTGTTCTAGCGTCGCAGCTAGTTATTGCAACTGGTAACACAACAACACAATAACATAATACAGTAAAACCCATCTAAACCGGACTTTCAATCTAGTATAAATATTGGTCTTTGATACAGGCGGTAGTTTAATGCAGGGTGAAAGTCATGCAGAACTCCTCTTGGAGCTTTCTGTATGACTTTCACCCTGCATTTAGAAGCCACTTACCTAAAGGTATCTTCATTCTTCTCTACTAGAATTCCTGTTTAGAGGGGATTTTATTGTACATGTAGAATATGCTGTTTCATCAGAAAAAGGTATATTATGACTTTGGAAACAGTGCAGACCAAGATCACCTCAGAGTACATGTATATGTGTACACTCATCGCAATCTACAAATATATGTTATTCGACATTCACAACAATGTAGACCCTGATCATATAACGTGTCTCTGATCCGGTGACTGACCTTAACCTGAGTCTACACTGTGCTCAAATGGCAAGAACATCTAAGGTTTATTTTCTCATGGAGCATCGTCAACCATTTACTCAGCATATGGTATATACGTCATGTAACGCATTTGCAAGCAGAGTAGACACCGCTTAGACGGCCCCTGAATAACCCGTCTTACAAGACTTTGCTGATATGATTCTACAGTTTCTGCTATGGTAAAATGTATTTTTGCTCATATTGTTTTAGTGTTATAAGATATAGCTAACCAAAATTTATGAAGTCATAATTTTCTTACAAGAATATTAATGAAGTAAAGGGTTAATACCCCCCTCCAAACTTACTGCATGGCGTGGGTTCCTGGGCAGCACAGTAGACAGCCAGGGTGGCAAGAACTGCGATCACGAGCTTCATGTTTGCGACGACAGACTAGATGGACACAGTGGGCACTTCGGGTATGGACACCCTATATATACGACCTAATTAGGTTATCTTGACTCCGAACTGACCTGTCCGAAACTTTGGCCAACCACTGACCGCTGGATAGAATATTTTATGAATCTGACTTGTTTCATATGTGGTTGTTCTTGTAGCAGAGATACATATATGTATCTATAGTTTGAAAAGAAGCCATGTTCATTCTTTACAAGGCAGGTCACATCCCACGACTTGAAACTGACGAACGAATTAAAATAACCAGAACATGTAATTTTTTCTAGCAAATGCTCCTTTTAAGTAGATTTATTCTATGAGGTTGGGTCTCAAAAAAGTCTAGGAGGAAATGGGTTAATAAGCTATTCATTGGTTGAGCACATGGGTCTTAACAATACATATTTGCTTAATGCAGGGCAAAAGTAATGCCGAACGATCCTACAGGAGCTTACTGCATTACTTTTGACCTACATTAAGCTACCACCTGCCTTAAGACCCATAATTAGACCTTTTTTTGATGGCCGTTTAAAACAGGTTTTACAGCAACTGTTTTTAACGAAAGTGTCGGTGTTGATCTTTTAGATTTGTTTTTTATTCAGATATTTTTTATTCTTTTAGGTCAATACCTGGTATGTGTATGATATTGAGTTTCCATATATTAATGGTGCGGTTGTTTAAAATGATATCTTCAACTATCAGTCTAGGCAAAACTACTTTACATAATTTGGTTACCCTGTGTATTCGGACATACAAACCTAGAGTGGCAAATAATATAGACCCAGATCAAACAGCTCCTTACGGAACAATTTGACCAACGTCTTTACTATTTGCTACTATGTCAGACCAATTTGAAGGTATACCAAACTGAACTGCAGTAAAAAAAATCTCTAAACCGGAATTCTAATAGAGAAGAATTTAGATACTATAAGACAGGTGGATGTTCAATGCAGGATGAAAGTCGTGCAGAAAGCTCCTAGGGGAACTTTGTGTATTACTTTCACCCTGCATTAAGCTGCCAGCTGTCTCCAAGACCGATATTTATACTAAATTGAACATCCGGTTTAGAGTTGTTCTACTTTATTCAACTTACATGTAATTATAAACAGGTGGAGGGGTGCAGGATGTCCAAATATAAAGGGTAGTTTTAGGGTATGATTTTGTTTTGCTGAACTTTTATAATGGCACATGAAAAACTTTATTGGTAGAAGCTGTAGAATCATATTTACATGTATATCACCCGTAAGCAAACAGAGCAGATTCTGATCAGACGGCTCCTACAGAGAAGCATTTTCATTAATTTGCAAACAGACGAGACCCAGTCTGATCAGGATCTGTTCTGTTTGTTTTTGGACATGATATATATCTGATTCTACAGGTTTTGACACAGCAAATAATTCCAATGAAAAAAATACATATAAAATAATTAGCCAGTAAATATTCATGATGTCATTATTTCTTACATGAATATTGAACAGGTGAAAGGTTAAGCTATATCGCGTGTTTGTACTTTTAATATCTACTGAATATTCATGGACAAAATATTTATAAGGATTTATGGAAGGTGGAACACTGTAACCATTTTAGAAAGTAAAGGATCAGATCTATCAAATTCCACTAGCAAACAGAGCAGACCCAGATCAGACTGCTCCTTTCCTACTCTGTTTGTAAATGTGTGAAAACAAGTTTATATGAGGTAAAGGGTTAAGCTATCTCGCATGTTTGTACTGTATTCTGCACTGGTTACGTGGACATCTAGAATGTTTCATAACGTTATAACATGCTCTTAAAGTGCTCGGGTACTGTATCTTGTGAGTTTCCACTTTTACCCCATGGGTACATGATAACACTAATAGCTGCATCACCCGTCTTAGCAGCACAATAATTCGGTAACCTAGTTTCGTGGATATTAAACAGCTGATACAGTTTTATCCTTTCATCCTAGAAATCAAAGACTTTGTGCTAGTATATACACATAGATCTGGAGCAAAATTACAAAGGAGGAAATGGACCTGGATCCGACTAATGTTTCGCTTCTATCTTTACTGTATTCAATCTTCATGAAGCCTTGGTTCCATTTCCTCGAAATGGAACGATTAAAATTAGACCATACAGGGTAATTTGTCACTCAGTCATTTTGTTTTGTCAATGACACATATAATTATGCTTTAATTCTATTAACCCTTAGCCAGCCACATATTTTTATCACTCTGTCCTCTTTGAATATCATTTAGGCAAATCTTTACAAAAATATACAGGATATGTTGAAATGATTTTCCTAGGCAAAAGCATAGAACATACAGGTATGTATTTTCCATGGCAAACGGTGCAGACCCAGATGAGAGAGCTCCTGTAGGATAGCTCACCAGTCACAATTATAGTTGTGACTGGTGAGCTATGGGTTAACACCGCGGCCAGAGTGTCTACCAGATTGAATCCAGATGAGAATCTATTATCTCTTCTCATCTGTATCCAGGTATTTTGCAACGGTGAACACAAATCTTCCTGTCTGTGCGAAAGGTTACATAAAATGCTTCTACAGCAGAACTTGACATACGTTGAATATAGAAATCTTAAAAAGCAGGTGATTGCTGAATGCGGGACAAAAGTATGCAATACGCTCCTATGAGAGCGTTTTGCATTACTTTTGATCTGGATTAAACTACAACCTGCCTTACAGGCCCATATTTAGACCTCTTTCTGATGACCGCTTCAGACAGGTTCTACTGTAGCGGCCGAACTAGTACTGACTACTGTAAAATGCTTCTGAAGTGATCCTTCAATCAACATATTTGTGAGTCTTTCATAACAAGACCGTGCTGGTGACTGCTTAACCCATTCCCTTATAGGCTATTTTTAGAAAAAAAACCTCTTTGAATGAATCTACCCAAAAGGAGCATATACTATAGACAAAAGCAATTTTTTAGAATTTTGTAGTTTGAAACCATTGTGATAAATAGAGCATTTGCTCCTCTAGGAGCAAATGCTCTATTTATCACAATGGTTTCACAAAGTGGCTTTTACCGAGTTGTCAAAAGTTGTCAATATGAGGGAATGGGTTAATGTAGGACATAAGTAATGCAGTAAACTCCCATGGGAGCTTTATAGAAGTTCTGACGTAATGTAAATAGTGTTCATCATTTGAATTTCTGCTGTGCTAAGCGCTTTTGGTCTTGATGGAATTTTGGGAGATAAATGAATGTGCAGTTTGCCCTTTCATTCCACGAGTCTCCAGCAACGAAACTTTAACGGTGAATTGAGGGGTCAGCTGAATCCCTTTAGAAAAATTACGATGTCATTCTGCATTTTATGCAGATTTGGTATTAACCGTGATGCCGTTTTAACAACTGTTTAATATATTTAGAAATATATTATAGCATATAAGTTAGTTTGATCAGTTTTGATAACGTCACTAGCTAAGAATGGTCTGATATGTATCAAAACTGGCCATCGTTTCCATACCAGGCGCACACCGGCTAAAACAAGGCTATCTTAATTTGTCCCAAACGCTTGACCTCCAGACTTGCTGACGCGAACTTATCTAAGGAGTCAACATTCAGCACAGTTTCCCTGTGAGAGAGCAACCTGGAGAAGAATAGTTGCATGCCTTATCATACCTTCAGTGCAACCTTGTATAACTGCATAACCCTCATTCTGTTAATTGCTGCATTCCGGTATTCACAAATAGCTTTGGTAATAATCAGAGCTACAGATGAACGTGCGGACTCAAATACCTCTCTATAACGGCCACTAAACTGTGTTAATTAGTTGGTGTTTAGGGCAGGTGGTTGGTTAAAGCAAGATGAATGTAAAACAGAACGCTCCTATAGGAGCGTTCTGTTTTACTTTCACCTTGCTTTAAGCAGCCACCTGTCTATAACACAAACTACATGATGTAATTTAGTGGTCGTTATAGAGAAGTTTTACTGTACTAAAATCGTTATTTCTGCATTAAGCCCTATGTTGTGACCACTTCAAAATCGCCCCTTCGAGACGATGGAGAAATAAAGAAGAGGAGAAATAAATAAGTTACTCTTGAAAATGTTTTGATTGACGCATCTTATCTGGACCTCAGCTTCTGGTATACGTGTAGACCAGAGGCCTGATTACTGGACATGATCCAAGCTGATTGCTACACAGTCAGTAGGTTCTCAAGCACGATAAGATCATCAAACAATGTTCATAAATCCAATGCCTGAAGGTCATTATATCTGCAATGCAACTAGGTTAAGGTTTTCGAAATCGCAAAAATGCTAACTTTATCTGGTTTTACAAACAGGTGGTTGGATTCATGGACTTTTTACATAAAACAAACGGTTTTGCAAAACAGAGTATACCCAAACAAGACTAGTTGGCGTGTTCTTGCCAAAACACAACGATGCAGTTTTTACTGCTGGTGTACATTGAACTGCTGTGTCATCAATTATGACTGCCCTTCTCTGTTTCTGGTACATGTCGAACACACACAGTGCAAACCCGCATCAGATAGCTGCTATAGGAGCTGTCTGATCTGGTCTACACTCAGTCTGCTTGTCAAAAGGCGTAAAAAGGTGCATATGGAATAAAGGGTTATAACAAAAACATTTTATATGACCAGACAATATGTAACAGGAAAGTTGTATTCTATATAATGATACAAATTTTCTCGTAGTCATGGTCAGTCAATGAAACTATAGTTAGCTCTAATCAATTGTGAGGTGTATTTTACTGCAGTTATGGTTACGAGTAAATAATTAAATATAGAGCTCTGCTCCGTGGTACGATGTACATGTAGTGTTGTGTCTCCGTAGTCTGGCAATGAGTACTTATAGAGCTCTACTCCGTGGTATGGTGTATTGATCTGTCTATGTAGTCTGACAATGAGTAAATATAGAGCTCTTCTCCGTGGTATGGTAAATTGTTCAGTCTTAATGGTCTGACAGTGGGTAAATTTAGAGTTCTGCTCCGTGGTATGGTGTATTGTTCTGTCTCCGTAGTCTGACAATTAGTAAATATAGAGCTCTGCTCCGTGGTACGGTGTATTGTGTTGTTTCTGTAGTCTAACAATGAGTAAATATAGAGCTCTGCTCCGTGGTATGGTAAATTGTTCTGTCTCCATGGTCTGACAGTGAGTAAATACAGAACTGTGCTCCGTGGTATGGTAACTTGTTTAGTCTTCATGGTGTGACAAATTGTTCAGTCTTAATGGTCTGACAGTGGGTAAATTTAGAGTTCTGCTCCGTGGTATGGTGTATTGTTCTGTCTCCGTAGTCTGACAATTAGTAAATATAGAGCTCTGCTCCGTGGTACGGTGTATTGTGTTGTTTCTGTAGTCTAACAATGAGTAAATATAGAGCTCTGCTCCGTGGTATGGTAAATTGTTCTGTCTCCATGGTCTGACAGTGAGTAAATACAGAACTGTGCTCCGTGGTATGGTAACTTGTTTAGTCTTCATGGTGTGACAATGAGTAAATATAGAGCTGTGTTCAATGGTATGGTAAACTGTTTAGTCTTCATGGTGTGACAATGAGTAAATATAGAGCTGTGCTCAATGGTATGGTAAACTGTTTAGTCTTCATGGTGTGACAATGAGTAAAAATAGAGCTGTGCTCAATGGTATGGTAAACTGTTTAGTCTTCATGGTCTGACAATGAGTAAATACAGAGCTCTGCTCCGTGGTATGGTAAATTGTTCAGTCTTCATGGTCTGACAATGAGTAAAGATAGAGCTCTGCTCCGTGGTATGGTGTATTGTTCTGTCTCCGTCGTCTGACAAAGTAAATATAGAGTTTTGTTCAGTAGCATGGTATATTGTTCTATCTATCTTCTAGGTCTGACAAAGCATACCTATAGAGCTCTTTTACGTGCCATTGTGCATGTATATTGTTCTGGATCCATTGTCAGAAAATGAGTAAACATTGGCTTTCTTTATGGTTAGATAATTAGCAAATAAGGAATTATATTCCACTGTACAATATACATTATAAAAATATTGACTGAAATGGTTTATTATGTACCACAGGAACATTTTTCGGTAAGTTGAAATTGATAATCTTCATACGAATGAATGAACATAAACACAGTTGAGCTTCGATATCTTGAACTTCATGGGATCATACACATTAATTCGAGATAACAGAGGTTTGAGTCATCCTATTTATAACCTCAACAATTTCACAGATTAATGCAGGTATGGAATAATGCTAAAAACTCTTGTAGGAACTTTCAGCATTACTTCTAACATGCATTAAGCTGTCGCATGTGTTTCTAGACATGCATAGCGATATATTTTAGAACAATTTTAAAAGTACACTTTCGAATAACTTTTACCTCGAGTTATCCCGACGTTCGAGAAATCCGAGTTATAGATATCGAAGTACAACTGTACCATGTTTTATATTATTGAACATCTGCGTGTAATGCAAGGACTATCAACTTTAAGGACTTCTTATGTACACATATATGTATATTGTTTACATATAACAATCGTATGATAAGCACCGTGACAACACATGATGAGCAACAAGTCAACAAAATTTGAACCTAATACAGTAACAACGCGATATCTTTGGTAAATAAAGAATTGTGAATTTTTCCGGCGGTTGTCAGCTTACTCCCAGATGATATTTCTGCATGACTTTCGCTCTCCATTAAGCTGCCACCTGTCTTAGAGACCGGTGATGTTACATGTACTCAAACTATCGAATTTTACGGTGCAGTAAAACCTCTCTATAACGGCCACTAAATTGCGTTAATTAATTGGTATTTAGGGCAGGTGGTTGCTTAAAGCAAGGTGAGAGTAAAACAGAACGCTCCTATAGGAGCGTTCTGTTTTACTTTCACCTTGCTTTAAGCAGCCTACTGCCGTTAACACAAAATACTTGATGTAATTTAGTGTCCATTATAGGGAGGTTTAATTGTATATCACATTTCCATTTCGCGTATATTCGTCACACACGTTTTACTAATCTGTTTTCCTGTACCTTGTTGTACTAGATAACATTTTGAATGCGTGATACGAGTTTTATTGACTTCGTAAACAGTGTAGATCTAGATCAGAGAGCTCCTAAAGAAGTCATCTGATCAGGATCTGCACTGTTTTCCATTCAATATCCTCTCGCAAATTATACCCGTTCATTATGGATGGAGGCAATGATGGGAAACCCTGACTCTAACCTTCAGCATTTAAAATGTTATTCCAGCATCATTCTTACAAAATTCTGCGGTTTCCTTAACAACACAAGTATGCCCGTTTTTATCTAATCGTTTTGTGTACTCGTAACCCCTTCTCTCATAGGAATATTTATGTAACGACTTATCATTTCATAAATATTCATCACCTGAAGATTTGTACTGTCACGTTGATATGGGAATTCGGTCGTGAAAAAAACCTGTAAAATGGGTACTATAAAATCCCTGTAGTGAACAGAACAGACCATGGTCAGACAGCTCATAAGGGAGATATCTGGTCTGGGTCTACTCACTTTGCAAATGCGTCAAAAGATGTGTCTCTGGGGTAACGAGATAAACTTGTTTATGATGCGACAAGTAACACATTTTGTACTCTCTTGGCAAATGTGTTTAAAAAGATGTACCTATGCGGTAATGCTTTAACCCTGTCTCTGATGCATAAACCATGTCAGAAATAATGAATCATGAATATTAATGATAATATTTTAATAATAGCATATGAACAGAGGACATTTTGGTTCAGGCAGAAACTGTAGAATCAGATTTATATTATTTTACAAGCCGCAAAAATGCGTTTACATGAAGGAAAGTGTTAAGCTGTCTAATTATCCTGGTAGATAGGACACATAAACATGAAATGCATGTTCTATCAGAACTTTGCAAGCAGTGTATAATTTAGTCCATTCTGTTCCGTTGTGTTTAAATGGTACTTGATGGATATGTTTCTAAGAACATCTCCTGACCATGTTACTTTATATAGGTGTGTCAATGTTTATTGATAAGGTCATGGAAGTTTGAATAATATTCAAATGGGAATGAGTTCAATCTCCAATATTTCTAAAAGACTTCTTAGATAAAGACTTAGAGAACATTTCAAGCACTATGTTCTTTCCTTTAATTTTCGAATAGTGTGTGATAGCTGAAACAAGAAGAGATACGGACTGAATGTTATAAAACGTTTTAGTCTGAATCCGAGTTCATTCTCAAGACAGTTTTAGTCAGAGTTTGGGCTTGCTCAAATCTGACCAGTCAGATGCTTGAGAATGAACTCGGACTTCAGTAGAAAATGCTATAACACTGAGGACTGATTTGAGTCTTGGATCTTGGGAGTACAGTAAAACTACTCTAAACCGAAAAATCAATTTAGTATAAATATCGATCTTGGAGACAGATGGCGGGTGAGAGTCATGCAGAAAGCTAGAGGAGTTTCTGCATGCCTTTCACTCTGCAATAAGTAGCCACCTGCCTAAATGTATCTCAATTCTTCTCTACTATAATTCCGGTTTAAAGGGGTTTTCCTGTAACGCTGAAGCGTCTGATCGGATCCAAACTTTGTGACACCCGGTCAGTAGGTCGCCATTCGTTTGAACCACGTATGGAGACACAAAAGCTAATCCATTGCCTAATGAATAGTTATTAGCTGAAGTCTGTAATGGTATATGCACTCAGGGCGGTTTGTCTTCAGTAGAAACTGTAGCATTATACAGTAGAACATATTATAATAAACAGTCATTCATTCATTGAACATAGGTGACTTAAAATGTATGCGGCTGTTTAATGCAGGGCAAAAGTAATGCAGAAAGCTCCTATATGAGCGTTCTGCATTACTTTTGACCTGCATTAAGCTACTACCTGTTTATTAGAATTAGACATGTTAATTCACTGTATCTATAAACATAGTACACAATAATCAAACAGCTCCTGCGGGAACCGTTTCAGCTAGGTCAGCTCTATTTCTGAATGCCTAAAAAGAACATCTCTGTCTGGTTATAATAACTAGCAAGAAAGAGCGTGAAATAAAACGAGAAGTGTCATTTGTTTTGCTGTACACAGTGGATTCTTGCTAACACGGTCACATTTATTAACACATGAGACTGGAAAACCAGGAGGTCGCTTAATGCAGGGCAAAATGGATACAGAATTCTCCTATAGGAGATTTCTGTATTACTTCTGCTCTGCATTAAGCTACCACCTGTTTAAAAATCAAGAATAAAACTTTTTAGTGGTCATAATAGCGAGCGAGACACTTCTGCATGTATACCTTTGGAAACAGAGTAGACCCAGATCTGACGGTTCCTGCATGAGCCGTCTTGTCAGGGTCTACTCTAATTGCTCATATGCAGGTATGAGCATGTATGTAGGTTTCATCAACTAAGGGTCAATAATTACAAATATAAAAAATTACGTAAAACATTTGGCCCAATGGTGACATCAAGATATGTTTAGGTACGACTAACACGTCACGAAACCAGTAATTTCAATTCAGACATCACAACAGAATCACGGTCACTTTACTGGTCACTCGTCAATGTCCACTCAGATTAGAGTGACCTCTGACCTCGCCATGATACCCCGGCTGATAGGTCAATATGACAGTATAAAGGTCTAGGAGTGTCCCATCGGTTACTTGTTCATTCTGGTGAAGTCTTGGGAACGAGCTGCAACAATGTTGAAATTGGCCATCTTTCTAGGAGTTGCGGTTGCCTGCTTGGCTCAGGAACCTGCACCGTGCTGTAAGTACTGCAAAAGATATGTTTCTTAAATATTTCCTTCAAATTGCAAACAGAGTATACCCAGATCGCCGTCTGATCAGGGTCTGCTCTGTTTGCTCATGGTATAATATAGATCGGATTCTATGTAGTACAGTATCTACCTGAGCCAGAAGTGTACCTATGTCATTATGATAATTAAACTAATTAATATTAATGACGTCATTGCTTCTTACATGAATATTGAACAGGTACAGTGTTAACTTTCAAAATGAATTGTGTCACCAAAAGGTGACATCTGGAATTGTGTCCCCAACAGGTGGCATCGGGAATTATGTCACCAAAAGATGGCATCGGGTATTGAAACAGTGTCGATTAAGAGTAGCTGCTCCGTCATAAATGCCATGGGTACTCTAAATCGGCACTGTGTATTTTATTGTGTATTTAGAGTATAACCCTTACGCTGCCAACTGCGAATTGACTTGAAATGGCAAATGATTTTGATCTCATCTAGATACAAGCTGGTTGAGACCCAGTCACTTGATCTTCAAAAGCTTGAACCGATTGAAAGTAAGCAGACATGTTTTTTGTTGTTGTTTGGTTGTCATTGGGTGTATGTTTTATATCAATATTGAATCGTTGGTTAATGCAGGACAAAGGTAATGCAGAAAACTCCTATAGGAGCTTTCTGCATTACTTTTCACCTGCATTAAGCTACCACATACTACTGTATTTTAAATAAATTGTCCCTTTCAAAAGTACCCAGTTTCTGGGCGTCCGATTTTTTACTATATTTAACTAATATCCGGTCAGTGAAATTCAGTTCGGCGATATCCAATAAACATTTACTTTGATTTTAATGATGATGATGATGATGATGATGATGATTAACATTGAAATTTGAAACAGTTTCTTCCTTTCATGCTTTCCTTTCAGCTATTTTATCAGTTTATTTTTTATTTACAGCCTCGCCTAAGTTGTGGGAAGGCCGCATCATCAAGGTATGATACTTGTGAATTTACAGTACTCATCCATACATATACATTGTACATGTGTCGAAATGTGTCTCATCGTTGATGGTCGAAAAATAATATATTTTTGTTCGAAGTACTTATAAACATGCAACCTGGATGTGACACAGAGCGTCATCTGGATCTAATCTATGTATCACAAAACCACATCTATTGTGCAATGGTTCTGTCGTCATATACTTAAAGCCACACTTTTTTTTATAAGGATTAATATAGCTAGATACACGTATAAATATTGATAAGCAATACAAATAAGTACATTACTCGTAATGAGGGTGTTTTTAAGAAAAGTTCCAAAAATGTTTTGAAGGTTATGTAAACAGTTACATTGTATATGTTTATACAGCTCGCTACCACCTATTAACCCTTTACCTGATGAATATTAATGGAGAAAATAATTAAATCGGCAATATTTAATAGCTTAAGGTTTATAATGGTATAGTAAACTAGCTCTATTGCGGTCACTAAATTGTGATATTAGTTGGTATTTAGGACAGGTGGTTGCTTTAAGCAAGGTGAAAGTAAAACAGAACGCTCCTATAGGAGCGTTCTGTTTTACTTTCACATTGCTTTAAGCAGCCACCTGCCTTTGACACAAAATACTTGATGTAGTTTAGTAGCCGTTATAGAGAGGTTTCACTGTACATGTACAGAGGATATGTTGGCTCTGGCAGAATATGTAAAAGTTGATCAGCATTATTTCATAAGCAGAGCAAAACCTAATCAGAGGATTTATAGAAGCCGCATACTCTAGGTATGCTCTGTTTGCTAATGCTTTAAAATATGTTTATTTGGAGTATAGGTTTAAGCAGTCACGTGATATCCGCGAAGGGGCTTGCTTTGCATTCAGAGTGGATCCAGACGAGACGCTGAGTAGGATTCATACTGTGTTACACACGGTCGATAGTGTTGTTGTTGTTGTTTTTTCAAACTCTTGATTAAATCAGAAGTACCAGATCCTAATTTGTGCAAACTTTATTTTTCACGTGGGAATAGGGGTTAAATATGCTTATTCTTTAACTCTTTAATGGTTTTGAATATTCATGTTAGAAATAATGACATCGTGAATATCTATTAGCTGAATTCTTGTAATATTAAAGTTTCGAGAGATTGATTTTGCCTTTTGTAAAAGCTATTGAATCAAATCTCTACCATGTCATAAGCAAACAGAGCATACCCAGATTAGACGTCTCCTACAGGTCTACTCTGTTTGCAAAGGAGTGAAAAATGTTTATATGACGAAAGGGCTAATTGTACTTTTTGAGAGACACCTTAGCAATCACCAACGATAACTCGTCGTAGAAAATTAATTGCCACGTACACGTATAATTCTTGTTTGTTACAGACAGATCGTGAAAAGAAGTTCCAAGAGATGGCTAAATACAGTTATGACGCAGAGAACATGCGCACCAGAGCTGTCGAGGAGATCACACAGGGAGAAGAGCGAGAGTTCTACGACGTCCTGCACCTGTACAAAGAGGTGCACTATTTATACCATCTCTCCCTTCCTTTGAAATTGACGACAAAGCATAATGTGTTGCCATATTCAATTTATTATTCATTACATCATTTATTATTTTCAATAATGGCACTAACATAGAAAGAGGTATACTATTTTAAACCGTCTTTCGCTTCCTTCGAAATTGGCGACAAAGCATTTTATGTCGCAATATTCCATTTAACTTCTGTATTTCAGGATTTACATACCATAATTACAATAAAATACTATTCAAAGGTAATACATAAAGTTCATTTACAATGAAAAGTCTCTCTAAACTTGACTTTTAGTAAAAATAATAATTTAGATCTTATGAAGCAGATGGCTGCTTCGTGCATGGTGAAAGTCGCGCAGAAGGATCCATTGGTAGCTTTCTACCTGACGTTCAACCTGCAGTATACTTCCACCTGTCTTTAAGACATGCATTGATACTAATTTGAAATTCCGGTTTATAATGTTCTATTGCATGTGACTATCTAAAATATTATGTAAAGGAGTACAAGGTGCGTGTGTGGTGGGGAGGGGGTTCATAAAGGGGCAAATATGCAATACCCTCGGTTGCCCCCAAACAAACCTCTGCCGTTTCCCACCCACCCTCCCAAATCATGATTGAAGATTTTGTATAGAATTACGCACAAATAACATTGCTTTACAATCAAAGAAATAAAACAAAATATTGCAGAACATAAAGTTTAAGCATTTAAATGTTGTACATAAGTGTACAATTTGATTAATTTGTTAAATTTGATTTATATGATGGAAAAAGTTGTTATGCACTGATGAAGATGTAAATCGAAACATGTATGCAGTAAAATAAAAAAAAACGTGTTGGTTGTTAATTTATCCCTGTTTATATGATGAAAAATAGATATTTAATGCAACGTATTGCAGTGAAATATGAGTTGAACAAACATGTTATAGTCGACTTGAGTTGTATGTTTCTGCTAAGTAGGAGTCTTGCTTTTATGCACATCCAAACAGGAACGTTGCCAATAGCTTCAGTGTGAAACCCCATCAGATTAAACCACTTGCCGGAAGAAACAAAACCTATTTATAACGGCCACTAAATTGTGTTAATTACTTGGTATTTATGGCAGATGGCTGCTTAAAGCAAGGTAAAAGTAAAACAGAACGCTCCCATAGAAGCGTTCTGTTTTACTTTCACCTTGATTTAAGCAGCCACCTGCCTTTAACACAAAATACTGGATGTAATGTAGTGGTCGTTATAGAGTGGTTTTACAGTAATTGTGGGTTTAGCCGAGTTTTGTAATGGTATATCAAAACAGGAAGGGTTGACCAAGGTTGTAACTGTGGAATCCGATTACATAATCCCATTAACCAACAGAACATAGCTTGGCCAGACAGGTCCTTCAGGAACCGTCTGATCTGGGTCTACTCTATTTGCAAATGCGTGAAAATGCGTCCCTATAACTTGTTCACCATAATAAGAAACTAAATCTGGCAATAATGTTGTTATCATGTCATCTACAAATCACGCACATTGAGCTATGGGCCATTCATTTTAATATGGTTGATCCTTAACTCAAAGATGCACTCTTTAACGTCTTTACCGGCTCCTGTAGGAACTGATTGATCAAGTTCTATTATGTGTGCTTATAAAATAATATAGACCCAATTCTACCGTGTCTGCTGTGACCAAAAGTGTCTGTGTTAATATGCCAGAATAAGACATATTCTAATTAGTTTGTAAATTTTGTTTTTTATCGGGTTTTGCGTTGCTTTAACAGTATTTCAGTCATATCACGACGTCCAGCTAAATACTGATGGAGGAAGATCCCAGAGGTTCTTCTGTGCATGAAGCAAATTACATTGTTTCGTGCACAGAAAAGCATCTGGGTAGAACCTACCGCAAGTCAGCTTGAAGGCTGTCACACATGATAAATCAAAATTCCTAGACCGATATTCGATGCACAGTGGTGAGGGGCTAAGCGATTGTCAGAAGAAGACCATAACCACTGGGCCACGTAGGCCCTCTATAATTAAACCTCTTTTTGATGGCCGCTTATGACAGGTTCTACTGCATCTACTTTTCAGAACAAAGAATACAGACTTAATCTGAGAACGCGTAAATGTAACGTGACAACCCCAAGACATCCATTCTTCGAGACACACGTACCACAGGGCTCCAAGTTCATGTTCGAGGCTGAGGTTGGACCTGCCCAAATCCCCAATGAGCATTTGACTGTTCAGAACTGGGAAATCGAGTTTTCTGACAAAGGTTAGTTATATTACTAACAATAAAACAGCATGCCAAAGCCATATCCTCTGCTTGCAAAGCCTTTTAAAAATGTATGAAATTATATCAATCGTGTATTACATGCATAAAGGAAGTGCAAGTGTATATCCCAAGAAACCCGATCGAAAAAAAATCGATAAATTAGAATTTATTTGATTGTTATTTTAGTTTCGTAACTTTTCGAAATAGGCCAAACATATAAGTATCGACGAGAAGATTTTAATGTGTATCACATGGACATCTTTCGATATAATTTGATTATTTTCATAAGAACTATTGAACATAACCAAAACTATATTTTATGATTTTATTGAAAATGTGTGTTTGTTGAAGAGACTGCAGTTTAACCCTTTACCTGGAGAATATTCGTGTAAGAAATACTAACATGCTCATTATTATTTAGAGTTTTATCATGGCATATGAAAACAGAATTGTTTAACCATGCAGAATCTGTAGCACCATACCTATAAGTGTCCATGAGTAAACAGAGTAGACTCTGGTCAGACGACTCCGGGCCGTCTTATCTCAGCTACAGTGTTTGCATTGCCGTTAAAATGTGTATTATGGAGTAAAGTGTTAGGTTACGTGAAATTATCCTTCAGTTGTTTTCTTTTTAAATCTTGCTAATCATAATCAATTTGTATCCAATCCCAAGTTCATGGGCTTGCCCCTTACTCCATAGAGACTCCTTGGGCAAATTTGCAAACAGTCTGTTCTGTTTGCATTTGAAATAACATGCAGTTACGCCACTCTGAAGCTGCCACTTTATGAATATAATTTATATGGATGCCTTCAAAAACAGGTGACCGCTTAATGCAGAACGAACGTAATTTAGAAAGCTCATACAGGGGAGTTCTGCATCACTCACGCCCAGCATTAACCTATAAACCCTTACACGTGTCACTAATGTCCTTTGCAAACAATGTAGGCCAAAGATGAGAGGGCTCCTAGAGGAGCCCTTTCGGGTCCTCTCATCTGGGCCTGCACTGTTTGTCATGTTACACTATCATTTAGGAAAACCCTAAAATTTCACCATAAGTTTGACCTATTTAAATTTTGGAATAGTCCATTTGAAAAATGCACCGTTATAAAGACATTGACTTAGACAACCTTTTGGTAGTCAGTTTAGATTGGTTTTACTGTATATGTCTTTATTCAGATTGTACCATGGCCGTGATGCCGTTATAAATATTTATTATCCATACTACAGTAAAAACCGATACTTCGAAATTTTAGTTGTGAAAAAATGAATTTTGTTTTTGGCAGGTGGCTGCTTAATGCAGAGTAAAAGTCATGCAGAAAGTTTCTAGAGGAGCTTTCTGCATGACGTTCACACTGCTTATGACCTATTTTAGTGTTCTAATAATCAGGATTTTAACTGTAAATGAATATTCCAGGAGTAAAATGCTAAAATTAATTGTATATAAATAATCCTATAACCCACAGCTCGCTATACCATTGCTGTGACGTCACCAGACTGTGTCCCAATCTGGTCAGGTTACATGGGTAACGGACTAAGCCTTCTGGAAAAGTAAGTGACCCATGAAAAAAATACGTGTCAACCTAGATTCCTTTGCATGGTGTATTTTTTAGTAATATTCATTACAATTAGTTGTGGACCAATTTTTCACGTCGAGGAATAGTGTGACCGGTCAGTTGGATTTAAATTACTCATTTTTGATTTATTAGAGTGACTGTCTTTAGATTAACCCTTTACCCCCATGAATATCCATGTAACAAATAGTGACATTTTGAATATTAATTAGATTAATTATAATAGCATATCGAAACGAGATTTTTTAGGCCATGGCAGAAACTGTAGAATTATATCTGTATTATATCATAAGCAGTTTGCTGAGACGTATTCATGGAGTAATGGGTTAAAAGTACTTAAAAGTCGAAAGCTTGCGGGTATATGTGAGCATATCTGTTTTATCAAGCCATGTAGAAATGTAACGGTATGATTGAAGTTTCCTACTTATGCACTTATACCAGTCAAGTCTATGACATTCTTCACTACCCCTGCTATTAACCCTTTCGCTGCCAAACTCTGTCGTCTGCTAACTTTGTCGTCTGCTACAAATTTTCATTCTTTTGATTTTCTTCATTTTTGTTTCAAAAACATAGTAACAGTAACAAACAGTTTGGATCCTGATGAGACGCCGAGTTACTCGGCGTCTCATCTGGATCCAAACTGTTTGCATGTGATATCATAGACCCGTCATTGTGGCACGGAAGGGGTTAAGCCGTTACTCCATAAATATCCATGTAAGAAATAATGACATATGAATCAGATGACGTTTACAATGTCATATGAATACAGTCGAAAGGCGTATATACGGACTAATGTGTTCACAACTGTTTTGTTCAAATTTCAGCTACTTCGACATCCATGCCGGCATATCGGATCCAAGTGCATTTATTCCACCCTCAGAATGTGCTGGGTTGTAAAAACAATATAACGTTGTACAAATTTGGTATTAAATTTATAAAAAAAATAAAGTCTTTTTTGTTTTTCAATACCTAAGTCAAGACTGCGGTCAAAGATGTTCACTCAGTTTGGCTGTTTTACAGTTAAAGCGTTCAAATCGTAAAGTATGTATTTATTCTACTTGATATTTCTGATTTTGTTCAACTATTTCCAAATTGGGTTTTCGGAATAAAAGTATAAGTTGTATCATTCGCCTTTAACCCTTTCTCTGATGAATATGCATTATGAGAAATAATGAATGTATGAATATTAATTAGCTGACGTTTATATTGACACCATGAACAAGACAATTCTGACCATAGCATTAGCTGGAGAATAAGATCTAAACCATTTCATAAGCAAACAGCAAATCCTGACAGCGTATCTATTACGTGATAGGTTTTGAACTTGTCTGTATATTATGTATGTGACGAGGAAAATGCAATATACAAATCAACAAAAGTCCTAGGATTTGTGTTGACTTGTATGTTGCATTTGTCTCGTCACACACGTGATATTTACGACTTTTGTGACGGATGAGTCAATTCACGAGAAGCAGGTTGCAGCTGGCCTTGAAATAGGACATATGTATAAGCTTTGATATGCGACTACAAAATTGTTCTAACCCTGATATACGTGACATTGCCCGGAGGTTATAAGCTTTTTCCTCGAGTCTGAGATAATTCTCAAGCATCTAATCGGGCAGATTTTGAGCAAGTTCAAAATCTGACCAATCAGATACTTGAGCATTAACTCAGACTGAGAAGTTTTATAACCTCTGACATTTGGCCTAAATTCACTAATAGTTTGAGTCTACCTCTGACACTCAGTCTCAAAACAACTACAGAAATACATATTGTTGTATGTTCATCGATTTTATGTTTTATCTAAATTCGGTCTATATGGATGAATGAGAATAATTGTCTTCATTTGCAACGCTTAGATAAATATTTTAGTTGAGTCTAGGTCTCAATTTATAATTCAATGGAAATGAAAATGGGTGCCAAACTTCTGAGTTTGAGTTTGAGTCAGCTTGTTGCAGGATGAAAGTCATGCAGAACGCCCTGCTAGCCACCTGCATAAAATGCATCAATTCTTAATTACTAAACTTTCGGAGTATCGAGTTTTACTGTAATTACAAATGTATCTGGTTTTTTCCTATATTCAAAATTAGATTATGTCTGCTCATTGGCTCAATCAGGATGTCACACATGATTATATATTGATTCACTATTGAAGGCCGGTGCGCCATACTAAAAGCGAAATGCTAAATGCGATTTGCGAAATGCAAAATACGAAATGCTTAATGACAAATGCTAAATGACTTATGCCAATTGCTATTTGGGGACTTCTAAATACTAATTGCGAATCACATTGTACTGAATGGTTGAACTGGATAAGTCGTCGAAATAACATAAACTGATATCATAATCTCTGTGAGCCTCTCGCCATCCAAAATGCGAAATGCTAAAAGCAATTTGCTAAACGCGATTTGCTAAGCAATTTGCTTAATGCCGAATGATTGAAACCACCAAAATATTACGTTTCACGCGAGACATGGCTATGATTTACATAAAGTGGGATAAAGATGGGTATACATTTGGAGACAAGCTTTTGTTTGCATTTTAAATACATGTAATGGGTTTAAATTCGATTCTAGGTTTCCCTAAAACACAGGTATTTCGTATTTCGCATTTAGCATTTAGCATGGCGCACCGGACTTTCATAATTCACAGCTACGGTTTTACACACATATTGTTTTCTCAGAGCAGGACATAATTTTATTACACAGTGTTAGGAAATACATCACATATAATACGAGTATTTAAATACAACAACATACATGATAGTGAATACAGACAGAGACAGAGACAGACAAACAGACAGAGAACGAGACAGGCGTAGATAGACAGAGAGACTGACAGACAGACAAAGACAGAAAGACAAACAGCCAGAGACAGAGACATACATATATAGATACATAGACAGAGAGACAGGTAGATAAATAGACAGACAGACAAAACAGATAGATAGACAGACAGACATATAGATAGACAGACAGACATACAGAGACAGACAGGCAAACAGGCAGAGGCATACATATATAGACAGACAGATAGACAGACAGGCAGACTGATAGATAGACACACACAGAGGACGAGAGACAGATATAGGAAGAGAAAAAAAGAAATAGGTCAAAAGCACAGTTATTGACTGAAAGGTGACTTGACATTATTATAACTTAACAAGTTTATCACCCGCCCCAGATTTCAAAGTGGAGTTTCGCCCAATTCCTACAGAAATTTATAATCAGAGTGTCAAACAGTTTGGATCCTGATGAGACCCCGTGGTACTCGATACCACATCGGAGTGCAAACTATTTGCATCGGTTACCATGGGTACGAACTACCTAAACGTTCAGTATAAGCGCTCTAATCGGAATTTTAGCATAGAAGAATTTAGACCTGTTCAGAATGGTGGCTGCTTAATGTAGGTTGAAAGTCATGCATAAAGCTCTTTTGGGAGCTTTCTGCATTACTATCACCCAGTATTAAGCTGCCATCTGCCCAACAGACCGATATTGATACTAATTTGAACGTCCGGTATAGAGTGGGTTTACAGTATACAGTGCTCCCTCCCTACAACGGCCCTCTCAATAACGATTCCTTCCTTACAACAACGCATGGCACTGTTTCCGATACAACAAGACTCCAGAAACAAATTTTTCCATCGTATTTTCTTTTTGCCTCCATCAAACCCTATGTTGTGACCACTCTTTAGAATCGTCACTTTGTGACGATTCTAAAGAGTGGTCACAACATAGGGTTTGATAGAGGCATAACGGTTTTAGTTCTCCAAATACACCTTATCTGGGGATCTGCAAACAAGCTAATTATGTTTGATTTTACCTCCCTATAACAACTCCCTCTGAACAACACACACAATCTTCGTATCCCAAAGGGTGTCGTTATAGAGAGGGAGCATTGTATGTAGCAAGAATACACATTTATATGATAGCTGTTCTTCTGTTCAGTATTATCGAACAGAAATGGCTGAATAAATAGCTATGGGAATTGAACCAGACGGCAATTGTTTTGCAGTCAACAATGGCTTGGAATGATAACATTTAAGGACACGGTATGTTCCAGTTTGTAGCCTAAATAGTTAAGATAAGTATTAGAACACTAAGAGACGCTTTGAGAAATCCTTTCAACAACGAACGACTGTCGGTTTTTGTTTTTATTTTTTCGCCAATCAATCAATTAAGCCCTATTATTAATAAGAACTCAACTATTTAATTGTTTGGATACTGATCTTGTACCGACATGTGTATTATTCGACAATGATATATATGGAAATAAATTGGTTTCACGTTTTAGTCATTTCTTTTCTAGTCAGTAAAGGCACTGTCTTAAAGTATTCGGCCATGGACTGTGACACACTTATTATCTGTAAGGAATCCTGACCCGTGTTACACGTATCCAGTGCATAGTGAACTGGCCTACACTTACAAACAGTGTGCATCCAGATGAGACGCCGAGTAACCAAGGCTCCAATCTGTTTTATTCTCGGCCAATAGCTTATAAAACAGTTTGATCGATTCGAAAGTTGGCTAAATTGCTACCAACTAAAGTTTTAGCAGACATTATTTTTTCCCAACAGGGTAAATGTCAATATAGATTACAACTTTCTAGAACGTACCACGTGAAACATGTCACGTCTTGTGAACTTTGTCTTTGGTAATGACACGACGATGACCAAACTTATTGCAGGAATGCCGACCAAACATGCATAAATAGCTGAGTCAAGTTAAAATGACACCCGTGATATCGTGTAGATCCAGGTCAACGTTAGAACTCTGCGTCAAAAAAGATCTATCCATAAGCATTCGAACCCATATATTTCCTTTCCTCTCTCTGAAAATGCTTCTGGTACAATTTTTTGGTTAGACTGACTGGCATAGAAGCTAAAGGTGTAGACTGATCAAACACCTGCTGGAGGATTCGTTTGAACTGGGTCTGCACTATTGCCTACTTTTGTGTGTCGGAATAGTTGGGGAATTTAGTACATTGTTTGAATCAATAGTGATACTGATATCTTAGTCCTTGTATTAATATATGTTATTTTCATCGTGTTTAACTCTTTCGCTGCCAAATTGTGTCGTCTGCAAACTTTGTCGTTTGCTACAATTTTCTTTTTTTTTTTCTACATTTTTGTTTCATAAAATAGTCACAACAACAAACAGTTTGGATACCGATGAGATGCCGAGTTACTCGGTGTAACATCTGGACCTAAACTGTTTACATAGGTAATCACAGATGAGACATTGGCAGCGAAAGAATTAAACAGTTAATAGGTATCTGTCATCAACTCTTTCTCCTGTTGTAAAATACAGTCTACATAAACCTGATGGTTTATATTCCGCTTTCTTCTGATTCAATCAAGCTTTTGAGAAAATGTAGACCTAGTGACGAATAGCTCATGTCCTGATGAGAAGCCGAGTTACTCGGCGCCTCGTCTGATCAAAACTGATTGCAAATGATAGCCAGGTGACGCTTAACCCATTACGTCATAGGCTAGTTTTAGATCCATCCTCTTTGAATAAATCTACCCAAATGGAGCATTTACTAGAGAAAAGGAAACTTTTAGAAATGTGTAGTATTGAAACCATTGTGATATCATAATGGTTTCAATGACAATCACAGAGGTGTCAAAAGACAGCTTAATGCAGGTTGAAAGTCACACAGAAGCTCCTTTGGGGGCTTACGTCATAATTTTCACCTTGTATCAAATAGCCATCGGTCTAAAAAGACCTAGATTGTTCTTAATTAAATTTCCGGTTTAGAGATTTACATGTACATGTACCTTGATAGAAAAGTCTTTTCACATCTAACACGGCGTCTCATCAGCGCCCAAGCTGTTTGACACTCAGTCAATAGTTTCAACATAGGCTCGAACGAAAGTCAGACAGTTCTTGAAGGAGCCGTCTCATCAGGGTTTGTTCTGTTTGCAAAACGAAATATTACAATTTCTGCCAAATATTTCATATAATTGATATTCATACAGTTATCATTTCTTTCATGAATATTCATAAGATAGATAAAAGGTTAAGAAACACTTTTGTCTGGATCTCATATCTATCGCAAAGCAAGTCACGCATTTCCATCTGTTTCCATTACCCAATATGACAATTTAGAATTTATAGTTACAATACATGATTCTTATTCAGAACAATAGATATAGATGCTTATTAAAATTTCTCTATCAGATTTCTCTTTAGAACCGCGCTTTGAGAAAATTCTAACGAATGGCCACAACATGGGGTTTGGTGGAGAAATAAAGACGATACTCTTTAAAAAACTTAATTTATGCGTCTTATCTATTTCTCAACGTATTGTTTGAAAATCCAATATTTGGACCGCCAAGCGTTTTATTACCTGATGGATGATTTGGTTCAACACAATCACATTCAAGCAGCTATAATACTTTTCCCACCATTGCTGAATAGTATAAACCTCGATCAGGTTACAATTTCCTTTGCTTGTTGTGATATGTTATAGATCTGAATTGAACGGAAAACATTTTGAATGAATTGACAGCAACATTACCCCGAATGATAATTATAACCACTCGACTATTTCCGGTTGAACCCGGAATATTTCGTAGAATAAAGCTAAAGTGTTCTGAGTATTCCAAGGACTCGGTCAGAAAAGTACCATCCAAATTCCAATACATCGCGTTGAAACTCATACTCGCTTCAGTAGAAATGGCCATGGTACACTGACTCCAGGTATGTCTTGTAACCCTAAAACAGGACAGGCTAAGACCAGAGCGTCCCTGGTACACTGACTCCGGGTATGTCGTGTAACCCGAAAGCAGGGCAGGCAAAGACCAGAGCGTCCCTGGTACACTGACTCCGGGTATGTCGTGTAACCCGAAACCAGGACAGGCAAAGACCAGAGCGTCCCTGGTACATTGACTCCGGGTATGTCGTGTAACCCGAAAGCAGGACAGGCAAAGACCAGAGCGTCCCTGGTACACTGACTCCGGGTATGTCAAGTAACCCGAAAGCAGGACAGGCAAAGACCAGAGCGTCCCTGGTACACTGACTCCGGGTATGTCAAGTAACCCGAAAGCAGGACAGGCAAAGACCAGAGCGTCCCTGGTACATTGACTCCGGGTATGTCGTGTAACCCGAAAGCAGGACAGGCAAAGACCAGAGCGTCCCTGGTACACTGACTCCGGGTATGTCAAGTAACCCGAAAGCAGGACAGGCAAAGACCAGAGCGTCCCTGGTACACTGACTCCGGGTATGTCGTGTAACCCGAAAGCAGGACAGGCAAAGACCAGAGCGTCCCTGGTACACTGACTCCGGGTATGTCGTGTAACCCGAAAGCAGGACAGGCAAATACCAGAGCGTCCCTGGTACACTGAATCCATGTATGTCTTGTATCCTTAAAACCAGGACAGGCAAAGACCAGAGCGTCCCTGGTACACTGACTCCAGGTATGTCTTGTAACCCTAAAACAGGACAGGCAAAGACCGGAGCGTCCCTGGTACACTGACTCCGGGTATGTCGTGTAACCCGAAAGCAGGGCAGGCAAAGACCAGAGCGTCCCTGGTACATTGACTCCGGGTATGTCGTGTAACCCGAAAGCAGGGCAGGCAAAGACCAGAGCGTCCCTGGTACACTGACTCCGGGTATGTCGTGTAACCCGAAAGCAGGACAGGCAAAGACCAGAGCGTCCCTGGTACACTGACTCCGGGTATGTCGTGTAACCCGAAAGCAGGACAGGCAAAGACCAGAGCGTCCCTGGTACACTGACTCCATGTATGTCTTGTATCCTTAAAACCAGGACAGGCAAAGACCAGAGCGTCCCTGGTATACTGAACCCTAACTTGTAACCCTAATTATTTTCCGATCTTTACATCAGCACTAATTAAGTATTTCCTGCAAACATATCTTTACAAATTAAAATATGTTTTTGTTTCAAAATAAAATAGAACATCTTTAAAACGATCACTTGATGAATAAACATTTAAAACAACCAAAAGGGCCTCTGAAATGGCATCTGGCTGCTTAATGCAGAACGATCGTAATGGGAGCTTTCTGTATATATTTATTCCTGCATTCAGCTACCACTTGCCCCTCGGACCCACAAAGAATTATACCTCATTTTGCGGTCAATTTTGAGAGGTTTAATTGTACACATGAGAGCAAGTTAACGTATTCAAGAAGCAGGACTTAGTATAAATGCAGGTCTTTAACTCATGGCGTCTCATCAGGCTGCAAACTGTTTGTTTATAAACATATTGAACAAGCTTACATTCAAAAAGGTTGAAGCAGATGAAACTGTATCCAGCAGTTAAGATGGATGACAGTTTAAGGCAGTTCTTGTAGTACAAAGTTTCGTATTGAATTGGGTATTAAATAGTTTATGCACATAGGAATAGAAGCTATATAATCAGCTCTATATAATTCCATAAGCAAACAGAGCAGACTCTGATAAGACGGTCCCTATAGGTCTGGGTTTACTATGTTTACAAAGGCGTGAAAAGGCGTTAATATGAGAGAAAGGGTTTTAGCAGCCAAACGTTTACATCATTTATGTTTACATATAAAACCTCTCTATAACGGCCACTAAATTATATCAAGTATTTTGTGTTAAAGGCAGGTGGCTGTTTAAAGCAAGGTGAAAGTAAAACAGAACGCTCCTATAGGAGCGTTCTGTTTTACTTTCACCTTGCTTCAAGCAGTCACCTGCCCCAATAACCAACTAATTAACATAATTTAGTGGCCGTTATAGAGAGGTTTTACTGTATTTTTCTAAAAGTCAGATTCATATTGGGTTTACTGATAATCCTTTGCAAACAGCGACACACTTGTTTTCTATAACTTCCTTGCGATAACCTTTATCCCGATAATTGCACAGGTCATAGATCAAGGTCAGACACCCATCGTCTGATCAGGATCCAAGCTGTATGACACGGGGTCAAAGTTCATAAAATGGTAAACGAATGAATAAGGAAAATGCAAAAAGAAGAGTTTCGTAGCAGGGTCAGGATAACCCTTTATGCGTATCACTGGTTTGTTAATTGATGCACTTTTTGTATTTCCCTCATACAATCGCTTTTCACGAAGTTGCAAACAGGGTAGACCCACATCAGGCCACTCTTGTGGGACTGTCAGATCAGGGTCTGCTCTGTTTGCTAAACAAATTATAATATATCTTATTCTACAGTTGTTTGTGAATACCGAAAAAAGTCTCTGTGTACATATGCCATTGCAATAACTAAAATAATAAATATCCATGACGTCATCATTTCGTACATAAATATTCAACAGCTGGTTAAAGAAATTTCATTAAAGCATTTAAGAGCTTGTCCATATTATATATTCTACATGTAGTTCCCTTGGACTGTGGGAAACAAGTTTATTGGTATTTGCAAACAGTCAAGATCCAGATCAGAGAGCTCCTGAATTAACCCTCTGATTAGAGTACGCACTGTTTGTCATTCGACATTTTCAATCATGGACTCTATCATTAAACATTGACGGATAATTCCACTCTAAAAATCCAGCATTTATTCATTCCCTCATATTGACACCCTACGACGCCTCTGTAAAAGTCACTTTTTGAAACGATTGTGATAAATAGAGCATTTGTTCCACAGGAGCAAATGCTCTATTTATTACAATTGTTTCAGAACTATACAATTCTAAAGTTTTCCTTTTTCTGTTAAATGCTCCTTTTCAGTAAATTTATTCAGAGTGGTTGGGTCTAAAACTAGCCTATGTGGGCACCCGGAACACCTCATCTATTTTCTACGACGATGAATAGTTACGAATGCTATGAGGGAATGGGTTAAAGTCCCGCTCGGCCCCGGTCTACATGATAAAAGATAAGCGTATATAACAACGGTAGATATCAGGTCTGTGTCAGATCGGACAGACGTGTGCGAGGATCATGTTGGCGATAGTTCTCTTGTCCTTAGTGGCTGTGTGCGCTGCACAGATCCCACAGAGATGTGGTATGTCAGTTTTCTTTGTCTATCATTGAATGATTTACACGTAACAACATATAGTAATCCCTATTGATGCGTATCAAACAATGCAGACCCTGTTTCAGACAACACGAATTTGCCGCAATTCCTTGCCTTGGTTCAAACTCTTTGCCAACCCACGATAACTCGTTCTTTAGACAGAAACACTGTATGTTCTCATGCTTCTTAACCCATTTATTCCAATATGTTTTTAAAAAGAAAGCCCGTCTAGATCTTACTTTGGACTCGTCCATTTTTCAAGTGGAGGGGACACAGCAAACAAAATATTTACTGGAATAAGCTATTGATATTAATATGTTCAGCAAACAATGCAGATCCTGATCAGCGGGCTCTTAAAGGGACCCTCTGATCTGGGTCTACACTGTTTGCATGTGTCCTTTTTAAGGAACACGGATCATTAATGAGTCAAATTTCACACTTAACCCTTTCGCTGACAAACTCTGTCGTCTGCTAACTTTGTCGTCTGCTACAATTTTTCATTCTTTTGATTTTCTTCATTTTTGTTTCAAAAACATAGTAACAGTAACAAACAGTTTGGATCCTGATGAGACGCCGAGTAACTCGGCGTCTCATCACGATCCAAACTGTTTGCATAGGTAATCACAGATCCGGCATAGGCAGCGAAAGGGTTAATTCGACATTCGAATGATTTGGTTTTATATATTCCTTTCTAACCCTTCCAATGCTAAGCATTTGCAAACAGCTTGGATCCAGACGAGACGCCTAGTGGCCTAGCGTCTTAACCCTGGTTCCCTGTTCATGTGTATTCCAAATTCCAATACCTACTGAATATTCATCAGCAAAATAGTTATAAAGAAATGTGGAAGATAGAACATTGTAGCTATTTTAGAAAGTATAGAAACAGATCTATTCAATTCCATAAGCAAACAGAGCAGACCCTGATCAGACGGCTTCTCTGTTTGCAAATGCGTGAAAACACGTTTATATGAGGGAAAGAATTAACCCTTTCCTTCATATAAACGCAGCATTTTCACGCATCTTCAAACGGAGTAGACCCAGATCAGACGTAGTCTCATTAATGACCTGTAAGACAACATGCTAATTTTGTGACAGTTGCTGTCTGCCGGGATAGTGTTAAAACCGAAAATAGCGCGATATCACCATTCAGAGTACACAGATGTGAACTAGTTCAGACGGCTCCTATAGCATTAGGTTCTGTTCTGTTTGCTAATGGAATCTGAAAGATCTGTTTCTTTACCATCTAAAATAGTTCAACTTTCCATATTTCATTATAGCTTTTTTCTTCGTGAATATTCAGAAGGTATTGAAATTTGAAATAAACACACAACAGAGAAAGAAGGTTAACAAGATGCAAACTGTTTGCCACTCAGTTAATAGTTCCTGAACATTTTGAACGAATCGGATGTAAGTAAAACGTTTCAGGATTTTAGCAGTCTATATTTTTCCAGCATAAGAAAAAAATATCACTCCTAAATGGATGAGAAAATGTCATTTTGACCCCACATGCGAAACGATACAACTGGGAACTAACATAGAGTTTAGACCAATGTCATTAAAATGTGTTATCTGATCCACGTCTACACTTACCGTGTTTATTTTTATCTACCTTAGATTCACCCATGCAATGGGAGGGGCGTCGTTTCAGAGTAAGTAATTACTATTAGTCCAATTCTTATCTGTATTTGCTACTACTTTCTGTTTGGTTGTCACTACTTTCTGTTTGTATTTGCCACTACTTTCTGTTTAGTTGCCACTACTTTCTGTTTGTATTTGCCACTACTTTCTGTTTGGTTGCCACTACTTTCTGTTTGTATTTGCCACTACTTTCTGTTTGGTTGCCACTACTTTCTGTTTGTATTTGCCACTACTTTCTGTTTAGTTGCCACTACTTTCTGTGTGTACTACTTTCTGTTTGTATTTGCCACTACTTTATGTTTAGTTGCCACTACTTTCTGTTTGTATTTGCCACTACTTTCTGTTTGGTTGCCACTACTTTCTGTTTGTATTTGCCACTACTTTATGTTTAGTTGCCACTACTTTCTGTGTGTACTACGTTCTGTTTGTATTTGCCACTACGTTCAGTTTATTTGCCACTACCTTTTTGTATTTGCCACTAAATGTATTTTCTATTTAGTTACCACTACTTCCTGTTTTTAGTTTCCACCACAGCTCAACATTTCTTGTTTTAAAACTTTCTTTGCTGCAATAGGCGTCAGTTATCGTGTATTAACATAGGAAATATGTGTATATGTATTCAAAACATTACAGTAGAACATGTAATAAGAGGCATTTCATTTATTGAACACATGAGTCTTAATAAAGAAGGTGGTTGTTTTATCCTTTCCCTGTTCTATGTTTATAACAAATTTCGATACCTACTTAATATTCATGCACAAAATAGTTATAATGAAATATGGAAGGAAGAATATTGTAGACATCTTAGAAAGTATAGAAACAGATCTATTAGATTCCATTAGCAAACAGAGCAGACCCTGATCAGAGGGCTCCTTTCAGAGCCATCTGATATGGGTCTACTCTGTTTGCAGATGCGTGAAAACACGTCTATATGAGGGAAAGGGTTAATGCAGGGAGTAATGCAGAAAGCTCATGTGGGAGCTTTTTGTATTACTTTTGACCTTCATTGAGCTACCACCTGTCTTATAGACCCATTATATGGCCTATGTAGACCGTTATATATCTTTATGATGACCAATTAAGGCAGGTTCTACTGTATGCACATTGTATACTAAACACTGTTGAATAATTAGGAGTTTGTACATGCAAAACAAGATGTGCAATTTAGTGAGTTTAATCGTAAACTCGTTTGTGAAACTGGTCGAGTTACTTTATGTTTAATCTAGATCAGAATTACAGTAGGCAGTAGGCCTTCTAAATGTGTAAATCTGACCATTTCCATCATGAAGACGAATTTTGGCACTTGAGTGTTGACCCAGATCAGACAGGAGCCGTCTGATCAGGATCTGCTCTGCTAGCTTATATAATTATACGTATTTGATTCTACAGTTTCTGCATTGGCTAAACAATCCAATTTCCATCGATTAATATACAAATTAAGGTAATGAATATTCATGAAGGAACAAATTCTTATACACATGTAGATATTAATTATGAAAATGGTTCACGCATCCCCTCCTATTGACGTCTCTGTAAAATAGTGTTCTGTTCTGTAACCAGTAAACCCAATGTGGTAAATAGAGCATTTGCTCCATAGGAGCAAATGCTCTATTTACCACATTGGTTTCAAAATTCTATACTGTAATTCTAAAAACAATCATGTTTCTCTAGTAAATGCTCCTTTCGGTTTATTCAAAGAGGTTGAGTCTAAAATTAGTCTAGGAAAATGGGTTAGTGGAAATTGAAAGTACAAATGTACATGTTTGTAATACAGAGAGTCCAGTGTAGATAAAAAATAATGGTCGTTGTTGAGATATTCAACTGTGAATAGATTATGGTGATGCATAGCTGTGCTAAAACAAGGCATATGTTCATCATTGGCAGGAAGACCGCCAACAGAAATATGCTCAAATGGCCCGACACAGCCAAGACGAGACTAACAGACGCACACGTAGCATCGAGGAGGTGTACCAGGGCGAGGAGAGAAGCTTCTACGACGTCCTTCACCTTTACAACGAGGTCAGTGAATAAACATTGATAGTGGTATGAGGGTATCAATTAGTACGATCAGTACAGCAATACATATATTATTCGTAAACCGTTTGTAAAGTACATCGAATATCCTCGGTGAAACTCTTGTTTTACGGAGATTTACCGAAACATTATCATGGCCTAAATGGAACAAATATCGAAGGCTAAGCGGGATAGACTTTCATAAACGTTGTGTCTTATCGTGTAAGCTTTAACCCATTCCCCCATGGTGACGCCTTTTGATGCCCCTGTGTATCTTTTTGCGCCGATAACAACCAATAGTCAGTGGTACCTTTTTTCTAACCAATACATGTAAGACATGCCTTTCTATGCCTTTGAAATCAGAGTAGACCCAAATCAGACGGCTTTTATATGATCCGCCTGACCAGGGTCTGTTCTGTTTGCCTTATAACATAATATAGATATGATTATACAGTTTCTGCCAAGGCCAAAAAGTCCTGTGTCCATGTGCTAGTATATATAACCATGAAATTAATTATTATTCACGGTGCCATTATTTCTTACATGGATATTCATGGAGTAAATGTTTAACCGACTCTGAAAAGGTCAGACCTAGACCTAGACCGAGTGTCAAACAGCTTGCACCCTAATGAGACAGCCCAATAGTCTGTTTATAAATGTTACTATGGTCGCGATTAGCTACATAAGGACTAGGATAGAGGGGTGGTGTCGTGTACAGTAAACTCCACTCTAAACCGGACGTTAAATTTACAGTAAAACCTCTCTTAACCGGAATTCTAGTAGAGAAGAATTTAGATATTTTAGGCAGGTGACTGCTTAATGCAGGGCGAAAGTCATGCAGAAAGCTCCTCTAGGAGCTGTCACCTGTCACCTGTCTCCAAGACCGACAATTATAGTAAATTTAGTGTCCGGTTAAGAGAGGTTTTACTGTAGTATTATTATCGGTCTTGGAGACAGGTGGCAGCTTAATGTTGGGAGCTTTCTGCATGACTTTCATCCTGCATTAAGAAGCCACCTGCCTAAAAGTATCTAAATTCTTCTCTACTAGAATTCCGGTTTAGAGGGTTTTTTACTGTATTATAGAACAAGGAATACAGACTCGACCTGAGGACAAAGAAGTGTAACGTAACCGCCATCAACCACCCATGGAGACACGTAGGTGTGCCACCAGGATCCCATTTCTTGTTCGAGTCGGAGGTTGGACCCTCTCAGATTCCCAATGAGCATTTGACAGCAACAGCATGGGACGGTACATTCGAGGATGGAGGTAAGATGACTTACCGATCACTTATTAACGCTTCACCTCATAACTACTTCGTTTTTGCGCCTTTGCAAACAGAGAAGACCCAGATCAGACGGCTCCTTTAGGAGCAGTCTGATCTGGATCTACTCTGTTTGCTTATGAAATAATATACATGTAGAGCTGATTCTACATGTTTTGCCGAAAGGATTCAGCAAAAAGTATCCATGGTGTAATTATTTCTAACATGAATATTCATAATGTGAAGGGTTAACCCTTTCGCTGCCAAACTCTGTCGTCTGCTAACTTTGTCGTCTGCTACAAATTTCCATTCCTTTGATTTTCTTCATTTTTGTTTCAAAAACATAGTAACAGTAACAAACAGTTTGGATCCTGATGAGACGCCGAGTTACTCGGCGTCTCATCTGGATCCAAACTGTTTGCATAGGTAATCACAGATCCGGCATTGGCAGAAGGGTTAAAGATTGGAGACTTAAAATCGGGTAATTGTTTTATGCGGAGGCTCCAGCAAAAAGTAATGCAGAGAACTACTTTGAGAGTGTTCTACATTACTTTTGTCCTGCATTGAGCTATCATCTGCCTTATAGACTGACTGCTAAACTTCTTTTTAACCCTTATCCCAATTACCGCGATATGACACGACTATGTAAACACTGACGATCAGTATCCATGCTTATAAAAACTTTTAGTTGAGTCGGAGTTCGTTCTCAAGTTTTTGATTGGCGATTAACCATTACTCGACAGATATGCTTTGTAACGTCTTTGAAAACCGAGTACACCAAGATCAGATGATTCCTACTGGAGCCGTCTGAACAGGTCTGCTCAGTTTGCTTATGGAATAATATGGACCTGGTTTCATAGTGTCTGCCATGGCCAAAATATTCTGTGTTTATATTCCATTAAAAAGATTCAGCTAACTGACATTCATGGTGTCATTTTTCATACACGAATAGTCATGGTGTAAAGGGTTAATCAATTTGTTTTTCATAATCTTGGGGTTATCTGTTATCACAATGCCAAGTTACCTTGCAGGAAACCACATTTATAAATATATATATAGATGCCATTAAAAGCAAGTTGCTGTAAATGCAAGAAGAAAGCAATGCAGAAAGCTCATGTTGGAGCTTTCTGTATAACTTTCATCATGCATTAAATTACCGCCAGCCTTCAACCATTTACTATGTATAAATACGCCCTTTTACCCTTTACAAACAGCAAACCCAGATCAGACCATTATCACGATTCAGTGAATCAATATTCATGACGTTATTATTTCGTACAATAATATTCATGAAGTAATGGAGTAGGACGAAGAATTAGACCTAGTTTTTATGGTAACTTTAGAGGGTGTTACTGAAGTTATAGTTTTTCTCCTTTATTCCAGCCGAATATTTTGTCGCCGTTACGTATCCGGACTGTATACCAATGTCGTTACTGAAGTTATAGTTTTTCTCCTTTATTCCAGCCGAATATTTTGTCACCGTTACGTATCCTGACTGTATACCAATGTCGTTACTGAAGTTATAGTTTTTTCTCCTTTATTCCAGCCGAATATTTTGTCCTCGTTACGTATCCAGACTGTATACCAATCTCCTTCGATGTATTCAACAACAAAACCGGGGAAACCTACCACGAAAGGTATATCTGTTAGCCACACTTCGAGTAAATGTTAACATTTTAACGTAGCGTCTGATCAGGATCTATACTGTTTATCAAGCTGGATAATCGATTTGAGTGTATACTGTGCATGAGATTGCTGGTTTTTATCAGCGATGTAGGAAAAGCATTAATACAACAGGAAAACCAGTCTAATGCGACTACCAAAAAGGTTTAATTTGGGCCGTAGATGCAGGTGGTAGCTTAATGCAGGATGAAAGTAATGCAGAAGTTTCCTATAGGAGCTTACTGCATTATTTCGTTCTGCATTAAGCAGGCACCTGCATTTAAAGACATGCATGTTTATTCCATTCAGTGGTCGAATTAGAAGGGTTGTACAGTTTAATCTTTTAACGTGGAACATAAATTTACAGAATTTTATCTAGATAGCGTGTTCTATATCAATTGCGATAGTTTACGAGAGTATTCTGTTTTCGTCAGCAAACAATTTTATCTGCTTTAAGTTAATGAGTGGACTTTCCTTCAATTTATTCTCCGATATGTAATTGGTGTGTCAAACAGGCTGGGTCCTGATGAGACGCAGAGTTACTTGGTGTCTCATCTGGATCCAAACTGTTTGCAAAGGTAATCACAGATTCGCCCATTGCGCAAGCCCTGATAGTTGTTTTCCGATGAGGTTGGCGACAAAAGAGTTAGTGTACAATTTGGCCCTGCAAAACATCGTCCAGAAATTATTTTAATTTCGTATTGGTTTGTTGTTTTACATGGGCATCTAGTCAACGAAAGTGAAATACATTGTACATGCACTCTATGTCTTCTCAGTTCCAAGCAGATTGGAAATTTAACCCTTTACTCCATAAATATGCCTTTGCAAACAGAGTAGACCCAGGTCAGATGGCTCCTGTAGCAACCGTCTGATCAGGGTCGGTTCTGTTTGCTTATAATATAATATAGATTCCGTCATGGCTAAAACCTCCTTCAATTATAACAGTTAATCTAATTAATATTCATGATGTCATTATTTCTTACATGAACATTCATTGAATAAAGGGTTTAAACTTCAGGAATGGGTTTTAATTGCTTAAGATATACATGTACCTTTCTTTCCAAATGGCATTACAGAAAATCAATTCATATGTTTCAAGACTAGTACCGTTTAGGTTCGCCCTTTCCTTCATAAAGACCCAAATTGACGCATATACATAGCAAACCCAGATCAGACAAGCTGGCTGATCAGGATCTGCTCTATTTGCTTATGAAAGATCTTATATCTGATTATATCCATGTACTCTTTGTCTAAGCAATGCAGTCTCTCGCTCCTCGCCAATTTGAGCAAAGGAGCAAAACCAGATGGTTCCAACAGAACACCATCATTATCGGGAAGAATTTTATAGATAGATAGATCTTATTCAATATGCCCATCTTACCACATATTTTACAAACAAATAAGATAAATATACCGTTCAATGATGTTAATAAAATATAACGGTCAAAGGGAGATAACTCATACAGGTCCCCTATGTTTGCGGGTATTAGCATGTTCATCCCTTTTCATGTTTCTTTTTAATGTGTTTAATATTTTCGTATTGTAGGTATTTTGATGTCAAGGGAGGAATTTCCGACCCCAGTGTGTTCATCCCACCATCAGAGTGTGCGGGTCTATAAATTTTCATGTAAAATAAATTCAATAAATTTATACAAATGTTTTACAAATGCAATATCTGTTTATCAATGGAACCCTAGTTGCTCTATGAATCAAGAATATCGGTAAGGCTAATTGATTCTCCATGTAGCCAAAGATTATTAAAAACAGGCCCATTGCTTTTTGCCATGTCAGTTTCCATTACAGTAAAACTTGCTAATACATCCACTATAAAGAAGTATAATCTGGATTTTTTAAAACATGTGGTAGCTTAATGCAGGACAAAGGTTATGCAGAAAGCTCCTACATGAGCTTTCTGTATTACTTTTGCCCTGCCTTAAACAACCACCTGCTTTTACAGACTATGTTAATAATGTGTTGCCTCATCGGTGAGACTTCACTGTATATTAAAACACAAATTCCTAACAAATAATAACAAGACAGATGATACCCTGTATGACAGGTGATACAATACATCGTATGACAGGTGATACAATACATCGTATGACAGGTGATATTATTATACCTCAATTTCATTTACAATATAGACCACCATAACATAAAAATACTGTCAGTCCCAGCGGAAAAAAATTTACTGTCGTTAAAAAACTGTCTCCCGCTACCATAGGCACGGAACATCTAGATCAGTGAACGCTTATTAAATTGTGTGCGTGATGTCATCCGACTGACGTCATCGACTGACGTCATCTGACTATTGCAATTTGATCAACAAACGTCCTTTTGACAATTGTTTTTGTTTAAAAAATTGAGAAATATCGCGTTAAGCGACTATTTCGGAAGAGAATCTGTCAAAATTTGACAGTGAAAAGAACTCCGCCAGCACTTATAACTTGTAATGAGTAGAAAGGTGAAGCTGTTCCGCGATTTTTAGAGCACCGAGTTTAACTTCGGTATAATAAAATAAATATCACATCCTATGGAGAGCGACAGCACGTATTGTCAACCCTCGGTATGGCAATGCCCACCTCGGCTTACTCCTCGGTGGACATTACCAAGCTCGGGTTGACAATCGTGCTGTCTTTCTCCATAGGATGTGCTATTTATATACAATACACTATATGACAGGTGATAAAATACACTATATGACAGGTGATACAATACACTATGACATGTGATACAATACACTATATGACAGGTGATAAAATACACTATATGACGGGTGATACAATCACTTTTGTTAAGAAAACCCTTGGCGTGAAGGATTTAGGATAAACTAGAATTGAGTTCATATTCCCTTTGTGGCAATGGTGTCTCTAAATCGAGCACAGATTAAGGTGACATAAAATAACAAAGTCCCAAAACTTTGGCAAAAATGGTCACCACAAACGTTACTCCTTTACGGCCATCTTCTGAGCACGGTTGTTTATCTATGAAAGTTTTAAGCGAATCCTGCTAGTGTTATATGATGAGTTGGGACAAACAATATTTTGAACCATATGCTAATTTACAAAGTCCTATTGCTCTGGTTAAAATAGTCACAGCAAACATTACCTTTTATACGACTCATCAAGCTTAATCATATGTGAAAGTTTAAATAATTCCTCCCCAATGTATGAGGAGTAGGACACACATAATCTGTTCTCTATACGTTAAGAGGAAGTCCCTACAATGAACTCATATTTTCAATAATATCATAAAACTTGGTATTTATTATGCTCAGTCATTATTATGAAGGTTGCCAATTTTAACTTATATCGAAAAATGCCTCTGTGATACAAATAAACCGATTTCATAAATACTTATAATTTTTGTTGTCGGAGAAACTCGAATAGGGCGAACAGTTACGAAACTAAAACCCAACCCGAATAAAACTGAAACATCGGGGAGTAAAACACATGGATGTTTTATCATTATAAACGGTAACTAGATGGGTTTTCTTGCAGTATACTACTGTTCAGCATATAAACAATTGAGTTTTGTATATTTTAGGTGTTTTTGAAATGCACCAAATGTAGGGACTTCCCCTTTAAGAAAATTACATGGTCCAATAAATGATCGGAGCCTAAATTCCCTTCTTTATAACTATAATCAATTAATCATGTCATGGTTGTGCATCTATGAAATTTTGAAATAATTCCTCCCAGTTGATTATGAGAGTTGGACACGCAATATTATTTCATTATCTCGCATATAGTGAAGAAAATTTCAAATTCCCATAACTCTGGTCACATCAATAGTGTTCATCTGTTAAAAAGATACAATGTCTCCAAATGGTGCATGTGGAGTTGAACACTTGTAAGACTTTTTCACTATATTTTACATAGTGAAGAAAATCTGAAAGTCCCTTAACTCTAGTAAAAGTGGTTGGCCCAACAATTCCCTTCTTTCCAACTATCTTCACAAGGTTGTTCATATGTGGAAATTTGAAGTAAATTCTCTCATTGGTGTATCAGGAGTTGGACACACAAGAATTGAAGGACGTACACACAGACAAGAGCAAAGCTATATGCCTGCCACCTCCTGGGCAGGTGGAGGGAGTTAAAATATATAGGAGCCATCTGATCTGATACGTGAAAAGGTGTTTATATGAATAAAAGGGTTAATATTTACAGTGTTGTTCTGCGAGGCATGTGGTAGCTTAATGCAGGTCAAAAGTAACGCAGAAATACAGGAGCTTTCTTTATTAGTTTTGCCCTGCATTGAGCAACCACCTGATTTTAAGTCTCATGCTCAATAAATGAATGGCCTCTTAAGACAGTTATATTGTACATGTTAATGATGAGAAACCAAAAAGACTAAACTGTGTATACGGATTCAGCTACAAAATCCTGAATGATGTCAGCTAACATTTGCCTTGTCAGCAATCATGTTAGCCATGTCAGCTAACATTTACCTTGTCAGCAATTATGTTAGCCAACATTTGCCTTGTCAGCAATTATGTTAGCCATGTCAGCTAACATTTACCTTGTCAGCAATTATGTTTGCCATGTCAGCTAACATTTGCCTTGCCAGCAATTATGTTAGCTAACATTTGCCTGGTCAGCAATTATGTTTATAGCCAAGTCAGCTAACATTTGCCTTGTCAGCAATTATGTTAGCTTTGTCCACAAACATTTGTTAAAATCATAGGATGCTATTTAAAGCAACACACTGGCAGCTAGCATCTTTATCGAAACAGTTTACCATCTACATTGCATTTCCTCAGAAAACATCAAAAGGTTTGCATAAACAAGCAGATTCATTTTGCAATTTTATGAACAAATAGGAAAGGAATTTCAATGATTTTAGAAATGCTTCCTACCTCATCCAAACTCTTTCAGTGCAGACCCAGATCAGGGTCCATGCTTATAAAACTTTTTAGTTGAGTCCGAGTTCGTTCTCAAGCTTTTGATTGGTCAGATTTGAGTTCTCAAGCTTTTGATTGGTCAGATTTGAGCCAAAGGCTCAAATCTGACCAATCAAAAACTTGAGAACGAACTCAGACTCAACTAAAAGCTTTATAAGCATGGACCCTGATGGCTAACATGGCTAGAGCAATTTAAGAAAATAAGTTACTATTCATAATGGGTGGAGTCTAACATGAATATTCATCAGGTTAAATGAATGTTATATATATACAAAACATACTGCAAGGATTGTGTTTCATTGCATTTATTGTACAGTCTTTGACTCTGCTAACCTACAGCAAGTTTAATAGCAAACTTGTGTGTTATATACATGTTGTCACATGTTTCAGCTATTGAGTAACAATATATTCAGCCCTTGTCAAACTATTTTTAAATTTTGATGAGACTTCCAAATACAAGGCACCTCATCTGGATTAAAATGGTTTCAAGTTTGCTAACAACAGTACTACAGGTTAAACAGAACATGAAATACATCTACATGTACATATTTAACAAGTATTTTCCAAAAACAATAAGACACTCAGTATTCACATTCATTTAAATTTCAAACACTTCATATACCCCTGTTATTTCAATGGAACTATTTCATAACTATTCAGAATCTGTATTAATCAAAACATAACCCTTTACTCATTAACCCTGCTTTCACACCTTTGCAAACAAAGTAGACCCAGATCAGACAGATTATTATCTTACAGATAATTAGATTAATTTTTATTTTGGAATATGAACACAGGATTTTCAGCCAAATAAAAATGTAGCATCAGCTCTTATATAATTCCATAGGCAAAGAGAACCAAATGATCTGCATCTACTCTGTTTCAAAGGGCGTGAAACACCATATCTATCAGATAAAGGGTTAAATGAAATTATGGGCCTTTACAGTAGGGGTAGCTTAAAGCAGGACAAAAGTTATGAGAAATCTTCAAAAGGAGCTCTGTGCATTTATAAAGCATTAACCCTTTCCTTCATATACAGTGCTCCCTCTCTACAACGACACACTTTGGGATACAAAGATTGTATGTGTTGTTCAGAGGGAGTTGTTATGGGGAGGGAAAATCAAACATAATTAGCTTGTTTTCAGATCCCCAGATAAGGTGTATTTCGAGAACTAAAACCGTTATGCCTCAATCAAACCCTATGTTGTGACCACTCTTTAGAATCGTCATAATGGAGGCATAAATAAAATTTCTGGAGCCTTGTTGTTTCGGAAACAGTGACATGCGTTGTTGTAGGGAGGGAATCGTTATTGAGAGGGCCGTTGTAGGGAGGGAGCACTGTAAATGCCTTTTCTCGCATCTGCAAACAGAGTAGACCCAGATCAGACTACTCCTATAGGAGCTGTCAGATCAGGGTCTGTTGTTTGCTTATGATGTAATATAGATATTATTCTACAGTTTATACCATGCCAAAAATCCCTGTGTACATGGGCTATTATCATAATAAATCTAAATTAATATTCATGAGGTCATTATTTATTACATGAATATTCATGGAGTAAAGGGTTAACCCTTTCCCTCATATAAACGCCTTTTCATGCATTTGCAAACAGAGAAGATTATTTCTTACATGAAATCAGAACAGGAAAAGGGTTAAGACTGTTATGTATAATCAGCCCATAGTCACTTAAAACTTTTTTTTAATGTAATCCTGTACTTTGTGATAAATTCAAAAACGAGAGGCCCATGGCAGCTGGCACAGCTAACCTCATGAATACTTGTAAGTCACACCTGAGATCTTTAAACTCTTAACCCATTACCTCATAGGCTATTTTAGATACAACATCTTTGAATACATGTAAATCTACCAAAAAGGAGCATTAACTAGAGAAAAGGAAAATTTTAGGATGTTGTAGTTTGAAACCGTTGTGATAAATAGAGCATTTGCTCCTATAGGAGCAAATGCTCTATTTATCACAATGGTTTCACAAAGTGACTTTTACAGAGCCGTCAAAAGTCGTCAATATGAGGGAATGGGTTAATGTCTTCCAATTGCTTGTGACACTGAAGGAACATCCAAAATGTTAATAATTTTGTCGAGGCTACCATCAGTGAACTGTACCAATTTAAACATGTGATCTACTGTCGATACAGTTACACAGGCTCAGCCCCAATATTTCATGGACTCTTCTCCGTCATAAAGTGGTGCCATAACCACTCATCTAAGTTGGATAGTCAATTCTTGATTCACACACATAATCTCTACTATCTCGTTGATGGTTTCACCATTGTGTGTCTGAAAAACAGAAAATATGTCATTAAAAACATGTTGACCCTTAATTTTCAACTAGCAAAAACCACATATATAAACCTCATTGCCTATGTTATTGCCACTGCAAACCTTTAGTATGGAGTGGGCAGGGTGTGCATTGTTTGTCATGTTACACTTTTCTTCAAAACAAATCCCTGAATATTCACCGTAAGCTTGAGTTTTTGAATTTTGGAATAGCCGAGCATACAAACACCAATAATTTGCTAATACCTTAACATACAAATCTGCTTGGGTCATTATAATAAGTAAGGAAAGCAACAAGAAAAGCAAACAAAACAGACACAGATCAGACGGCTTCTACAGGAGACGTCTGATCTGGGTCTACTCTATTTGCAAAGGCATTAAAAGGCGCAGTTATGGGTTAAACAGCTTTACTTACGTGAATCCTTTGTTGCCACTGAGGACTATGTATGGTGTCTTCTCTTGCTGTTGTTTCTCTACCAGCATAGCGACTGTATTAAGAGGTGTATCAGTGGCGCTCATTTTCTTCATCAGCTGTAGAGTAGAAAAATGAGTCAGTTAATGGTAATAAGTACTGCATATTCTTGACCAGTTGGTAAATAACGCCACACAGTTACATTATTAATTCTTTATACCTTTTTTAAGTGTTATAAAACCCTTTCCTGAATACAAACACCTTTTCATGCATTTGCAAACAGAGTAGACCCAGACCAGACGGCTCCGATAAGAGCAATCTGATCAGGGTCTGCTCTATTTGATTATGGAGTTTGACAGATCTGTTTCTTTACGTTCTAAAATGTATTCAATGTTCCACCTTACATATTTCATTATACCCATTTTGTCCATGAATGTTCAGTAGATATTGAAAATTGGAATAAACATAGAAAAGGGAAAGGGTTAATAATTTTCATTACACGGACAAAGGACAAACGAGTTCCACAATATAATGACCAACTTCTACACTTTGCAAACAGTGTAGTACCAGCTCAATTTTAATAGGTGGCATCTGATCAGGTTCTACAATGTTTGCAGTGAAGCTGAGCAAAACAGAATTAGATGTGACTGGCAAACAGTGTAGAATCTGATCAGAAACCACATTTAAACAAGAGTACCGCATACGGTACATAATACGCCCACTTGCAAACTTTCTCTGATTCAACATGTCTTTTAAGTGTTGACATTTTCTAATCTGTGCTTCAGATCTTGATTTCCATATTAAGGTGATACTATTTTTTAAAAAAATGAAGTGAATATCTTATTAAATAAAAAAGTTACAGCTAATCCTCATTTTTGCAGATTTTTGTAAAGTGCAACGGCCATAACTCTGTAAAGACAAACTGAATGAACCTCAAAATAAACTCGGCTTCAAATTTTGTTGCTTAAAACATTTGTGTTAAGTTTCATTTATATCATTTTAATAGTTTTCCCAGAAAACAACAGACAAACTAAAAGTTGACCGACTAACAAAGCAACGAACACACGAAGTTCAAGGACCATAACTTTAGAATAAAATGACATATCAAAACCCCCGCAATATATGTGAAAATTCACATTAAGGTTTAACCATATAAAAAAATTAAAGTAAATATCATTTCAAATGAAAAAGTTATGGCCATCCTCATATTTGCATAGATTTGCATTATTTTTTGAAGTGCAAGGGCCATAACTCCGAAACAACAAATCAAATGATCCTCAGAATCGACTTAGCTTCAGGTCTTGATGCATTAAACATGTGTATGAAGTTTCATTAATATCTGTCAAACAGTTTTGCCAGAAAACAGCGGACAAACTATTTGCATATATTTGCATTTTTTTTAAGTAAAAGGGCAATATCTCCGAAACGAAAAATCAAATAAACCTCAAAATCGACTCAGCATCAGATCTTGATGCATTAAACATTTGTGTGAAGTTTCATTAATATCTGTCAAATAGTTTTCCCAGAAAACAGCGGACAAACTATTTGCATGTATTTGCATTATTTTTTAAGTAAAAGGGCCATAACTCCGAAACGACAAATCAAATGAACCTCAGAATCGACTCAGCTTCAGATCTTGATGCATTAAACATTTGTGTGAAGTTTCATTAATATCTGTCAAATAGTTTTCCCAGAAAACAGCGGACAAACTATTTGCATATTTTTTAAGGACAAGGGCCATAACTCTGAAATGAAAAATCAAATGAACCTCAGAATCAACTCAGCTTCAGATCTTGATGCATTTAACATTTGTGTGAAGTTTCATTAATATCTGTCAAATAGTTTTCCCAGAAAACAGCGGACAAACAAAATGTTGACGGACGAACGAACGAACGAACGTACGAACGTACGAACGAACGTACGAACGAACGAACGAACGAACGGACGAACGGACGGACGGACAGGGCCACGACAATATACGACCACCTTTATTAGGTGGGCGTATAAAAACTGTTTAATTTGATTCTGTACTGTTTGCAAAGTCTAAAGGCTGGTTTTCATTCAGAATGGTTGAAATAATAGAAGTCAAAGGGGCATAACTCACTTAATATCACAGGTTTACAGTAATTATTATTATTATTATTATACCATATTTATATAGCACTCTTTTCATATCTAAATAGTAAATACGTTCAAAAGTGCTTTACAATTAAAACATTTATACATACTAAAGCAGAAATTAAAGAAAATATAAGATATGCAATAGAAATAAAAACATAATAAACAAAACAAAAACATTTGCAGTGTATTTCTATTAAGGTATAAAAAGAACATCGCATAACTCAAAATTTAAAATCCATATGCCTAATAAGGTATAAAACAATTATGATAAGAGAATAAAGCAATGTTGATGGCATACTATTTCTATAGTTAAAACATGCAATCATATAAGTAATCATTACTTATGTCCCTTAACTGAAATATAATATTTAACACAATACAACTTGTACCCATAACCATTTACTCCACAGATATCTGATATGTCCTAAAATGCCTCTGCAAACAGAGCAGACCCAAATCAGACAGCTCTTGTAAGAGTGTTTGAACAGGGTCTACTGTGTGTGCTAATGAAATAATATGGGCTTTGATTCTACAGTTCCTGCCATGACCAAAACTTTGTATTTTCACATGACATAATTTGTTATCATAGCAGTCTGTAAAAGCAGGTGGTTGCTTAATGCAGGGCTAAACTAATGCATAAAGCTCCTACAGGAGCTTTATGCATTACTTTTTCCCTGCATTAAGCTACCACCCCTTTTAAAAATCCAGAATAAGACTTCTTTTGAGTGGTTATATTAGTGAGACCATACTATAGTTGCAATGCATATCACTTGTTTGTTCTACAAGAAAACTGATGTGATCAGTGAAATATTTATGTCATACAAGTAGTCATCATGTTGATCATTTCTGTACTACACTCCCAAATCCCTGTTGGGCTCCAATAAAACTTTTATGGTGTTTAAACCTTTACCTCGTGAATATTCGTGTATTGCTAGAAATATCACATCATGAATATTTTATAAGCTGAATATTAACCCATTCCCTGATATTGATGACTTTTGACGACTCTGTAAAAGTCACTTTGTAAAACCATTGTGATAAATGTAAATAAATACAGCATTTGCTCCTATAGGAGCAAATGCTCTATTTATCACAATGGTTTGAAACTACTCCTATAGGAGCAAATGCTCTATTTATCACAATGGTTTCAAACTACAAAATTCTAAAAGTTTCCTTTTCTCTAGTTAATGCTCCTTTTCCGTAGATTTTTTCAAAGAGGTTGTATCTAAAAATAGCCTATGAGGTAAAGAGATAATAATGGTATATTTAAACAGGATATATTTGCCATGGCAGAAATTATAGAATCAGATTTATACAATTTCTATTAACAAACAGCGCAGATCCTAATTAGATGGCTCCTACAAGAGTCATCTGATCTGGGTCTACTTTATTTGCAAAGGCATCAAAAGGTGTCTCTAACAAATAAAGTGATAATGAAAATCTTGTTCTTCAGATTTTGTCAATTTTTTATCAGGTTGATCTTATTTTCATTTAAGGGGTGAAATACCTTGAAACAAAAATTATAAAAAAAATAATCATAGTTTATTAAATTATAATAATCTATGCCTGTATGATAAAACATAGCTCTTTTCCCATAACATGACTATTTTGCCATAACAATCTTATTTATATCTCTGTGCCTGAACCGATGACTTTTAACCCTTCTCTTGCTGAATTTTAAAATACATTTCTCCTTCTTTACCCATGCCCTGCTGTATAATTACATATATCTTCACTGTCTGCAATTATCACTGCTGTGGAGTGCACCGGTTGCATAATCCACTTGTAAATAGTGCAGACCCTGATGAGACAACTCCTGCAGGTACTTATATTGACGTGAATAGCAAGCGAAGGGTTAATGCATTGGCAAACAAGGCAGACCCAGATTAGATAACTCCTACAGGACTCGTCTGTTTGCTCTGTTTCCTTATGGAATGATATTGATCTGATTTGCCAGTTTCTCCCATGGCCTAAATGGCCTGTGTGCACATGCCACTATAAAAAATCATCCCAATAAAATTCATAATCATTACTTCTAACATGAATATTCATGGAGTAAATGGTTAACCCTTTTTCTGGTAAAGTAAAATTATGATTACTTACAGTTTCCTCATCTAGCTTCTTGGACCTCTTCTCAGTTTTCTTTTTGCCTGAGCCTTTGCCATGGAACCTATGCGAGAGCTGCCTAAAGGCTTCTTTCTGATTCAGGTCTCTGCCAGTCTCATCGCAGTACTCCAGTTTCACTTCTGGCTTGTATGACTCCTTTTCCTTAAAGTCCATTAGCATACCACTGTATCGATCCCGCTTCTTATACTTCTCATCTAAATCACTAAAATAAACAATGAAAATGTACAGAAAAGATTTTCACACAGTTCAAGCTATCAAAAATGTACAGCAGCATGTAAAAGCTGCCACAACCAACAGTTAACTCTAAAATAATGGAAAAATGTAGACTGTCGTTTTAGAAACATACATACATGTATATATTTCATGGATATGGTACTGAACATTGAAAATAGACCAAGATCAGATGGCTGCTGTAGGAGCCAGCTGATCAGGGTCTGCTCTGTTGGCTTATAAAATTATGTCAGATCTGATGCTACAGTTTCTACCAATACCAACAATCTTAAGTTCTTATGCAATTATAAAAATTCAGCTAATACATAGTCATGGTGTCATTAATACAGGAATATACTACAGGGAAAGAAGGATAGGTACACGCATTAATAGCTTCTAGTAAAAACTATTTTAACCCTTTCTCTGGTCAATATTCATAATAATGACCTTATGAATATTTATTAGCTGAATTTTTAATGTAAACTTTCTGCTGTGACAAAAACTGTAGAATCAGATCTATATCACGTCAAAAGCAAACAGAGTAGACCCTGATCAGATGGCTCCTATAGGAGCCATCTGATCTGGGTCTATTCTGTTAGCAAATGCATTAAAAGGCCGCTATATAAAGGAAAGCATCAAACGAGTTAACCTGTGATAACAACTTTGTTCCAAGTAATATGTATGTCACCTGCCAGCAGAAATGTGATGGAAAACTTGTGACAAACAGACTGATGGTTAGAAAATAGAGAGGTGATCCATAAGTGTCATCCTGCTAAAGGAGGAGACATGACAAGAGCTATTTGAAGACAGCACAGCTCCACCATTCTGCGTATTGACCGACAAGTGAAGGACACTAAACATACTGAAGTCTGTTAAACCATTAATTGCAACTTAATATGGGAACAGCTTATTTTAGCCAATACTTTTGTTACATTGATGCAACTGTTGAATGCTGTAACACTTGCACTAGAGTAGAACACAAGAGTGCTCAGAGGAACACATGTGTCACCTGCTCGCAGCTGACATAAAAACTTATTGTTAATATGAAAAAGGGGAATAACTCAAAAAATATTGATGCTAGAGTTGTGGCCCTTGTGTATGATACTTCCTCTCATCATGCTCGTTCCATGTGTGAAATTTGAAAGCTCTATAATGATTAGTTTAGAAATGACAGCCAAAAAAAGAAAGTGTGATGGACAGACAGACAGCGGGACGGACGGACGGATGGACGACGGAAAAGTGATCCCTAAGTGACACACTGCCTCTCGGCAGGTGACACAAAAACAAGACATATCACCACATTCAGATTAATACAAACAGTAGAATCTGTCTTGACCAACCATTCATTAATTGGACACAGGAGTCTTAAAAAGCTGGTGGTTGCTAAGTGTATTGTAAAAGTAATTTCAGAAAGCTCCAAATGGAGCTTTCTGCATTACTTTCGGCCAGCATTGAGCTACCACCTGTCTTAATCTTTTCTTCCATATAAACATATTCAGACATTTGCACAGAGAGTAGACCCAAATCTGATCAGGGTCTGTTCTGTTTGCTTATGAAATCGCAATAGACCCGACTCTACATTTAATATCAACACCAAAATTCATGTGTACAAATTCAGGTAAACAATATACAGTAAAACTTATTTATAACGAACTCTGATAAAGCGAATTCCCGCTTATAGCGAACTAAATTTCGTTCCCCGGTCGATATCTTCATTAATGCTATACAGACTATTATGTTTAGTGCGAAGTTGGTTAGAGCGAATTTTCGCTTATGGCGAACTGATTTTCCAGTACCTTTATTCACAAAACACTTTAAAATTCCTTCGTTAAAGCGAAGTTTTACCTTGCTACTATCTTCAAGCACCTGTGTATTTCGCACGATTAACACCATGTTGCATAGGTGTTAAAACACACACTATCAAGTTGGGGCGAACTGTGAAGCGATCCGTAAAGCATGTATTCTTCACGATGGTAGGGTATAATTAAACACCGCCAGCCGCGGGGCATATATATGCACTTAAAAGTACGGGTTGTAGATAAACATTGTTAAGATATGATGTTCGTTTTTATTTTTCAAAATAAACACTTGAAGTCTTTTGGTTTTGTTATTCCCTCCCCGTTCGCATATTATTTCAGCATTTTCCGCTAAAAATAGAATCTACCGCTGACTCCGATGACGACACAGATCTATAAGGAATATTTGCCCCTGCCCACATACGCAGAGTCTTTGTCCGCTATACCCAATTTGCATCGGACATTGGAGCAACGACCAAATGCTCCTGATTTTTTTTAAACACTGACATTTATGAAACAGTTATTTGGCAAGTTTCAAGCATCAACGTGTGTTCAAAAGCAAATGACCGATTTCTTCAACAAAGAGTAAGCTGTACGATGAATGATGTGCATTTTGGGAGTTTGATCGCTACGCATACATGTCTGAATTACGGTTTAATAAATATTGAACAGTCGTGTGCCAAAGTCATAATTTATAGCGAACTTCGTACTATCAATATAGCGAATAATGTTTATAGCGAAGTAAATCCTTCAGTCCCTTGGAATTCGTTATAACCGAGTTTTACTGTATGCTATTATAAAAATGCAGGTAATAGATATTCCTGGGTCCGTGCTTATAAAGCTTTTAGTTGAGTCTGAGTTTCGTTCTCAAGCTTTTGATTGGTCAGATTTGAGTTCTCAAGCTTTTGATTGGTCAGATTTGAGCCAAAGGCTCAAATCTGACCAATCAAAAACTTGAGAACGAACTCAGACTCAACTAAACGTTTTATAAGCATGGACCCTGATGTCATTATTTCTCACACTGTTTAAGAAGAAGAATATTCAGAAGGGAAATGGTTAACTTTTTCACTTTTTCACTGTTCTATGTTTATCACAAATTTCAATACCTAATGATCACTCATGGACAAAATAGTTATAATGAAATATGGAAGGTGGAACATTGTATCCATTTTAGAATGTAAATAAACAGATTTATCAAATTCCATTAGCAAACAGACCAGACCCTCATCAGACAGCTCCTATATACTCTGTTCGCAAATGCGTGAATATATGTTTATATGAGGGAAAGGGTTAAAGACCCAGAACTCAGGCCTTTTTCCGACATCTACATGTGTCCATTAAAAGGACCCATTCTGATGGCAAAATAGGTAACATTTTTCCCAATCTTGGGTAAAAAATCCAAATAGAGACCAAATTTTGATTAAAATGCTAAACAAAATGCAAAATAATTTAAATTGGGACCAAAATGCTTTCGGAAATTCCAAATCATAGGGTTGTACATGGGAAAAATTCCCAATTATTAAAATGTATATTTTCCCAAAATTGCCAGAAAAGACATGAAATGAAATCTCCTTAATGATTCCTTCAGACTGGTTCCACTATATGTCCCTAACCTGCCACTGGCAGACAGCAACTCAGTTACTGGTAATATTGCATTAACCCATAGCCCGCCAGTCACAACTATAGTTGCATAGAAAATCCATGCCTGCATGCTCTATGCTTTTGCCTAGGAAAATCATTTCAACAAATCCTGTATAGTTTTGTAAAGATTTGGCTAATTAATATTCAAAGCGGGCAGAGTGATAAAAAATACACGTATGTGGCGGGCTAAGGATTAACTATTGTAACTAACAAATATTCTTTATTTCTCTGCTAACCCAATATTCTTGGTACTCATTAGAATTGCCTCTCTTAGGTGGTTCAAATGCACACAACAGTGTTCTCATTAGGATTAAATTTTACTGAGTCCCTGGGACCCAGGGCATCAGCAAAAGTTGCTTCCCGAGCAAATACAACTGAGTCCCAGATAATTTCACTCCTGCTTTTGTAATGGAGATTTTTGCACCATTAAATGTAAAGGGGTAAAACTATTTAAGACTTACACTGGATGCGTCATTTAACATAAAAAAGATAGTGTTACAAGCACTGTATTATAATATTAAGGTATTTCTTGATGCTTTGAAAATTTTATTTGAAGTGCACACGACGATGAGCATCGTTTGAGTGAACTGAGCTGAGCATCACTGTATCCGCTGGTACATAAAAGCAGTTTTCACTTAATTTTCAGTGCATACAAAGCATCACATGGTAATGCTATTGGTTTCAGGGCTAACATCATTTACTTACAAGTCTTTAAACTCTCGGTCTTGCACCCGTAACGCTTTAAAGTTCCTGGCGTGTTCAACTTTTTACTAGCAGACGCCATCTTTTTTCAGCACCCAAATGTCATTACTACGCAACAGAACGGTTCTCGTAGAATTACATAATTTTAGATGCTGACATTAGAGTGGAAATCGTTACCAGTCAATGCAGGTGCCCTCCTACATACCTGGAATAACCCAGGACTCGATATTAATAGATGCGTTGCAATTTCGGAAAAAAATGTCAAGAAAACGGAGTGAGATTCACTTTGTTTATTGATCCGGATTGATGTAAGACCGAGTTTCAGTTGTTAATTTACCTGGATTCATTTAGATATGATTACGACGTAAACGGGAACACTGCACAAACAACATAGGGTTTTGGCTGAGAAATTAGAAATTTGAGTAAACCAGTACCCCTCTTATCTTCAGCTCTGACAGATGGACACTTACTCATATCTCTTGTCCTCTATTGTATAATTCTGTGCCTTCAGCTCCTGGGCTTGTTTACTCAGACGTATTGCCTTGATCTTTTCATGCTCAAAAAAGCCCTTGTTAACTGCCATAGACAGCGCCCCAGCCATACCCTTAGAAATCATCGGCTCTTCCTCCAAAATGGCAGTCTCTTCTGACTATAATCAGAAATCATAACCATTGTCAGACAATGTGGCAAACATTAGCCCATTCAAACTGATAAAATAGAAGAAATGGAAGGCAACATATATAAAATATAGTTATATATATACATTTAAACCCCTCTAAACAGGAATTGTAGTACAGAAGAATTTAGATACTTTAGGCAGGTGGCTGCTTAATGCAGGGTGAAAGTCATGCAGAAAGCTCCAAGAGGAGCTTTCTGTATGACTTTCCCCCTGCATTAAGCTGCCACCTTTCTTAAAGACCGGCATTAATACTAATTTGAACATCTGGTTTAGAGAGGTTTACTGTATAGAAAATAATTGATATTTCACTTACATACCTCTTCCAAAACCTTTTTACCTGATTTCAACAAATTTCATTATTACATGTACTCTGTAAATGTATCTCTGTCTTCAATTAACCTTATATTCCATAAATATGCAAGATTTGAAGTAATGCATTTATCACATAATCTGCCATGTGGGAGTGCCAAAACAGAGTGCCATAAATTGTGGAAATGCACTAGTGCATTTTTAATGCAAATGAGCAGTTTGAATCTGCCTATACTATGCTGTAAACAAATGGCTGAAACAGTCGTCAGATATAGTCTATTTCACTTTCTATGGCACTTTTTAAGGGTTATTTGATAAAAAGAATCTTATATTCGTGTTCCTCTATGTATGAATATTAATTATCTGAGAATATAAAGAATGGCATCATGAATTAGCAAATTTTGACCATGGCAGAAACTGTAGAATCAGATCTAAACTAGAGGTTTTTGTCACAAAAACGGATGTCTCCCCTCTAATAAAAACAATATGTAAAGGGAAATCACTAAAAATGTTATGGTCTTGATGAATGATACTTCCCCTCATTATGCGTTTTCCACACTACATTTTTCAAGAAGAAAATGATAACAGCTAATAACTCCAAAAATACTGATACCAGATTTATGGCCCTTGTGCATGACACTTACTTTCATCATGCTCTTTCCAAAAATAAAATGTCATTCCAATAGCATCAGTTGAACAGGAGTTATTGATCTGCCAAAAAATGTAACAGAGGGCAATAACTCCAAAAGTATTGAAGCCAGAATTATGGCCCTTGTTCATGACACTTTCTCTCATCATGCTCTTTCCATGTATGAAGTTTCAATACGATGGCAAGAGCCATGTAGGAGTTATCGTCCGGACAAGAAAGAATTAAACAAATGTACAAGGGGCAATAACTCTAAATTTATTGAAGCTCGAGTTAAGGATCTTATGCATGACACTTTCTCTTATCATGATCGTTCCATGTATGAAGTTTCACTCCAATGCCATGTGTCACATAGAAGTTATCGTCCGGACAAAAAAGTGTGATTTTTTTTACAAAGGGCAATAACTCCTATATTAGTGAAGCCAGAGTTATGTACCTTATGCATGGCACTTCCTCTCATTATGCTCTTTCCATATATGAAGTTTCAATCAACTGGCATCAGGCAGTGTGGCGGACAGACAGACAGACGGACAGACGGACAGACGGACAGACGGACGGACAGACAGACAGACAACTCTCACGAAAACAATATGTCTCCCCCATATAAATATGGGGGGAGACATAACTATGTCATAAGCCTTCAGAGCAGACCCTGATCAGACAGTTCCTACAGGAGCTATTTGATACTAGATATACACTGTTTGCAAAGGTGTCAAACAGTGTCTTCATTATGTAAAGGATAAAGTTCAAGGTCAAATAAGTGCAGAGAGTATCAAAATTTATAGTTGGAAGATTAAAATCTGGGTCCATGCTTATAAAGCTTTTGGTTGAGTCTGAGTTTCGTTCTCAAGCTTTTGATTGGTCAGATTTGAGTTCTCAAGCTTTTGATTGGTCAGATTTGAGCCTGAGGCTCAAATCTGACCAATCAAAAACTTGAGAACGAACTCAGACTCAACTAAAAGTTTTATAAGCATGGACCCTGATTCTTAGATCTTGTTGACCCTTTTCTCAATAGGTACACCTTTTAATGCCTTTGCAAATAGAGTAGATGCAAATCAGACAGCTCCTTTAGGAGCTATCTGACCAGGTCTGCTCTATTTGTTTATAGAATTAATGAACTTTAGTTAGCAAGCCCGCATACCCCACACAGCCCCATTGTCAGAGAAAAAAGGTAGTTCCCCATGACAGATTCCTCTGAAAATCAAACTCATCCAAGCTTTTCATCAAGACAAATCTTAAAGCAAATTTGAGAAAAATTGGTCAAGAAATAAAAGTGCTTGATGAGCAACAATGTATTATGATACACAGACAGACTGATGGACAGACGGATGGGTAAAAAACTATATACCTCATGCAACTTGGTTGTGTGGGGTATAAATATATAGATCTGATTCTACAATTTGTTCCAGGGCCAAAACTTCCTGTTTTCACATGCCATTATGAAACCAGAGCTGCGTGCGGCGCCAACACTCATCTGATTTGGTGCTTGTCCAACTAAATTAAAACTTTTTGAAAAAATCAAGGGCCATTACTCCCAAATTTTGAAATGAAGAGTTTGGTTCTTATGCAGGGGCCTTCTCCTCAATGAGATCTACCCACCTATGATGTTTCATGATGATACCTCTTATACTTTTTGAGTAATGAGCTACATTAAAGTTTTTGTCATGACATTTTCAATGAATATTCATTAAGTCCTATGTAGAGACTTACAGCTATGTTGACAGGAGTCTCATCTATTTCAACTCGGTTCCAGCCCGTTATTTCTTCATCCTCTTCCTCCATTTTCTGTCTCTGATTCATTAACTCCTGCTCCAATTCCTGAAATATACACAAAGCAATTTTTGAAGACATTTCTTGGACATTCCCTTACAAGACAGGGACAACAGTTTAGTTCCTGGTTTACAAAATTCAGAGCACAGAACACACACAAGGAAACATGGAGTACCTTCCCATAACAATGATATAAACCAATCTTTAGCGTTGATGAATACATGAATATGAACTGTTTAAGAAAACAACAGTGTTCAAATGTGTCACCTGCTGAAGTTGATGAAGAAAGCATATTAAGCAAGAGGGCCATGATGGCCCTGATATTGCTCACCAGACAATCAGAGGAGAAGATTTTCAAAGTTTTCACTGTTTCTATAGAAAACTGGCCACCAATGGGGTGGGGCTTCATTTGAACCCAGGGGCATAATTCATACAAATTTGTAGAGGACTTCAAGATGATGCTATGTGCTAAATATGAAAGCTGAGAAACTTCCAGTTTCAGAGGAGAAGATTTCTAAAGGTTTCACAATATGTTTCTATATAAAACAAGAGGGCCATTGACATGGTTAATTTTTCAGCAGACAACATTTCTAACAGATAACAGAAACTCAGTGTTAAACCTATCACTGCTGAGCATGACTTGACTGAAATTAGCACACTGTTTGGATTCTGATCTGACACATATGTAACTTCATATGTAGTTTGTACAAGAGAGTTAATTGTAAGATTGATATGTATTAAAAACAGTGTGAACAAACAGACAATAATTCTGAAGCAGACAACATTACAGTACTGCTAGAGTATAGAACAGTTGAACTGGACCTCCCCAATAATTACATAATGCTAACTGGCTAGCTGGAGTGTTCTTCTGGATAAGAGGAAACCATTATACTGTAGAAGTCTATTTTAAAGTATAACCCACAGGGCAGGGCCAATTTTAACCTCAGAACTATGATATTAACAAAATTCATTAAGGTATACTAAGTAAATATCTAAGATCTGGGACATGTAGTATTTGACAAGAAGATTTTTAAAGTTTTCCCTATGCATAACTAGTGAACCCAGCAGTCTGCTACAGAAAACTGAACAACAGTCTGCTACAGAAAACTGGCCATCCCTGGTGTGGGGCCAATTTTGACCCCAGGTGCATACATTATATAACTTTTGTAGAGGACCTGAACATGATGTTATGTGCCAAATATGAAATCTGAGAACATTCCAGTTTCAGAGGAGAAGATTTTCAAAGTTTTCACTATATGTTTCTATTGAAAACTTGACACTCCCGGGGCGGGGCCAATTTTGACTCCAGGGGCATAATTTATATAACTTTTGTAGAGGACCTGTAGGTGATTCTATGTGTCAAAAGATGAAAGCTGAGAACCCTGTAGATTCAGAGGAGAAGATTTTTAAAGGCTCAAATTGTTGACGACGGACGGCGAATGACGGATGACGCACGCCAACGGACATCAGGCAATCACAAAAGCTAACCCTGAGCACTTTGTGCTCTGGTGAGCTAAAAATGCATTATGGACAGACATACATACAGTTGGATGACAGAGATGTAATCCCTAGGTACCAACATGCTTACAACAGGTGACATTAAGGAGAGTGGGCATGTTACATACTGAACTCCCTCAACGAACATCCCATATCCCACTTCAAAAGTGCAAAAGCAATTTAGGATGTTATTGTTTAACCATTCCTATATATAAAGTGTTTTCACACATATGCAAATAGAGTAGGCCTAGATCAGACTGCTCCTATGAGGAATTTGATGAATCTCTTTCTTTAGTTTTTAAAATGGCTACGATGTTCCACATTCCATATTTTATTACAACTATTTTGTTCATGAATATTATGCAGTAGGTATTGCAATTTTGAATAAATATAGGAACAGGGAAAGAGTTAAGGTAAAAACTTAACAAGGATGTTCTTATATCCTATCAATGTAAGATGTTTCTTAACCACAGTACAACTCACCTGTAACTCATCTTTCTCCATTTCGTCTCTGTTTCCTGACTGGCCATAGGTGGGTATGTCACCCAGTGCCCGACAGAACTCTGAGGTGGCATTCAACACTATATTGATTCCCTGCTTGGTATCCATATCCTCTTCCTCTTGCTTCACAAGAACTTCCTGAGCTACCTGTAAAACAAAGAGAGTATTCAAAGGAATACATTGTCACTAGGCCCTGATGTTATAAAACGTTTTGCCTCAGTCTGAGATCATTCTCGAGCATCTGATTGGTCTTATTTTGAGCTTGCTCTTAGTAGAGAAGAATAAAGATACTTTTAGGCAGGTGGCTGCTTTATGCAGGTTGAAAGTCATACAGCAAGCTCCTAGAGGAGCTTTCTGTATGACTTTCACCCTGCATTAAGCTGCCACCTGTCTCCAAGACTGATATTTGTACTAAATTTAGCATCCAGTTTAGAGGGGTTATAGCCTATTATACTGTATACCTTAAACAGTGATAATTTTGAAAGCAAATGGGGTTAACCAACAAACCAAAGAGCACCGCATAGGTTTATAACAGACTTCCTCTTATCTAATTACAACTTATTTGGCCTGGCAAAACGGCCTGGATCTAGCTGAGATTCTGAAATCTGAATTAAAACATATGTAGTCTGTTTTGCACACAGTAAATAATAATTTCCCAAAGAATTTAGGAAATTGCAGGTGAGACTGTGAGCAGACGGCCATTGTTTGCATCAGGATAATATTAAAACAGATGCATGGCAATACAACCTGACATTATTCCACTTAACCCTTTCCCTCATATAAAAACACTGTCACGCATTTGCAAACAGAGTAGACCCAGATAAGATGGCTCCTATAGGAGCTGTCTAATCAGGGTCTGCTCTGTTTGCTTATAAATAACATCTAGATCTAATTCTGCAGTTTCTACCAATACCAACAAATCCTGTTTATTATGTGTATATATGCCATAAGGAATTACAAAAATAGTGCAAAATTAATATACATGATGTCATTTCTTCCATGAACATCAAACAGGGAAAGGGTTAACTGATTGTACATAATTGATACAAGCAGATACTCTAGAAATGGACATAGTTTCGTAAATGTTTTACCTGCCAGTTGAGACTTGACACAAAATGAAAGGTTACACAACTGTAATTAAAAGTAACTAGAGGTTTGTTTTTGTCACAAAAACAGATGTCTCCCCCTCCCATCCTCTTTCCAATACACAAGTGTAATGTGTGTAACTCCAAACTTATCAGGGTCTAATGTTTAAGTCATCAGGGGCAATAACTCCAACATTGTCAGGGGGAGACAATCCAAAAGCCCCAGGTACACAAAAACACATGCTAGTCAACATTCTTGTGAAGTTCGGTGACTCTCAGTACCAGTGGTTTCAGAGATACATGTGACACAAAGTAAAGTTTCTCTTATTTAAGCATAAGGGGCAGTAACTCCAAAGTTATCAGGGGGAGACAATTAAAAATCCCAGATGCACAACAACTCATGCTGGTGAACATTCCTGTGAAGTTTGGTGACTCTAGCCCTACTGGTTTCAGAGATACATGCAGCACAAAGTTTCTCTAATTTTAAGTTAACATATCAGGGGCAGTAACTCAAGATTTATCAGGGGGAGACAATTAAAAAAACCCAGGTGCACAACAACTCATGCTGGTGAACATTCCTGTGAAGTTTGGTGACTCTAGCCCTAGTGGTTTTAAAGATATGCATGACACAAAGTTTCTCTAATTTTAAGTAATCATATCAGGGGCAATAACTCCAAAGTTATCAAGGGAAGACAATTCAAAAATCCCAGTTGTACAACAACTCATGCTGGTCGACATTCTTGTGAAGTTTGGTGACTCTAGCCCTAGTGGTTTCAGAGATATGCACGACACTAAGTAAAGTTTGTCTAATTTTAAGTCATCAGGGGCAGCAACTCCAAAGTTAACAGGGGAGACAATTCAAAAACCCCAAGAGCAAAACAACTCATGCTTGTTAACAATCCTGTGAAGTTTGGTGACTCTAGCCCTACTGGTTTCAGAGATACGCGCGACACAAAGTTTGTATAAATTTAAGTATTCATATCAGGGGCAATAACTCAAGAATTATCAGGGGGAGACAATTCAAAAACCATAGGTGCACAACAACTCATGCTGGTGAACATTCCTGTGAAGTTTGGTTACTCTAGTACCAGCGGTTTCAGAGATACGCGCGACACAAAGTTTTTCTAATTTTAAGTCATCAGGGGCAATAACTCCAAAATTATCAGGGGGAGACAATTCAAAAACCCCAGGTGCACAACAACTCATGCTGGTGAACATTCCTGTGAAGTTTGGTGACTCTAGCCCAACTGGTTTCAGAGATACGCGCGACACAAGTTTGTGACGGACAGACAGACAGACGGACAGACGGACGGACGGACGAACAGACAGACAACTCTGGCAAAAACAATATATCTCCCCATAAATGGGGGAGACATAATTACAATAATTAATGTAAAAGTAATTTAGCATTGTAGTTGAGGGAAGAAAACGTCTGACTGGGTTGGATTCAAATATAGAATAGCCTGGGTTGGATTCAAATATAGAATAGCTAACGGTTTTAAAGTATTACGCTGTTTGAGAATTACTTTTATAGTATGTATGTTGAGAATTCAATATTTACTTTCACTTTAGTGTTTTAAACCCTTTGCCTGTTCAATATCTATTTAAGAAATATTCACATCATGATTATTTATCAGCTGAATTTTTACAATGTAAATTTTCAAGGGAATTTTTTACTTTGACAAAACTGTGAAATCACATTTATATTGTGTCATAAACAAACAGAGTTGTACTTGATCAGATGGTTTGCTGTTTGCTTATGATATAAAATAGACATGATTCTACAGTTTCTGTCATGGCCAAAAATTCCCATGTCCTATCATAACAATATACATCAATACTCATGATGTCATTATGTCTTACACAAATATTCATGACAGTAAAGGGTTAAGAAGTCTATAGTGTTCGAGGAATTAAGAAAAACAAGAGTGAGTTTGTGAAACACTTTACCCCGACCTTTGACCTTGAAGGATGACCTTGACCTTCGACCCATGGACCATGGAGTTGAATGCGACACATCGTCTTTGTGTGGTGAACATTTGTGCTAGGTTATTTTGAAATCCACACGGAAAAAAAAGTTACAGAAGGGACATGAAATTTGGGACGGACTGATGGAAGGACATACGGACGGACGGACAGATGGAAGGACAGACAATGTGATTACTATATGCCGTTGGGGGGCATAATAATCACAATCAGGCCATAAGACAGTATTGACTTTTAATTCCAAATTTATTCCAGTTGTTGAGTGCTGACACATTTTATACATTAATGTTATGCTGTTTCATTTTAATTAATCCTTTCCCTGTTCAATGACCGTATGAATTTATTAGATGAACTTTTATAATGTAAACCTTTCAGGAAATTTTTTTGCTTCGACAAAAAATTGCAGAATCAGAACTATATCATGTTTAAAGCAAACAGAGCAGACCCGGATCAGACAGCTCCAATAGGAGCCATCTGGTCTGGATCTACTCTGTTTGTAAACACGTTAAAATGTGTTTATCTGAAGGAAAGGGTTAAATTTATCTGTTGTTGAGAAGGTTAAGACATCAGTTTAGAGACATTCAGCTGCACATACCCTATCTGGCATTCTGATATCTTTCTTTTGCTTCAGTTTTCTGGCCTTGTTTAGAGCTGACTGAAGCTCATTTTCTGCTTCATCATCCACAACCACACCAGCAAGGTCATCCACAGCCACTGAAAGCACAGAGAACAAATTAAGATTACCAGTAGTAAGCAAGGTCTGGAGCAGATAGAATAAAATGTATCGATGTGACATGAATGCCCCCGCGGCAAACAGGAAGTAGATGAACGACAGACCTGAAAGCGGGAGACACAGTACAAATTATGCTTCAGACCAAATATCAAATCATTCTAGCATACACAAGACAAGAAATTTTGGAAGAAAATTTTACAAAACTGACCTAAAGATGGAAGGACGGATGTACATCCAGACGGACGTACATACGGACAAAGGGGCATAAAAAGGAAATTGGATCAGGTGAAAAATCCCATTCCACACCAACTCTAGGATACAGTAGTGTGAAGGTATTTATTGTCACAATAAACATTTGATATGCAATCTATATACAATAAGCACAGGCAATATATATATAATCCTATAGCAACCTACTTATCTGGGTCTGCTATGTTATGAAATAATGTAAATATGATTGTACAGTTTCTGCCTGAGTGAAAATGTCCTGTGTTCATATGCCATTAAAAAATTCAGTTAATAAATATTCATGCTGTCATTATTTCTTACGTGAATATTTAACAAGAAAATGGTTAAGAAGGGGTATGCTAAGGTACACTGGTAACCCTACCATCTTCCTCTTCCACGTCTGATTGGAACGTTGCCAAGTCCACTTCCACACCTTGCTGTCCTGCCTTGACCACCTTTGAAGGTTCTGAAGAGTCATTCTCGACAAAATCAAGTCCAGGTATGTTTGGCTCTGTTTTAACTCCGACTCTACAAAGTAAACCATGTAAGAAAGTCCCATTGAAAACATTGTTGGGTACTGTTTTAATTACTAAGCTTGTGTTTACATCGAATATGATAACGAAGACGAAAAAACAAGATGTGTTTGTGAAACACTGTGCCCCTGATATGATCTTTGACCCTAAAGGATGACCTTGATATGTCACACCTCAAAATGTGCAGCTTCATGAGATACACATGCATGCCAATTATCAAGTCTAAATCTCTACTGGTACAAAAATTATGGCCAATGTTAAAGTTGGTAATTTGACCTAAATATTTGACCTTTGACCTTGAATGATGACCTTAACCTTGACATGTCACCCCTCAAAATGTGCGGATTTATGAGATACATATGCATGCCAAATATTAAGTCTCTATCTGTACTGGCTCAAAAGTTATGACCAATGTTAAAGTTGGTGACAAACAAACAAACAGACTGGGCAAAAACAATATGCCCCTCCAGATCTGATCTGGGGGCATAAAAATTTTCATAGAACTGTTCTTCTTTATTAACCCATAAATGCCTTTCATGCCCTTGCAAACAGAGTAGACCAAGATCAGACGACCCTTGTAGGACCTATCTGAAAAGGTTCTGCTCTGTTTGCTTATACAATTAAACATCTGATCAATACTTTTTTTGTCAAAGCAAAAAATTCCCCCGAAAATATTACTTATATAAAAATTATATTCATGAATTTTCATGAGGTGACCAAATGTTCATTAGAGAAATGTTTAATGTGAGCAAAAATCGGTGCTAACATTGTGTGACTGTAGCCAAAGATCAGTATCCACTCAATAACTATACAAGAGAGCCATGATGGCTTTATATTGATATGCTCTGGCATTTTCATTATCTAACATATTTTCAATTGTTCTCTGTTAATTCTGTTTGAAATCATACACTTAAGAAGGACTGCTTACAGACTGCTTTGTCTGTAGAAATTAAGCGATGTTTCCATTATTTTCCGATTGTATCCAGAACATATTAGTCACATAATATACCATACACATGACTTGGTCCCTTTCTTTCTTGCTTTCCTAGTACAGTAAAACCGCTCTAAACTCGAATTCTAGTAGAGAAGAATTTAGATACCTTTAGGTAGATGGCTGCTTAATTTCACCCTGCATTAAGCTGCCACATGTCTCCAATACTGATATTTATACCAAATTTAACTTCCGGTTTAGACTGTATTTGTGATATAATACCTTCAGTACATAATACTACAGTTTGGCTCACTTGTTATTGAATTTACTGTAACGTCATTTTTAGAGTCAGTGGTAGGTGGTGTAAAGGTAAAACATTATTTTAAACATTGTTGAACCCGATATTGGAATGCCTTTCAGGTCAGCATTTCCCTGGAACTTTGTAACCAACTGCAACCTGAAACAAATCTCAGGCTCAGTGCAGAGTGTGTCTAAACATGGAAAGAGATGGGATGTCAAGACCATGTGTGTCATCTGTTGTGACAAACCAGGACAGTGTGCTGGCTGTTTCCAACAATATCACACTATTTTGATTTTTTTGGACCAACTTCCAGTCAGTAAGTCCCAAGTAAGTTTGTTGGACATAACTGTGTGGGGACCACAGAAAATGTTTAGATTATGAGTTTTTACTACGTTCTGTGTTTTAAACAGAATTTATGAAGTGTTGTTTATGTAGTTCAACTTTTTTCCCTTTTACCCAAGTACTTAGCAGTACATTACCTGTGGTAGTGAAAAGGTGTTGAAACAAAGTCTGGCCAACTGGTCTTATAACTGTACTTAACAACACATTTCTCTTATACCTGGAGCCTAAGTCCTGACCATCCCCATCATCTGGTAGTGGCAGTAGATCATCAGCTTTCAGCATCTTCTTCTTGCGGATCTTGCGGACTTTCTTCTTCACCTTCTTGAATGTTGCCTGCTGCTAACAGATAAAAAAAAATGTGTCATTGGGTCACAGATATATACAATAGATATAAAATCATAAACCTAAAGGAATCGCATGATCGTCCATCCAGTCCATGAAAGATATGCAATAGATATACAATAAATATAAAATCACTAACCGGTAGGAACCACATGATTATCTACCGTGTCAATGAATGATATGCAACAGACATATAAAATCACGAACCAGTAGGAACCACATGATTATCAACCTGGTCAATGAAAGATATGCAATAGATATACAATAAATATATAATCACTAACCGGTAGGCACCACATGATTATCTACCCGGTCAATGAAAGATATGCAATAGATAAACAATAAATATAAAATCACTAACCAGTAGGAACCACATGATTATCTACCATGTCAATGAAAGATATGCAATAGACATACAATAAATATAAAATCACTAGCCGGTAGGAACCACATGATCTTTCCATATATGAAGTTTCAATCCAATGGCATGAGCCATATAGGAATTATCGTCCAGACAAAAGAGAGTGAAATGTTTTTACAAGGGGCAATAACTCCTATATTAGTGAAGCCAGAGTTATGGACCCTGTGCATGACACTTCCTCTCATTATGCTCTTTCCATATATGAAGTTTCAATCAACTGGCATCAGGCATATTTAAGTTATCGACGGGACAAGAAGTGTGATGGACAGACGGACAGACAGACAGACAGACAACTATCACGAAAACACTATGTCTCCCCCATATAAATATGGGGGAGACATAATTATCAAGTTTGAGACTCAAGAATAATCCTAAACATGTTTGTTTGGTTTCCAGCCTCTTGGAATTTGGTAGAAGCTCGGATCGACACAAACACTTCTGAGAATATTCTAAAGATTTCTCTCTGAGGTGTTGACGAGTTCAGGCTCAACTTACCACTTCCTCTGCAGTCATGTACTCTGTGGTGACTTTCAAATCCATTGACAGTGTTTGCTGAAACAGAAATTGAACTGAGAATTATAACCATTCATGAAGTAAGAACAGAAAATAGTTGTTTAATTAGTCTTTTAAGATGGTTTCTTCTGTTTTAGTAAAGGCTTCCTTATGGCTTTGCAACACTGTATTATATCTGAATATAGCTCTTTTAAAACCAAATTTAAAATACATTTTGGGAGTCATTCAGATCTAGTTTGTCCCATTTGACTGTTGAAAGTTCAGTATCTCTACTGATACTCTTTATTACCAATGAAGAAGTGGTGACTCTAGATAAATCATTTGGGAAGTAGAGAAAAGCTGCACTGCAGGTGTATCTTGGTTGGGAACGTTTTTGATTAAAATACTGACAGTACAAATGAAAAGTATACAGGTGAGATTTCTTGGCTACTTACGGACTGTGCTCTAAGCTGCTCCTGTATTCTGGCCATTTGTTTGTCCTCCGCTCCGCTATATCGACCACCTGATTCTAGCATGAAAGACTTCTTCTTCTCCCCTTCAATCTCTTCATCATACTTGGTCAGCATTTCCTTGGGCTTAAACTGAAATGTACAGAAAAAAAACTCTAAAAAGAACACCAAAAGAGCTGTAATTCTGAGTCTTACAGGCAGGTGGTGGCTTAATGCAGGCCAAAAGTTATTAAGAATGCTCCAGCAAGGAGCTTTCTGCATAACATTTACCCTGCATTAACCCTTTACTCCATGAATATTTATGTTCGAAATAATGATGTCACGAATATTAATTAGATTAATTTGTAATAATAGCACATGGACACATGAATTTGTAGCCATGGCAGAAACTGTAGTATCATATATATATCATATCATTAAGCATTCAGAGCAGACCCTGATCAGACAGCTGCTATAGGAGCCATCTGATCTGGGACTACTCTGTTTGCAAAGGCTAATTTATAGAGGAAAAGACACCTATGTTTATTCATAAAGTGGTAGATTTAGAATGAGTTTACTGTATACAGTAACAAACTAACATTTCAGTTCGAACTTTTATCAATAATTAATATCTGCTATTTTGAACACACTGTAGTTCTGATAAGATGTGTGATATCATTTGCAAACAATTTGGATCAAAATGAAATGCTGAATACTCAGCCTCCGATCAGGATGTTGGACACTCCTGTTCTGTCATGAAAAGAGAAGTAAAACTGCAAAAACTAGAACTTTCACTAAAGGTGATGAAATAAACCCACACAGCAGCCTTGATCGCAAATGCCCATGTTTAAAACCAAAATGACAAAAAATACTCAAAGTTCAAGGAAAGATCATTCTGCAATGCTTTAATAGCGGTAAATACATGAAAATTGCATCTTGCACTTTTACTATTCATGGTTATTATAATGCATACCAAATGTAATTTCAATATTTAACCCTTTCCCTGTTATATGTTTATTCCAAATCAATACCTACTGAATATTCATGGGGAAAAATAGTTATAATGAAAAGTGGAAGGTGCAACATTGTAGCCATTTTAGAAAGTAAAGAAACGGATCTATCAAATTCCATTAGCAAACAGAGCAGACCTGGTCAGACGGCTCCTATAGGAGCCGTCTGATCAGGGTCTACTCAGTTTGCAAATGTGTGAAAACACGTTTATACGAGGGAAAGGGTTAAACACTGAAGGCGGAGTTTGCGTCCCCATGTTCAAATGTGGACAGACTGACCGACCGATCACCAGACAGGGTGATTCCAGCATACCCCCAAATTTGCAAGGGAATAAAGAACAGAAGCTGATATCTTCTGCAGATGTACAATAATTAAGCCTTTACTCCATGAATATTCATGTAAAAAGTAATGACATCATGAATATTCATTAGGTTCATTTTTAAAATATCCCACGAACATAAGAATTTTTGGCTATGGCAGAAACTATAGCAATAGATCTATAATAATTTCATAAGCAAACAGAGCAGACCCTGATCAGACAGCTCCTACAGGAACCTTTTGATCTGGGTCTACTCTGTTTGCAAAAGGGGTAGAAAGGCATATTTAAAGAGTAAAGACTGCTGAGAATTACAAGAATCAATGCATAAAAACCTTAACCTTTCACTCCATAAATATGCCTTTTTAACACTTTTTCTAACAGAGTAGACCAAGACCAGACAGCTCCTGTACAAGCTGTCTGACCAGGGTTTGCTCCTGTAATGATAAATATCTTGTTCTACAGTTTCTACCATGTTCAAAGCTTCTTGTGTTCATATGCCATAATGAAAATTGATCTAATCAATAGTCATGATTTTGTAAATTCTTACATGAATATTCAAGAAGTAAAGGGTTAACGAATTTCTGCACAACATTTCATTAATAATAGTTTATATTACCATGCCATATTCATCCTCCTCAGCTTCATCATATGGTGTGTATGCTGGCTTGCCTTTCTTGTTCTCCACATTCTTGCTTGCCCGCTCGTCATCGATCATGTTGACATTCACCAAAGTCTCCTCATCGCCTTCATCTAGTACTCCTAAAAACACAAAGTGAAATCTTAACCCTTTCCTCCATGAATATTCATGTAACAAATAATGACATCATGAATATTAATTGGGTTAATTTGTTATACTAGCACATGGACACAGGACATTTTAGCCATGGCAGAAACTGTTGAATCATATCTTTATTATATGATAAGCAAACAGAGCAGAACTTTTGACTGTTATGCAACCATAGTTCTGAATATAATTTAATTCCTTGAACAACTTTGGTACAGGATCATCCAAGAAACATCCATGAAAATTTTCTTCCAATCAGCAGTTTCATAGGAGATGGTGTGATGGACTGATGGATAAAGAGGTAACTAAATGATACCCCTATCACATTGATAAGTATATAAAGTAATGATGTTTTTACGTAGGAGTCTAGCTACAAAATTAAGGTGCCTTAATAGTTTATAAAACAGTGTAGACCCTGTCCAGCTGATCCAACAACAGTTGGTACATGTATGTAACAATCTACAAATATTTATATATGAATGTGACCAAGCTGTCCCGTCTAATTCACACAGGTTAGTCTGGGTCTACAATGTTTGTTAAACATACATGTAGTATGTTCTGATAATGTGGCTCATTTGCCACTTTTTCTTTATAAGACCTACCTCTATCTTGCAGCGTCAGGATGACTGTTTGGCCTTCTTTGAAAGATGCCATAGCATGCTCTACCTTAAGACCTTTAAGGTCTTTGGATGAATAACCCTGAAAACGATACAAAATACAAAGCAATAAAATAATGATGTCAACTACAACATTTTGGCCCGCCAGAAAATGTAGAATCAAATCTACATTATTTCATAGACCCTGATCAGATGACTCCTATATGTACAATCTGATTTGGGTCTACTCTGTTTGCAAAGGCTTAACCCTTCTCTTGCTGTTCACGTCAATATACGTACCTGTAAATAGTGAAGACCCTGATGAGACAGCTCCTGTAGGAGCTGTCTCATCAGGGACTGCACTATTTACAAGTTGATTGTGCAACCAGTACACTTCACACTAGTGATTGCACAGAGAAATATTTGTATACAGTGAAGATATTAGGGCTGACTATTGGGGCCAGTTTTGACTATTGAAATACTATTGCTATTGCTGAAAGTACTATTTCGATACTATTGCTATTGCTGGAAACTATTGCAATACTATTGCAATAGTTATTGCCAAGATTTGAACACTTGTAAATGCAAATTTGCACAGTGTAAGATATAACTTTGCTGTAAATACTTACTAAAAAATGTTTGTGTAACTGATTTTAAGTGAATTGGGCTTTGCCACTTGTGTTTTACCGTTTTGTTTTTAACAAACTAGATCTCCGCGATGGTCGACACCATCTTGGAAACACAATGCCAATTATATGAAAGAACTATCGAAACTATCGATAGTCAGAGCAACTATTGCAATAGTCTATTGTCAATTGGAAATAACTATCGATAGTGTAATTGGGATAGAGAACTATCACGATAGTTCGATAGTTTGATGTATTGTTACACCACTAGAAGATATATGTAATTATATAACAGGGCATGGGTAAAAAAAGGAGAAATATATTTTAAAATTCAGCAAGAGAAGGGTTAAAGGAGAAAAGGGTTCAGCCATGTAAAATAGTCATCATGTCATAGTCATGAAGTCATGAATTCTGGTTTAAATAATAAATTATCATGACGCAAAGAGTTAAAGTTAAAATTCAAATGATAATTCATTTTTAAGTTTAACTCATACCTTGTACAAAACAGTTTCATCAAGGACGATACACTGTAAATCCACTGGAAATTTCAGATGATTTTTCACAAGCATAGATTTCTACATAATTATAGGGGTTCTCTAAGATTCTCCTTCTACAGTGAACAATAATATGTAGTACTTTTCTCTATCGTTTTATATTATTCTTAAATCCTTAAACCCATCTCTCTTTTAGGGTTGCTTTCCAATCTCAAATTCTCTTATTTCAAACAGAAAGGTCCTTGATCAGAAACTCCAGTCAGTTACATGGTACAGTAAACCCTGTCTACAGGGACCATGCTAAGTATAAAGTCTAATTCTGGTTTTAAAGTTATACAGTAGCCTAAGGCAGGACAAAGGTCCTTCTTTTGTCCTCCATTAAGAGGCCACCTGTTATAATTATAACAGACGCCCGAGTTTAGTTAAGAAAAATAATTACGTGGTTGCTAAAGGCAGGTTTTCTGTAGTTAAATCAAGGTTTGCGTTGTCACATCCATACAAATACAGTAAAACCCCTCTGTATCGGACATTCAATTTAGTATAGATATCGGTCTTGGAGACTGTTGGCAGCTTAATGCAGGGTGAAAGAGCGTTCTACATGACTTTCACCTTGCATTAAACAGCAACCTGTCTAAAAGTATCGAAATTTTTCACCACCAAAGTTCCGGTTTAGAGGGGTTTTACTATACCAAGATTTCACTTACCTTTGGTTTAGACTTAGCAAATTCCTCCTCTACCAGATTGCCTATACCAAACTCTTCATCCATCTCTTCCAGCATTTTGGCCTACAAAACAGAAATTCCATGAATATTCATGTAAGAAATAATTATTTCTAAAAATCCATTAGTTTAATATTGATAGTGTTATGATAATGGCATATGAAAACTGTAGAATCAAATCTATAATTCCATAAGCAAACTTTGAAACAGGAGACCTACAGCAGCCATCTGATCTGGGTCTACTCTGATTGCCAAGGCATTAAAAGGTGTATCTACTACGTGTATTTACAGAATAAAGCATTATGCTTGAACTGCAACATAAAACTCTGTAAAATGTAGATGCAATCTGTGTGAGGTATTCTTTATGTGTTTTGTAATAATGTGACCAATGTCATGGGGACTAACGCACTTGGTACCATGTAAATGGAATTGACCACTATCAACTACTACCCTGGAAAACAGAATCTAAGTTATCTACTAGCTACAGTTTGGCAGAGAAATCTTGAAATCATTATCACACACCTTAAGTTCTTAACCCTTTCCCTCATATAAACGCCTTATCATGTACATTTAACTGCAAACAGAGAAGACTCCTACAGGAGCCGTCTGATCAGGGTCTGCTCTGTTTGCTTATAATGAAATTATAATAGACCTGACTCTTTGGTTTCTACCAATAATAAAAAGTCCTGTATACATACGAAATCATAAAAATTCCAGCTAATAAATATTCATGACATTATTATTTCTAACATGAATACTAAACAGGAAAAGGGTTAAATACCTTTAATATTCAGACAACTTGCGATTTGCAAAGCTGAATGAATCATTTTGGCACTAATTTTATAACTACAAATGAAACTAGAACTACCACTAAAGGTGATGAATACCCCCACTGGCACATTTGACACAGAGATCGGGGTTATAGAAATAAAGCTCCAGACCGCTAAATTTTCATTTGTTAAATTACGAAAAGGGAGATCATTCATTCATGCACGAAGCGACAAATCAAAACCTTTATCGCAGGTGCAGAATTCCGTAAAAAATCAATGTAGTGTAACAAAATTCAAATTTGATCTGTAACTCATTATTATAAAGCTACATACCAAATATCACATCAATATCTGCAAGGGAAAATTTCTAAGTAAATTCACTGTATTTCCGTAAGAATTCAATGAAGCATAACGAAATTCAAACTTGATCTGTAACTCATTATAATAAAGTCACATACCAAGTATCACTTCAATATCTGTAAAGGTTTAGAACAAACACCGGAAAGTGAATTTCCGGAAAATTTCTAAGTAAATTCACTGTATTTCCGTGAAAATTCAATGAAGTGTAACGAAATTCAAACTTCATCTGTAACTCATTATAATACAGCCACATACCAAATATCACTTCAATATCTGTAAAGGTTTGGAAAAAAACTCCGGAAAACCTGAATTTCCGGAAAATTTCTAAGTAAAATCACTGTATTTCCGTGAAAAATCAATGAAGCGTAACGAAATTCAACCTTGATCTGTAACTCATTATAATAAAGCCACAAACCACATATCACTTCAATATCTGTAAAGGTTTAGAAAAAACTCCGGAAAACTCCAGATTTTGAGAAAAATAACGAAGGGCAATAACTCCAAAAAATACTGAAGACAGTTACAAACCTTGTGCACTGCACTTGCGGTCAATGTGATCTATCTGTATATGAAGTTTGAAGTCAATAGCTTTTATACTTTGGAAGTTATGGTCCGGACAAGCCGGAAAGACGGACAGACGGACATGGTGACTCCAGTATACCCCCCCCCCCCCCACAAAAAACTTCATTTGTGGGGGTATAAAAAGTGGAGTAGCAAAAAGAGTAGACCCTGATCTAAAGGTTGCAGCAGGAGCAGTTTGATCTGACTCTTCACTATTGTTTGTATGGCCAAATATTTAGAGTATTAATGGTACAGTAAAATCCCGCTAATGTGACCACTTAATAAACAGCCACTGGTGTCGTTTAAAGCAGGTGGTTGCTTAATGCAGGATGAAAGTTATGCAGAAAGCTCCTATGGGAGCTTTCAGCATAACTTTCGTCCTGCATTAAGCTACCACCTGCCTCTGCCACCCAGAATTATGCCCATTTTTGGTGGTTGCATTAGAGGGGTTTTACTATATATACTTGTAGCTGGGTAGAGATTGTGGTGAAATAAGTTGATAGGCTTAATGTGTGGCTTGGTAGCTCATTCGGTAGAGTGTTAGCATGGTAAGCCAGAGGCCCTGGGTTCGAGTCCCAGTCGAGTCACAACTTTTTCACCATGTTACATACTGTTGAATAATATTCCTAAATACTGTTTTATAGCTCTTATGTAGAACACTTTATTCAGTTTCATGGTATTAGTACAGTAGTATTATATTGTTACATATCTTTTTTTCTATTATGCAATTCTGCATAATGAAAAAAAGGTAAATTCACCTGAAACTATGAATTATTGATATTCAAAATTTAAATATAGTATTTGGTATCAATGGAAAGAGAATTTTATAAGGTTTTCAAATATGTTTGAAATATCTCAATATTTCTAGATATTTTAAATTTTGTGGATGTTAAACAATTTTTTTGAATAACATATAGCTTGAAATTATAATATCAGCTTTGAGACTAATCTTAAGCCAATAGGCTGGTAAACCATATGTATACATGTCATTAACACCTTTAACTCAGTTCCTGTCTGTTGTTGTTGTTGTTGACTATGCTTACCTGTTTGTTTGTTGATTGGTAATTAGGAATAATATGTTTGGTATTTGACTTTAAAAGCTGGTTTTAGCACCTAATCAAGGGCTAGCCATGACCGGAGCCACTAAAGTAAACTGGAGTATTTTGACAGTCTGTTTATGGTTTCCAAGACAGGGTATAAATCTCGGACCAGCCTTGTCCAGGTATCATTGAGTAACTGGACAAATAAAGCTGCGGGATTATACATCTGTCTTGGCTCTCCATTACAGGTAAGCAATTCTTAATTTCTAAAATTTTACTTTATGAACTGAACTAAGTGCCTTCTTTTGTAAGTAGACATGTCAAAAGAATTAATTTGTTTTAATTAGCTCTAAGCTGAACTTTAACTGCTTTTGCAATAATAATAGAATGTCAGTTGTGTATTACTTTCAATATTTAATAAGAAATATAATTTCAGTTGTAATATTTTAGGTTTATTGAAATTGGAGTAAAATTGTGTAATGGTGTACTTTGTTGTAACCATTTGTTTAGTGTTTCCAAGTCAAGTAACTTTATCCTCTCATTAGCGAGCGAGTTTCCCCAAACTCTGTTACTTGAGTATGTTCCCCATATTTTAACTTGTACTTGGATCTACACTGAACAAATGGAGAAATGATTGAATACATAGAAGGATGTAAGAGTGGGTGAGTGAATATATGTATTTTGTATTTGATCATTGAGTAACTGGACAAATAAAGCTGCGAGATTATACATCTGTCTTGGCTCTCCATTACAGCGAAACCCTCGACAAACAACGTAGACCCTCGACACAGAGAGCTTTGTGTCAGCTAGTTAACCGAAATTTATGTGTAATCCCCTGCTTCTTTGAGGGGCCGCATAAAAGTAGTATGAATATGTTTGATATACCATATATTTCCTTATACATTTTATATGCTAAATGTACCACATATTCTCAAAACGACACACCATATACATATTTTCCTATATGATATGCAATTTACAATGGAGATATTCAATAAATGTACAAAAGAAGTCTAGAAATCAACAAAATTTACACTGATGTATGTCTGAGATTTCTTACTACCAGATGTGGCACTGGTTGCTAGCGTTTTATTGATGTTTATTTTCGGAAAATTATTGAAAATTCCAACCTTGGGTACAAGTTCTCATTTGTATATTTTAAACCTTTATAGCAATGAGTTGCAACCTAAATATACGGCAGTACAACCCTTTACTCCATATGTACGTCTTTCTTTACTTAGATCAGACAGCTCCTGCATTGATCAGGATCTGCACTGTTTGCTGATAAAACAATACAGATTTGATCTACCGTTTCCAACATGGACAAATATTCCTTGTTAATATTCTGTTATAAAAGTTTAATAGCTAATTGATAATCATGATTTCATTATTTCTTAAAAATGAACATTCACAAAGTAAATAGTGAATGTACTATCAACCAGCACTCACTGTTTTATCTGCCCTGTCCCTCTCCCTCTGCTTCATTCTGTTCTTCCTCACCCAGGTGGCAGCATCTTCATCAGAATCACTCTCACCCAAAGTCTTCACTTTGCTATAAACATAATCAACACATGGAAATTCTAACTGCTAAATGTAGACCAGTTAATCACTTAGTCTTCCACTGCTGAAAACATGCACTCATTCCCTCACTATAGATCTCATGCAACATGACAGCAATTGTGTATTTAGTCACAGATAGGTACATGTATGGGGAAAAGACGTTGCATTCAATATTCTTGAATGAAAGCAGTTTGCATGTACATTAGAACTGCTCAATGAATAAACATGGGTGTCATAGGAACCAGGTTGGTGCTTAATGCAGAATGAAATTACTGCAAATAATACTATCATGCAGAAAGCTACTATGAGTAACCACCCACCTCTACAACTCAAAATCAAACCTCTTTGTTGTTGTCGCATTTGGGGCTTTTTACTATACATGTACTTTCATTTTTAATGAGCTGCGTGATTATTCTAGTGAACCTTACCAGGGTATTTCATCCACCTCTTAACACCTTATAAAAGCTTCTTTATCCCTTTTCAAACACAGGAAGACCCAGATCAGACAGCTTGTATAGGAGACGTCTGATTAGGGTCTGCTGTGTTTCCTTATATCCTATTATATGTGACTCTACCGTTTCTACCAATACGGGAAACTCCAGTGCCTATGTCATAATAAAAACTCAGCTAATCAATGTTTATGATGTCATAACTTCTTCCGGGAATATTCAACATGGAAAGGGTTAGAAAGTTATTCACCAGAAACAAAATCTGACTCACATACAACAATCTCAAGTGAAGCTGGGAAATCCAGATATGGTGTATCATAATTACCCAAAATATTGAGACAAACTTTGGTAAACAATAGACCCAGATCCAACTGCTATTGAAGAAACAGTTTCATCAATGTCTACACGATATGCTACTTTTTAACATTGAATGTAACCAAATTGACCAAAATGAATCCAATTAACTTATTCAGCTTTAAATGGAATTGGGATTATATGACATGCCCCCACCTCAATGGAGCAGATTCAACACAACACATGTCAGTAAAGAAGTATTGCATTCCAAACTTTCTATGAAGAATACCTTAATTGTTACTAAGACAAAGACCATAACTCTAGTTTTACTGGACTGATATATAAACTAAACCCCAGGTGCACAACTTCTTATCCCAATAAACATTTGTATGAAGTATGAACAGAAAAGTGTGCAACATAATATTCAATTGTAAATCCCCCCCCCCCCCCCCCCCACACACACACACACACTCACTGCACCTAACCCCATATGTTGGGGGCATAAAAATTTAAAAACCTGTGAGATGGGGAAATTGTGTGTCTGAATACTTTATAGGTAATTACTGTAAATCAGAAGGAATGTTTTCACCTTAATTTCTCACTGATTTCTCTTTTCTTTTTTGATCTTTCCAATTTCTCTTTAATCTTCGCCGTGTCTTGCGCCCGTTTGAGATTTTCTGCAGGCCGATGAATATCATCTTTCAAAGACTCTTTTTCAGGATCTGAAAAATGAATATCAAAATAAACACACCAATATACTATCCAAGAGGAGCTTTCTGCATGACTTTCACCCTGTATTAAGCAGCCACCTGCTTAAACAGACATCATTTTTACTTTATAACAATTCTGGTTAGAGGGGTTCTATTTCACTCTCTACCTCCAACATAGGGAGAGACCAATGATCATACAGTGATACTGTAATTTCCCTAAATATTCGGACAGGCAAACTTGGATAAAACGGCTCCTAAGGAACCATTTGATCAGGTGTTTACACAATTTCCTAGATTATTCAGCTTCATAAACCAGTGGAGAGAGGAAATGTGGTATCCAAATACTTATGGTAATTAGGGTATTGTTTCTTTATATAACATCTGCAAATAAAGTAGACCCAGATCAGATGGCACCTATGGGAGCTGTCTGATCAGAGTCTGCTCTGTCTGCTATTAGAATTTGAAATATGTTTCTTTAGTTTCTAAAATTGCTAAACAGTTCTACCTTCCATATTTCTTTGTAACTGTTTTCTCTATGAATATTCAGTAGGTACTGAAATTTGGAATAAACATAGAACAGGGAAAGGGTTAACTGAACTTAACTCTCCTCCAGAAATTCAAAATCTTTGACTGCTAAGTACAAATGTTAATGTCTTCAGCAAAAAATTGCTTTCTGCTAACACCTCTTTAACCTTTTACTCCTTGAATATTCATGTCAGAAATAACGACTGTATGAATATTCATTAGCTGAGCTTTTGACAAATCTTTACTCCATAAATATGTCCTTTAAGTTGCTTTAATAAACAGAGTAGACCTAGATCAGATGGCTCCTGTAGGACCAGTCTGATCAGAGTCTGCTCTGTGTGCTTATGATATAATATAGAATAATAGATATGATTCTACTGTTTCAGCTATGACCAAATTTTCTTTGTCAATGTGCTAGTACATATAATGTCATTGTTTCTTACACAATTATTCATGGAGTAAAGGATTAAAGCATCATCATGAACAAAAGCAAACAGAGCAGACCCTGATCAGACAGCATACTTTTGCATAGATAATTCACCACTAACATGCAAACAGATTATAGTAGATAATTCAATTATGATGACTAACTAAAGTACAGTAGAGTCTCTTATAACCCTTTCCTTCATGTAAACCCATTTTCACGCATTTGTAAACAGAGCAGACCCAGATCAGACGGCTCCTAGGAGCCATCTGATCGGGGTCTACTCTGTTTGCAAAGGGTATACAGGTGAATTCATGGAGTAAATGGTTTAATCATGAAGACTGTAGATAAGGTGTGTAATGATCCATCCAAAATCTCATATTTTATCGGCCAAATCTTAACCTGCTGTGACTCATTATAAACATATCTCTATATTATACAGTACAATCCCTCTAAACTGGATGTTCAATTTAGTATAAATATTGGTCTTGGAGCCAGGTGGCAGCTTAATGCAGGGTGAAAGTCATGCAGAATGCTCCTGGAGGAGCTTTCTGCATGACTTTCACCCTGCATTAAGCAGGCACCTGCCTAAATGTATCTAAATTCTTCTCTACTTAGATTTCCTAAATATGCCTCTTTTCTACAGCCCAGGATCCCATTTTACGAAAGATTGAACAACCAAACTTATCCTTAGTCTTAATTAACAATTATGTCTATTCAAATAAATAGCTGATATTATCACATGCATTCTAGCACGCAATGAGTAAGTTAACCTCGTACGACAGAAATTATCACAACTTCTAACAGAAGTCAATCAAAACTGGATGTTGTATGATCTTTCATAAAACAGATGCCTGGTGTCTAAGCTATGGCTTTGTAGAGGAGTGTTAGATCTACTTACCTGGTTTACTGGTCACCTCAAGTGGCTTCAGACCAAGCTTAGCTCTCAACTTGCTGAAATAATATGATATCATCCACTGTTATTTAAAGAATGTTACTGCCAGCAGATATCAATATTTATTTAATGAGAACATTTCTACGCCTTACATTAAGCCCTAGATCTGCAGTCAATCTCCATAACAAAATGAGTTATTTCCTTATGCCCATATGAATGAATGGCAACCTGTGCAGACTGATCAGTCTTTAAATTTTGTAAATAAAATGCAGGCCTATTTCTGGCATCTACATAGGTCTGTTAAAAGGACCCATTCCCAGTGCAAAATGCTGGAAATAGATAACATGTTCCTCAAGTTTGGGGAAAAATCCCAATAACCTGAATTTTGGATAAGTTAATCCTTTACTCCATGAATGAAAGAAATAATTACATCATAAACATTAATTAGATTAATTTTCAAAAAGACAAATTAACACATTAGATTTTTGCCAAAGCAGAAACTGCAGAATCAAATCTATATAACTCCATATGCAAACAGAGCAGACCCTGATCATATGGCTCCTATAGGAACCATCTGATATGGGTCTACTCTGTTGGCAAAGGCATAGAAAGACGTATTTATGGAGTAAAGCATCAAAAAGGAACAAAAAATGCTTTCCATATACTGAAAAATACATGGTTATTTGCAGCTGGGTAACACATATCAATCTTGTAAATGTCCCCTGATATGGGTCTGCTTTTTCAAATTTACCTGGTAACTCTTTCATACTGAACGGATTCTATTGTTAATATGTAATGAGCCAGACGGGTGGATACACACACGCAAGTAAACACAGACAGATGGACAATGCCAAAACTACATGTACACTGTATATCTCTCTACCTTCAGTGGGGGACAACAATGCTTAACCTTTTACCTGTTCAATATTCATGTAAGAAATAATAACATCATGAATATTTATTGGTTAAATTTTAATAATCATAATGTACAATTTTAAAGTGATTTTTTGCTTTGAAGAAAATTGTAGAATCAGATCTAGATCATGTTATAAGCAAACAGAGTAGACCCTGATCAGACCGTTCCCATTACTTCTGTAATTTCTGTCTGAACAAAAAGATGTGTTTTTCAGCATATCATAAAGCATTGCCTCAATGTGGGATCTGTGTAAAAGGTTTTTTTTATATCTTGCCTCAATCACCTCACATCAAAAGAAATGTAGCAGTAGGCAGAATTCAAGGGGTCCTAAAACTAAAATATTACATAACTCCTAAACGGAGGGCTTTATCAAAATTCTGTTACACGGTTCCATAGACATGCTAATGTTTGACAGTGTGCGGAAAAAATGCCACTGGAAAAAATGCCACCGGAAAAAATGCCACTGGAAAAAATGCCACCCTGATTTGGAAAAAATGCCACTGGAAAAAATGCCACTGGAAAAAAATTGCCACCTTTTTTTTAAATTATTTTTTATCCTTTTTTCTAAAAAAAAATCTTGAACCTGTGTTAGGCAGCTACTGTCCATTAGCATTTTTTGCCTTCTTAACGGTTTTTGCTAATAATATAAATCTGTATCAAACTTTTAATGTAAATCATTTCAAGCACACATAGTACAACCACACTAAGTAACAGCAATAACATTATGTCGTCTATTTACATTGCACACAGCGTAGATCCAGGCCATGAGTTTCAAAAAGGAGCCTTATGCTTTTGATCTACACTGTTTGTCAATTTGATGAACATATCCTAAATATAGTACAAACACACTATTAAAGCACTAAAATTATGTCGTCTACATTACACATATCCTAAATAATGTACAAACCCAAATAACAGCACTTATCACCCATAAAAATTATGTCGTCTAATTGCATTGCACGCAGTGTAGATCCAGACCATGACATTAAAAATGTAGCCTTATGGTTTGGATAGATAATGTCTGCCTATTTGATGAACATGTCATAAATATAGTACAAATAGTACATTACCTTCTTTAACCCTTTGCCTGCTAGCAATGGAATTTGAAGACCGTTGATGACCCTTGCAAACAGTTTGGATCCAGATGAGGCCCAATAAAAGTGAGGCCTCATCTAGGACACACTCGACTAGGCCTGAACTGGGTCTTCACTAAATAAAACTATAAAAGAATCCCGAAAAAAAAGTTTTAAAAAAGGTGGCAGACAGTCAAGGAGGCTAAAAATGCTAATGACAAGTAGCTGCCTAACAGAGGTTGACTGTCTGCATAATAAATTCAAGATTATTTTTTTTAGAAAAAAGGATAAAAAATAATTAAAAAAAAAGGTGGCATTTTTTCCAGTGGAATATTTTCCAGTGGCATTTTTTCCAAATCAGGGTGGCATTTTTTCCGGTGGCATTTTTTCCAGTGGCATTTTTTCCTACATTCCTTTTTATAGTATTAGCTATGATTTTGCAATAGTGCTAATCATATCTCGCTACCTTAACCCATTCCCTCATAGGCTATTTTTAGACCTAACCTCTTTAAATAAATCTACAGTGAAGGAGCATTTACCAGCAAAATGGTAAATTTTAGAATTGTGCAGTTTTTAAACCATTGTTATAAATAAAGCATTTGCTCTATCACAATTGGTTTCAAAAAGTGACTTATGGAGGCGTCAAAATGCGTCAATATGAGGGAATGGGTTAAGACAGGTTCCAAGTTGTAAACACTGCAAACTTACTTTGATTCGTCAATTGACAAGCTAATGTCCCCACCAGAAGAGCCACCTGCATATGAAAATAGTAAATAAACAAGATAAAGAAATAGATTCAGTTTCTGTATGTTTTGGTATCTATTCATCATGAAATAGCACTACATCTGTATTTTAATGCCTCATAGATGCTTCAATTATCCAATCAAAATTCAATTACTCAAATTTTACATTCAATTATTGGCTTAGACTATTAACTAATCGAATCTTTTATAACATTCATCCATTCACATTAATGTTCTTATTTACACTTTACGCACATTTAAAGCAACAGTTAGCAAGTAACTGAGAACCTTAATTTTACTTCAATTTCAAACATATTGAATTGATGCCGCCCATTTTCACACCTATTTGTTTTACTTCTCAGTTTCATGTAATCAACAAAACCTGATTACTTAATGTCACCAGCTTTATTCTTCATGTTAATCACATGCAACATACTTATCTGTCTTATCACCTCTATTACGCTAATACCCGCTAAAGATATAGATCGAGGATTTGTTGCGAGTTGTCTTTTAAGATCACATGTTCCTAAACGAGCCTTAGAAAATGTCATTAAGCGAGCCTTTTCTCACATAACAAATAAGTGTATTTTCGCCGTTTAAATGACATGTAAACATCGGTTTCCATGAGTTGACGTCATATCTGATGTATAACATCACATATATGTTCTAAAGTGATCGTAACCGTAGTTACACGTGTTACAGATAAGGGGATCTTAACCCTTTGTTCTAACTCGGAGATAAGGGAAGGTATGTGAGAAAATGAGTTTTAAAATGCCTCTTCTTCTTCAATAATGGCTATCCGTCAATTACTGAATGATTATGGCAATGCAACAAAAGGCGCGTGACAGATTTCTTTCGTGTACATTGTAGTATCTAATACTATCTAACTACATTCTATGTCTTGTTACGACGTCAATTTCCGCTCAATTTTAATCAAATAAGCAGGGGACAAAAATTCACTCGCCCGCACGAATTTTCCCTTCTTTGTCTATACTGCAGGACTAGTGAGTATTTTGGGTTGTCATCTTTGTCTATATTGCAGGACGAGTGAAAATTTTGAAAAATTTTGTACCCCGAATAAGATTCATTACACGCAGAAATTTCCAGTCTTTGATATTTATAAACACGATTGATGCCGATCATTGGCCGAAAAATTACTGTATTGAGATGATAAACTCCAACTCAGCTTTAGTCGACCGATTCACTACAGACACATGTATGCATGTACATGTGTTGACAGCTGCGAGACTCTTCGAAAAATCTCCAGGGTCGCAGAAACAGAAGTAACTTTGTGGTTGACATCGACAGTAAGTTTAATTTTTGTTAGATTTTATCATTTATTGAAGGAGTACACGGAACACCATATTATGAGATTTGGTGTGACTTTCAATGTCATCAGTTGTGAAAATGTACATGTATGTGTCGTTGCGACCCGGTCGACTAAAGCTAAGTTGGAGTTTATCATCTCATTACAGTAATTTTTCGCTAATGATCGGCATCAATGGCTTGTATTTTAAAGTCTAGACATTTCTGCGTGTTATGAATCATATTTTATTAAAATCAAGCCGAAATTGACACCGTACCAAGACGATGAATGTAGTTGGTGCAATTTTTTCTGCCATTTTGGACCATTTAGTTACACATCTTTACATAGCATTAAATTATATACGAAACTGTCACGCGCCTGACACTAGATACGATAACGTAGCTCTATTCCTAAATAGTAAACTGGACGCTAGTCATTATCAGTCTTACAGCTACGATATCGCATCTAGCCTGACACCTGTGGGCAATGCTAATAAATAATGTTAACCCTTTGGTGAACACGATCCCAAATATGGGACATAGGCAAAAATACTGACCCAGATCAGAGGAGCTCACAAATCAGTCTTCACTGTTTAAATAGAAAAGTTATAGGAAATAATGCGGACTAGGTTAATTATTTTTTAAGTGTGAGAACAGGCCGAGTTGACCGGGCCGAAAACAGGCTGTGTTGACCTAGGCCGAGTTGAAGCCAAGTTGACCCGAGGCCGAATTGAAATTTGGAATAAATATAGAACAGGGAAAGGGTTCATCATCATCATCTTGGACTTCAGTAATCGCTAAACTCTTCCAGATTAGTCGCGATGAAATTGGTTTAAAAACACCTCACATAATGCCTAATTGGATTGAATTACCTGTGTTTCATATGCAACATAAACGCTTATTATACTGCTGTTGTACAAACCTGCTGTTTCAGCTTTGACCGGTGCGTTAAATGAATCCTCAATTTCACCCTCCTCGCGGTCAACATAATAATCGTACCCAGGCCCTGGGTAGTCGCGTGCCTCCTCGCTTCTGTCCCTGTGGCGACGTTTACTGTCCTTTTCCCTGGATCTAGATCTCGAACGATGTTTCCTCTTCCTTTTATGTTCCCTGTCCTTTTCCTTATGTTTCTTCGATGATCCCATCACAAAATTAACAGTAGACAAAACCAAATACTAACGACAAAGTTACGATTTACCGGAAGTTGGTATGTCGGACACCGTTCCCGTAAAACTCAAATGTACGTTAGAAGCACTTTACAGCGCCTTAACTGAAATGAAACAATCACATGCACTCGGTGGGAACAATAAACAAGAGGAGTCCCTGATTTCAGTCTTGGCCAGTCCTGAATTCATGACTTGATTTATGTAAGTGATAATACGACTGAAATTTATGATGTCAGTGCGAGTTGTCAGGAAGTGTTTCGGACCGTACAGTAGTCGTTTCTACAAACGGTCCACCTGCGATAAAAAAGGTAAAGGTGAGGTTTATAGTCTGGAACTACATACAATGTACATATTCTCCCGACTTCACAATTTACCCCCTGATCATTGGGTTATAAGTTGGCCATTAACACTCGGCGCCTAAGGCAGCCATGGCACATTGACTTATTTCCCTCACAGGTACCCATTTATACACCTGGGTAGAGAGGAGCAAACGTGGGATGCATTTTTTTTCAGAAAAATTCTGATAGTCCGATGGCAGGATTCGAACCGGGGACCCTTCGATCCCAAGTCTAACGTCTACCACTGGACCACCACTCCCACTGCATGTCATATCATACACGGACAGTGTTTGAATATTTCTGTATAAGTGCAGGTTGGAAGGGGGTTAAAACATATGTTCACATTATTATAATTGATGGCTGTAACATTCAATAATGAGTCTTTATTGACGCTGCCACGTGATCAATCGCTGAGCTTAGAGACTGGCACCCATTCTCATTATCATTTTCAACACCTCATACAACTCAGAATCTATCTATCTACCTACCTACCTACCCAACCTTACTTACCTACCTACCCTACTCTACCCCATCCCACCCACCCCACCCCACCCCTACCCTATGTAGTACCCTACCCTCAGTAACCCTACCACCTACCTACGGTAAGCCTATAGTGCAGCACCATCCTTCTCACTTGAAATGGCCAGGTAGACTGCTAGCTGTGTCATCAGTGAAGAGTCTTGCCTGTGATGCAAGACCATCCGGCAGATCGTTTATGTAAAGCAGGAAGAGGATGCCGGGCCGAGAACAGATCCCTGCGGCACGTCAGACGTCACTGGTACTGCAGATGATGCTGCCCCATCTAGGGCCACAGTCTGTGTCCTTTTGCTAATTAAGGAAAGCCTCTATCCAGCTTAGAGTCTTTTCTGTAATGCCGTGTTCCATAAGTTTGTGAAGCAGCTAGCTTCTGGTGGTTTACGAGATCAAATGCCTTGCTGAAATCCAGAAGGACCAGGTTTGTGGCAGTGCAGCCTCTGCAGGCCTTCCAGTGTTCCTACTTTTTCCTACTTTTTGAACAGCTTCCTACTTTTTCCTAAAAAACTCCTACTATATTCCTACTTTTTTGAAAATAAAGTCCGCAATTTTTTTTAAAGTATGATCTTTGTACTAGTTATATTTGCAGAAAATGAACAAATGATGTCAAACTGGCTGGTTTCTGTTGTTGAAAGGTGTGGCAAATATGTTCTTCCTTGATGTGCATCATTTTTCATAATAAAGGCTGGGGGAAAATGACCACACAATTTTGACAGCTGCAAATGGGAGAAGGAACAGATTTAAGCATAGTCTTAGAGATGGCCCAAACTAGCCCTCCAGAATACCTATCTTTCAAAAGCTTCCGGGGGACTTTGCCCCCCTGATCCCCCTACCAGGGCATTGCCCTGGACCCACAAGGGGGCTCAAGCTGCCCCCTTGACCCCAGGCCTATCCCTTGCTTTCACCTTCTATCCCCTGGTCTGAAACAATGAAAAAAATGACACGGTTCTAAAACAGAAACTGCCCAAAGCATTGATTCCCTAAATGTATTCCATATCAGGCCACATAGAAATGGTGGGATTTTGCATTAAGAATGCCTTCTCTAGGTAAGTTATAAGCCATTAATAATTACGTATTTTGTAAAAAAAATACTCCTACATTTCCTTTTTTTGTTAAAAATGTTCTTAGTATTTCCTACTTTTCTGTCAGAAAACCTCCTATTTTTTCCTACTTTTTTGTGAGTGGCTGCTGGAAGGCCTGCCCCTGTAAAAGCTTACTTGTTCAGTCCTCAATGAGTTGGATCAGCTGTGTCTCACAAGAGCGGCGTTCGAGAAACCCATGTTGCAGGTCATACAAAATGATATATGTGTTCTGAAGTGATATGAGAGCTGTGAGGCTATAATGTGCTCCATGATCTTGCACATTATACAGGTCAGTAAGAAAAGCCTGTAATTTGCAGGGTTACTTTTGTCTCCCTTCTTGTACAATGGGCAGACCGTTGCTCTCTTCTGGTAATCTGGTACCCCACCAAGATTAAAACTCTTCTGGAAAATTATCTGCAATGATGGGGGCAATTGTTTGATGAAGATTTTTTAGGACAGTCGGTTTGATAGTATCAGGGCCTGCTGCTTTGTTGGTTTCAATGCTGAAAGGAGCTTGGCTATACCATTGAACCCGAAAGTTATGTCTGGGTATTTGCTAGAATTTGGTTGGCATGTTTTGAAAGGTTGCGAGTCAATAAAAACTGATAGAAATTGTTTGTTAACCCTTTCCCTGTTCTGTATTTAGGCCAAATTTCAATACCTACTAAATATTTGTTAACAAAATAGTTACAAAGAAATATGGAAGGTGGAACATTGTAGACATTTTAGAAAGCAAAGAAACAGATCTATCAAATTCTATTAGCAAACAGAATAGACCTGATCAGACGGCTCCTCTAGGAGCCGTCTGATCTGGGTCTACTCTGTTTGCAAATGCGTGAAAACACGTTTATATGAGGGAAAGGGTTAAGTGTGTTTACTTAGTCAGTTGACTCACAGATACATGTGGAAAAAGCACTATTCCAACCAGTATAAACAAGAGGGCCAATACAACCAATCTCACTACAGGCCAATACAACCAATCTCACTACAGGCCAATACAACCAATCTCACTACAGGCCAATATCTCTCACACCTGTGTATGCTGCAAACTGCTGGAACACATCATAACCAGTCGCATCACTTCATATGCAAAAAGAAACAATATACTCTATTCCTTGCAACAAGGTTTTAGAATAAACAGAGGCTGGGAAACCCAACTTTTAGTGTTCATTGATGAAGTCTTTGAACATCTAGACCAGAACAGACAGACAGACATTCTTGTGATGGATTTTCAAAGGCATTTAATAAGGTATGCCACATATATACATGCAGCCTGCTTGTCATAAAGCTCTGCCATTAGCATCCCTATCAAGGGTCAGAAAATGTTAAGGGTGTGACATAAATTGCTAGGGCCTATTTTGGGACCAGGGGGCCAAAGGACCCCAGAAGCTCCTGAAATATTGCCATTTTAAAGACGTGACAAAGCCTTTTCTTGTGATGTAAACAGCACATTGCAGTATTTATGAGCTGATCTATTTGAAGGCAATTTAAGGGTTCAGTGGTCATATTTCAAATCTTTTTCCAAGAATTTAGAACACGCATGATACTGAACTAAAAGTGTAAGCGTGATTTAGAAGTAAAATGTATGACACATGTATTAAGCATTGAGTGTGTCTTGATAGGTTTGCATTATGGAATTCAGGGTAAGATCAATAGATGAATACAGTCATTCCTCGCTAACTGTCGTCCTTGATGGTCAGATGTCTGATCCAGTCAGTGTTATGTTCCGTGTCCTTCAGGGGTCTGTCCTCAGACTGAGCCTATTCCTGTATTATAAATGATATTTAGGATGGGCTCAGGTCAACTGGATGGGCTCAGGTCAACTGTCAGGCTGTTTGCATAAATTATGATGCCATTGCATACAGCAATTGTCACAGCGGAATCTGGATGTCTGGGAAGCCTTTGTGGCCGAGTGGTTATGGTCTTCTACTGGCAATCGCTTAGCCCCTCACGGCTGTGGTTCGAATCCTGGCCTACGCATTTCCAGCTGGCTTGCGGTAGGTCTGTGGTTCTATGCGGATGTTCTGTACACGAAACAATGCAATTTGTTCCATGCACAGAAGAACCTTTGTGGTCTTCCTCCACCTGTAGTTAGCTGGACATCGTGTTATGACTGAAATACTGTTAAAGCGACATAAAGCATGATAAAACTAAACCCAACTGACTATCTGGCCAAACTGACTGTCTGGCCTTGCAGAGTGACATTGACAAACATCAACCTGGGAAATGGACGGGAAAATGTTTCACTCGAGCAAATGCCATGTCCTCTCAGTCACAAGAAAAAAGAAACCCATACATTTTAACAACACACTCCATAACCACATCCTTGAGCATGTACCATCAGCAAAATATCTATGCTGCACTGTCAACTCCACCCTTAACTGAATGTAGCACATTTCCACCATTGCATCAATGGCAAACAACACACTAGGCTCCCTAAGATGCAGTCTTAAAATATCGTTGGCCCAGACCAAAGAGGTAGCTTTTAAGACCATGGTAAGACCAATAATAGAATACTCCAGCGTTGCATGGGACCCATATGAAAAAGGAGACATTGATAAGATTGAGAAAGTCCAGAGAAGAGGTGCTACAGATCCAGTGTGTCTGACATGATCCAAGACCTTGGGTGGCAGTCTCTAGAAATGAGAAGGAAAGAATCCAGTCTCTAGAAATGAGAAGGAAAGAATCCAGACTGTCAATGATACAGAATTGCTCATGAAAAAATTGCCTTAAGACCAGAAATATATCTTAAAAACACCAACAAGAAAATCCTAGCCTTTTTAATGATTCTCCTTCCTGTTCCCTTATTCAAATACAAAATCTAGACAAATTTCCCTTTTTCCCCCATGAATCATCTGGGAGTGGAATCTCCATTAATCACCTTTAGACTGCAGGACAGCTGGATCAGCCAATGCCTTCATGGCCTTAACCCTCACTCTACACCCAGGGTTACAGATAAGGTGCGTATCTGCATAAATACACAATTAAATTCAGTTGAAAAGCAATCATTTTGAAACTCATGCGTACTGAAAAGCAATTATAAAAGTGGTTTACGCAAAAGCATTCAAGCAGACGCGTATTAGTATGCGATAGTCGGGCATTTCTTAGGCATGAATAACTATTGTTTACTGTGACACAGGGCTTGTGTTACTGGAAACATTCTTTAATTATATTAGGTCTTCCCTTGGCGAACCAGAAATAATTTGTGAAATGTGAACAAGGTGTGTAAAACCTCAAAAGAAGTTGTCATTGGTATAATAGTCGATCTTTTGTCACAAAACTGTAAGCCACTAGTAGAGAAGGTGCAACTAAAGTCGGCAAAATTACTGTCAAGAAATATGTTTCAAAGTATCCTTGGCTTATAACACATTACTCCTGCACAAATATGATGTGTTGAAATGTTAGCAAATAAAGGTACATTGAACATTCGGATGTCGAGTATCAGTTAATGGACTGTTAGAATTACAGATCGAAAAGGGTCTTTCTGTGACATACACCAATCTCAGTTGTAGGTGTAGGCTTATAACATATACAATATATTGAATCTAAAACTGTGGGGTAAAAAAGCAATTCATTTTAAATTGATGGAGTAACACTTAACACTTCTTGATACTCAATTGAAATTATGATTACCCAATTCCTTGAAAAAGTAAGGAGTAAATACATGTACTCAAATAACACAAAACCTTATCTGTAACCCTGTACACCTGTTTTTATACGCCCGTTTGAAAAATCGAGACGTCTTATGGAATGGCTCTGTCTGTCTGTCCGTCCGTCCGTCTGTCTGTCTGTCTGTAACATGTTTACCTGGATATGGTAAAGTAGCCTGTCCAGTCCCGGTATGTATATCCAAGGTCAAAATCGCATAATTAGACTTAGAATTTGCGTTTAGCATTTGCGTTTAGCAAATATGTTAAATGTCTGTCTGTAACATCTCTAACTCAAGTTCTGCTTGATGGATCCTTCTCAAGATCTAGATCAGACAGCTCCTATAGGAGCCATCTGATAAGGGTCTGCTTTGTTTGCTTAAGATATAACATACATCTAATTCTACAGTTTCTGTCTGAGCCGAAATGTCCTGTGTTTGAATGCCATTATAAAAAATAATCTAATTAATATTCATGATATCATATTTTTTTACACAAATATTCACAGAGTAAATGATTAACCTTTCCCCCATTTTATATTTTAAAAAGTCAAAATGTCAATACATAATGAATAATCATGGACAAAATGGTTATGATAAAATATCGATGGTGGAACATTGTAGCCATTTTAGAAAGTAAAGCAATAAATCTTTCAAATTCCATTGGCAAACAGAGTAGACTCTGATCAGATGGTTACTACAGGAGCAATCTGATCTGGATCTACTCTGTTTGCATATTCATGAAAATGCCTTTATATGAAGGAAAGGGTTTAACCCTTTAGTCCATAAATACACCTTTCTATACCTCTATGCAAACAGAGTAGACCCAGATCTGACGGCTCCTATAGGAGCCGTCTGATCAAGGTCTGCTCTGTATGCTTATGAAATGATATATGTAGATAATATTATGATTCTTTAGTTTCTGCCTAAGCTAAAATTTCCTCTATAATTTGCTCTATTTATCACAATGGTTTCAATAGGTGATTTTACAGAGGCTTAGAAAGGCATATTGATGGAGGACAGGGTTAATTGACACTCTGATTATGTATGATAATGAGCAACCTCTTTACCTGATACAGATGCTGTTTAACCCTTTAAGCCATGAATATTCGTGTAAGAAATAATGACATCATGAATATTATATTAATTTTTATGGTAGGATGCGGACAATTTTTGATAATGCAGAAACTATAGAATCATATATATTTTTTATACGCCCACCTAATAAAGATGGTCATATATTACTGTGGCGCTGTCCATCCGTCTGTTTGTTCGTTTGTTCGTCCATCAACATTTTGTTTGTCCGCTTTTTTCGCGGAAAACTATTTGACTGATATTAATGAAACTTCAAACAAATGTTAAATTCATCAAGATCTGAAGCCGAGTCGAATTTGAGGTTCATTTTATTTGTCGTATTGGAGTTATGGCCCTTGCATTTAAAAAACAAATAATGCAAATTTGAGGATGGCCGTAACTTTTTCATTTTAAATGATACCGGTATTTACTTCATATTACCTTAATATGGATTTTCACATATATTGCAGGGTTTTTGATATGTCATTTTTGTGTCACCTGCCATAATTTACAGGCAGTGTGTCACTTAGGGATCACTTTTCCGCTGTCCATCTGTCTGTCTGTCTGTCCGTCACTTTCTTTTTTTGGCTGTCATTTCTAAACTAATCATTATAGAGCTTTCAAATTTCACACATGGAACAAGCATGATGAGAGGAAGTGTCATGCACAAGGGCCACGTACAACTCTAGCATAAATATTTTTTATGTTATTTTCCTTTTTCATATTAACAATAATTTTTGTGTCAGCTGCGAGCAGGTGACACATGTGTTCCTCCGAACACTCTTGTATTCTAAAGTTATGGCCCTTGAACTTTGTATGTTCCTTGCTTTATTTGTCGGTCGACTTTTAGTTTGTCTGTTGTTTTCAGGGAAAACTCTTTAAAGGATATTAATGAAACTTCACACAAACGTTTTATGCAACAAAATCTGAAGCTGAGTTAATATTGAGGTTTATTCAATATGTCATTACAGAGTTATGGCCCATGCACTTTACGAAAACTTGCAAATATGAGAATGGCCATAACTTTTATATTCACTCTAATTTTATAATTTCAATAATATCACTTAAATATTGAGATCAAGATTTGAGGCACAAATTAGAAAATGTCAAAACTTATACGGCATATTGAATCAGAGAAAGTTTGCAAGTGGGCGTATCATGTACTGTATGCGGTACTTTTGTTATCATAAGTAAACAGAGCAGACCCTAATCGTTGGTCCTTTGTGGCCGAGTGATTATGGTCTTCTACTTACATTCGTTTAGCCCCTTACTTCTGTGGGTTCGAATCCCGGTCTGGTTATTTGGATTTTTCATGTGAGGAAGCCTTCAGGCTGGCTTGCGGTAGGTCAGTGGTTCTACCCAGATGTTCTTCTTTTCACAAACAATGCAATTTGTTCTGTGCACACAAGAACCTCTGGGGTCTTCCTCCACCCGTAATTAGCTGGACGTCGTGATATGAATGAAATACAATGTACTGTTAAAACAATGTAAAATCCAATATAAACCAAACCAAAACAGACCCTGATCAGACGGCTCCAATAGGAGCCATCTGATCTGGGTCTGCTGTGTTTGCACAAGAGTAGAAAGGTGTATATATGGAGTAAAGGCATAATCCTTTCCTTCATATAAATATTTACTTTTTCACGCATTTGCAAACAGAGTAGACCCAGATCCTACGGTTTCTGCAGAAGCCGTCTGATCAGGGTCTGCTCTGTTTGTTAATGGAATTTGATGTACGGTATCTGTTTCTTAACTTTCAAAAATGGTCACTCTGTTCCATGTTCCATATTACATTATAACTGTTTTATCCATGTATATTTAGTAGGTATTGAAATTTGGAATAAACATAGAACAGGGAAAGGGTTAATACTTTCTCACACAGAGCAGACCCTGATCAGACAAGTTTTTCATGTTTAAAGCAAAGACAGTTGTGACAACTGTCTTTGCTTTAAATATGAAATAATTTAGATCCGATTCTGCAGTTTGTGCCATTTGCAAAAATTCCCATGTTCTTATGCTATCATAAAAATTCAGCTAACTAAAATTCATGATCATTTTTTCCTGCATGAATATTCATTAGGTAAAAGGTTGAATTAAAATGCACTTTGCTAAAAAAGAAAAAATACATGTAGATGACATTGTTTTGCAAGCTAAAGAATAAAACTCTTCCATTTATTTTTCAGCTGATGAATAGACAATAAAGATGTCACAAGAGGTACACATGATATAGAGTTCATCACAAGTGAGCAATGCTTATGGCTGCCAGAAATCTGAAGAAGATCTGCTGAGCATAGAGGAGTTACAAAGAAATGTTCAATCATTTCAACTAAGCCATTGAGAGAGACCAGTTATTGAATAAACTAGAGTTTGTAAAATGATATAACTGTCCGGTCACATTGTATTATGAGAAATTGTGAATAACTGTTGCAAGGATTAATCTACATGTATATCAATTTTTACTTCACAAGATGGAAGTCAAATTTGATATTGATGTGAACATCAAAAATGGAAATATTCTAAACCTAAACAAATAATGTAACTTGTGAGGACCAAAGAAGTGAAGCAGCATACATATGCATGTTCATTTAACCAAACAGAGCAGGATACATTCTACATGTTCATTAAACCAAACCAAGCAGGATACATTCTGCATGTTCATGAAACCAAACAGCAGGTAACATTCTGCATGTTCATTAAACCAAACAGAGCAGGATACATTCTGCATGTTCATTAAACCAAACAGAGCAGGATACATTCTGCATGTTCATGAAACCAAACAGAGCAGGTAACATTCTGCATGTTCATTAAACCAAACAGAGCAGGTTACATTCTGCATGTTCATTACACCAAATAGAGCAGGTTACATTCTGCATGTTTATTGAACCAAACAGAGCAGGTTACATTCTGCATGTTCATTAAATCAAACAGTGCAGAATACATTCTGCATGTTCATTAAACCAAACAGAGCAGGTTATAGATGCATATTCACGTTAAATGCATGTTTATTTAACCAAACCAAGTCGGATACAGATGCATGTTTATGAAACCAAACACAAGAAAACAATGAAAACACAAGGAAAAAAAGCAATTTACAAATGTAAAGTTTGTGCAGCAGATTGTGCAAGTTCATCTGCATTAAAAACCCATAGGAGAATACATACGGGAGAGAGGCCCTACAAATGTAATGTATGTGGGAAGTCATTTACACAGAGTGGAACGTTAGCATACCATACAAAGATACACACAGGAGTTAGAGACTTTAAATGTGACATATGCAATAAATCATTTGGTAGGAAATCTTATTTGCATTATCACATGAAGATACATGGTGGAGGGACACCATTTAAGTGTAAAGTTTGTGAAAAGACTTTTGTTCATAAAGAGTCATTCAACAATCATCAGTTGATTCATACAGGAGAGAAACCACATGAATGTAAAGTATGTGGTAGATCTTTCAGGAGCCGTAGACGTTTAAGAGAACATAAGAGTACTCACACGGGGGAGAAACCCTTCAAGTGTGAATTCTGTGGAAAGACTTTTCGAATTAGGAAAACTTTAACTGTTCATATCAGGATACATACCGGAGAAAAACCATACAAGTGTGATGTATGTGGAAAAACTTTTAGTGAAAGTTCTAGTCTCAAGAGCCATGCGACTGTACATACTGGTGAGAAGCCATTCACATGTGAGGTTTGTGGAAAGGCATTCAAAAAAAAAGGAACTTTATCATTTCACATGAGAATTCATTCAGAAGACAGACCATATAAGTGTGACTTGTGCGGAAGCTCTTTCAAAATAAAATATCATTTAAACAAACATATGGGAACACATGAAAGGACAGTTTTTAAGTGTGACATATGTGACAAATCATTTTATCAAAAGAAACATCTGGTAATTCATACAAGCAAACACACAGGTGAGAAACTTTACCAGTGTGATTTATGTGGAAGGTCATCCAGTAGACTGACTGATTTGATAAAACACATAAGGATTCATATAGGGGCCATACGCTTCCAGTGTAAACTTTGTAGCCGTGGGTTTTATGACAGCGGATCATTTACTTCACATATGAAAATACACAGTGTTGATGGAAAGAAAGCTTATGAGTGTAAACTGTGTGATTCAGCCTTTTACAACCAGACGGGTTTAACTGGACATATTAAACAGGTTCATACACAAGAGGGAGTGTACAAATGTGAACATTGCGGTAAGGTTTTTACCACTGAAAAAAGATTGTCCCTTCATGTTAAAAGACACACCGATGAAAAATCTCATAAATGTCAAACATGTGGAAAGTCATTTTTCTCCATTTCACAGTTGACATGTCATATACGCAAACATACCAGAGAGAGGCCTTACAGTTGTGAAGTATGTGGCAAGTCTTTCATTAGGGGCGAAACTTTGTCCAGACATTTACTTCAGCATTTACAGGAAAAACCATTCAAGTGTGAAGTTTGCGAGAAGACCTTTACAACAATAGCAAATGCAAACGCTCATATGAGGGTACATACAGGAGAGCAACCTTTCAAATGTGACATATGTGGAAGATGTTTTAGCGTAAAAACAAGTTTAGTGACACACATTCGGCTGCATACTTAAGACCAGCATTTTAAGTGAGGTTTGTTTAAAAAAAATGAGTTCGAAGTGTAGTTTTGAGAAACACATGGAAAGCCACTTATAATACTCTCAAATTGTGTTGAAATACAAATACAATACCAGTGGATAACTCAATAAGCCATGGAAAGCCACTAGTACTAGTGATACTGTAAATTAGTGTGACTATACTATTGCAAAGGATTGTTTAAAGGGGAAGCCCCTACATTCGACTGATTTCAAAAATACCTAAAATATGCAAAACTCATTTGTTTATATGCTGAAAAGTAGAATACTACAAGAAAACACCAAATAAACGTTGAAAATAACAAAACATCCATGTGTTTGATATCGACAATCCCTATTGTATCCCCCCGATGTTTCAGTTTTATTCTGGTTGGGTTTTAGTTTCATATATGTTTGCGGTAGTCGCGTCTCTCCAACTACTTCAGAGGAAAGCTGTTATGTAAATAATTGAGGGATCAGGTGATCATCAACAAAACGCGGACAGTTTGAACGGAAAAGGCCGATAATACTTTGTTATAGCACAAAAATTATATGTATTGATGAAATAGATTTATTTTGTATCACAGGGGCATTTTTTGCGATATAAGTTCAAATTGATAATCTTCATAATAATGATTGAGCTTAACAAATATCAAGATTAATGACAATATTGAAAATATGCGTTTATTGTAGGGACTTTCTCTTTAATATGACATTTGGAAAGCACTCCTATGGGAGCTGTCTGATCTAGGTTCACTCTGATTTAAAAGTAAACAGCAGACTCTGATCAGACAGTTCTTACAGGAGCGGTTTGCAAAGGCATGAAAATGCGAGTTTATGAAGGCAAGGATTAAAACAGTTTTTAGTCGATAAATTTAGTTAGGACGGACCAACCTGTTGTGACCAAACTTTATGTACACATGCAGTTTACATGAAGACATAGGTTATGAACTTTGTATTGTCTTGGGTCATGTGTAAGGTCAAATTTTGGAATATTATCTTAGGCAGGAAAGACGAGGAGACTAGGGTTGGGATTGTAAGAAGAATATTCTGGGTTCATTATTTTCACACATTAACCCTTCGCTTGCTATTCACATCAATATACCTACCTGTAAATAGTGTAGACCCAGATGAGACAGCTCCTGCAGGGTCTGCACTATTTACAAGTTGATTGTGCAACCAGTGCACTCAACAGCAGTGATTTCACAGCGAAAATATACAACAGGGCAAAGGGTTAATTTTATATTTGGTTTCTTATGTTCAGGTCACAGTTGCTATCATTAACCCATTGGGTTCTGAATAGTCAAAATTGAGGGCTTGGTACAAAACTATTGTAACTCCTTCACATGTGAAGGAGTTACAATAGTTTTGCACCAAGCCCTCGAAATGTTCAGTATGAAAGGCTTACATTTGCAAGAGGAATTTGACAACATTGAACACCTTGAGCAGAAGACTCCTCTAGAATCCCTGAGATCCGGGTCCATGCTTATAAAGCTTTTAGTTGAGTCTGAGTTTTGTTCTCAGGCTTTTGATTGGTCAGATTTGAGTTCTCAAGCTTTTGATTGGTCAGATTTGAGCCAAAGGCTCAAATCTGACCAATCAAAAGCTTGAGAACGATCTCAGACTCAACTAAAAGCTTTATAAGCATGGACCCAGGTTCTGCACTGTAGCCAGTACACTTGTTAACCCATTATCTCATAAGCTATTTTTATATCCTACCTCTTTGAATAAATCTACCTAAAAGGAGCATTAACTAGAGGAAAGGGATTTTTTAGATTTGTAGTTTTGAAACCAATGTGATAAATAGACCATTTGCTCCTATGGATCAAAAGCTCTATTTATCACAATGGTTTCAGAAAATGCTTACTGCATGTAAGGTTCGACATGAGTGGTTTAAGTGTAAAATTTGTTATTTCTTCAGCATTGTGACCTCAATAACCCTTTACTCCAAGAATATACATGTACTTGTAATACAATGACATCATGAATGTACAAAATGTAATTAACTGATTTTTGATACATACATAAGGCAGTATGCTTGGTGTAGTGTTGTATGCCAAACATACACCCCAGTCAGTTGGTTCTAGGACATAACTGTGTGACGTACTGACACTGTGCATAGAATGTTACGTTTGAGTTTTGGTGGTCTGAGTGCGCTAACACAATATAATATTGCATAATATGACATAGTCAGATAAACTTATGGAAAAAGGATGATGTGGGTTTACTTGTAATTCTTAAATTTTATTATTCTTATCGACATCTATTTATTAAATATATTTTGTTTTAATTTATATTGTATATGCTCAGTTTTGTATATGTAATTTATTCATGTGAAGCGCTTTTGAATGCACATATCCTGTCTGAAAAGAGCGCTATATAAATGTGGTAAAATAATAATAATAATAATAATCCCGAGTTAGTCTGCTGAACACAGTTATCTGTCTCTTAACGGAACCCTCTTAACCCTTTACTCTATGAATATTCATGTAAGAAATACTGTCATCATGAATATTAATTAAACTATTTATTTATTAAATGCACATAAGACAATAATTTTTGGCCATAGCAGAACCTGTAGAATCCTATCTATTTTATATCATTATCAAATAGAGCATATCCTGATCAGAAGGCTCCTATAGAAGCTGTCTGATCCAGGTATCATCTGTTTGCAAATTGAAAGGTGCATTATGAATTAAAGGGTTAAAAAGTCAGCTGTTTTCTATGGATTAGCAGTATTCAGATATTGTGATAAGTAGCTGAATATATACATGTACACACGTACACACTGGTATGGAAGGGCTGTTAACATCAGCCTGCTCCTTCATCTTCATATAAACACCTTTGCAAACAGTAGACACAATCGGATGACCTCTATATGAGTTGTCTGTTCAAGGTCTGCACTGTTTGCTTATGGTATAATAAAGGATTCTAGTTTCTGCCTGAGCAACAATGCTGTGTTCACCTGCAATTATATTTATTTTTTATTTAATTGATTGTTTTGTCATTATTACTGTCAGACATGAATATTCAACAGGTAAAAAGTTAATTAAACCCATTACCTCATAGGCTATTTTAGATACAACCTCTTTGTATAAATCTACCGAAAAGGAGCATTAACTAGAGAAAAGGAAAATGTTAGAATTTCGTTTTTTGAAACCATTGTGATAAATGGTCACAATGGTTTCACAAAGTGACTTTTACAGAGTCACCAAAAGTCGTCAATATGAGGGAATGGGTCAATATGAATATACCTGTATAACTTTTATTGTTGATTGATTTATACAATAAATGGAAGGAGTGTAATTGTAAATATAACATGTTTGTATTATATCCAGGTTTTTTATACTCAGGGTTCTTCACATTTTAGTTTTATTTTATAATAAAGGATATACATATTCAAATTATTCTCTTAGTCATTAACATGCCATTAACCCTTTACTCTATGAATATTCATGTTAGAACTAATGATGTGACGTCATGAATATCAATTAGGTTACATCCAATTTTTAATTAAAATGGCATATTAACATGAAACTTTTACTGAAAAAAGAACTGTAAAATCAGATCTATATTACTCAATAAGCAAACAGAGCAGACCCTGATCAGACGACTCCAATAGGAGCCGTCAGATCTGGGTCTAATCTGTTTGCAAAGGGGTAGAAAGGCGTATTTATGGAGTAAATGGTTAACCCTTTCCCTGTTCAACATTCATATAAGAAATAATGGTACCATGAATATTTATTAGCTGAACTTTTATAATGTAAACTTTTCAAGGATTTTTGCTTTGACAAAAGCTGTAGAATCAGATCTATATGTCAAAGACAAACAGAGCAGACCCTGTTCAGAAGGCTCCTATAGGAGCCATCTGATCTGGGTCCACACTGTTTGCAAATGACTGAAAAGATGTATTTAATTACATTTTTAACCCTTTACTCCATGAATATTAATGTAAACAAGAGATATTTGTTTACCCCACCTCTGATAATAATTTGGTGAAATCCATGTTTGATGATTGGTTGCATTCTATCACGATATCGAAGGGTAAAACTTATACACGGTCACTAAAAAATCAATACACAGTCAGTAGGAATTCAACACACGGTCAGTAACAATGTTACCTCCCCTGCTAGTGTTGAGCCCAAGCTTGACGTAATGACTGCATGGTGTTTTTGTCATATAAATACACTTAGTTCCATATTAGGTAACCTGAACACTGTGTAACTAACGTTTTTATCCTACCGACTGGATCTAGAATCTACCTTTTATTTTTGACAAAATAGATTTAAGATGACCGCTGTCATTGAAGATGATAATATGACTTCATGTCATTATCTGGACATCAGTGTGTGACATCATGTTTCCCGCCAACGATGTCATGTTTACCACCAAATGGCTTATATTAGACAGTGGATGGAAAACTTAATTTAAAGAAGATAATCAATTTAAGTCCCCTTATCTGGAGCACCGATTTAATATAGACTGGTCATCGGTGGGGTAAATTCGTTACATAGTCATGTAGTGACCGGGTACGGGATAATACCTAGTTAGTAAATGTCATACCCAGCTCGGCTTCACCTCATCGGGTATGAAATTTACTAGCCAGGTATCATCCTGTACCCGGTCACTACATGACTATGTAACTAATAATACCCCCCAGACCCCCTGACCTTTGATCTAAAAATCAACAGGGGTTATCTAGTAGTCAGGACATAGTGCAACAGCAAGCTTGAAGATCCTAAGCCAAACCCATGAGCACTTATTGATTGGAAACCATTTCACAAGCAAATGTCATGGTGACCTTGATCTTTGACCTAGTGACATCAGAAACAATAGGAGTCATCTAGTGGTAGTAACAAACCACCACAGCAAGTTTGATGATACTACGCCAAGCCGTTTATAAGTTATTGATAAAAACCCATTTGATCTACCGACCGACAGCCAAACCGACCTACCGACAGACATGTGCAAAGCAATAAACCCCCATTTTTGTGTCACCTGTCAAGAAGCAGCGTGTCACTTAGGGGTCACTTCCATCATCTGTCTGTCCGTCCGTCTGTGTCCGTCACACTTTTTATTTGGCTGTCATTTCTAAATTAATTACAGAGCTTTCAAATTTCACATGTGTCTTCATCTCATTGAGGACCATTGTTGTAACCAATGCCCATTACTCTGGATGCAATACTTTTTGAGTTATTCCCCTTTGTTCACACTTTCTTCTTTTGGCTGTCATTTCTAAACTAATCATTACAGAGCTTTCAAATTTCACATGTGTCTTCCTCTCATTGAGGACCATTGATGTAACTAAGGTCCATCACTCTGCATGCAATACTTTTTGAGTTATTATGTCTCACACCACATAGTGGTGTGGGAGACATTGATTTACTCCTTTCTGTCTGTCTGTGTCCGTCTGTCTGTCTGTCACAAAATCTTGTCCGCTCTCTAATTTTAAAAGTTCTCATCCAATCTTCATCAAATCTTATAAAAATGTTTATAGCTATAATATCTAGACCAAGTTCGATATCCTGCAAGATTGATTCAGGAACTTCTGAGTTATGGCCCTTGATTTATCCAAATTTGGCCTTTTTAGCCTTGTCCGCTCTCTAAGTAAAAATGTTTATGGCTATAATATCTAGGCCAAGTTCAATAACCAGTAAGATTGTTTCAGGAACTTTAGAGTTATGGCCCTTGATTTATCCAAATTTGGCCTTTTTAGTCTTGTCCGCTCCCTAAGTCAAAAACGTCTCATCCAAACTTCACCAAACCTTATAAAAATGTTTATGGCTATATCTAGGCCAAGCTCAATAACCAGCTTGATTGATCTAGGCACTTTAGAGTTATGGCCCTTGAATAATACAAAATTAAGCCATGTCCACTCTCTAACTTTTTAAGTTCTCAATCTAATCATCAAACCTTATGAAAATGTTTATGGTTATAATATCTAGGCAAAGTTGAATAGCTAGCAATTTTGGAACACATACTTCAGAGTTACGGCCCTTGCATTGTTGATAACTGAGCTTTTTTTTTAGCTTTGTCTGCTCTCTAAATAAAAGTCCTCATCCAGTCTCCAACAAACTTCATAACAAGAGGGCCATTGGCCCTATATCGCTCACCTGAGTTACAGTAACATTGACAATGTTAGACAACATTTCTAGCAGATGACACTGCATTCACCCTTTCACTGATGAATCAGCTTGAACTAAGATTGATACACAGTCTGGATTCAGATCTAATACCAAGTAACTGTCTGACCAAGATCTAAATTGTTTACAACTTAGGTCAAAATGCCTAAAACTGATCTTTATGCCCCCGTTGACGATAGTCAGGGGGCATTATGTTTTGCACATGTCCATCCGTCCGTCTGTCTGTCTGTCCGTCTGTCACGCTTTTAGGTGCAGTTGGTTGTCACATTTACGTGCAGTTTTTTGTCACAGTTTTTTCATTGTCTTATATCTCCCTAACCACTGTAGCTATTACCTGGAATTGCATATACACCTTAAACACCATCCATACTTTCATTGCACACCCAGCCCATGCTGACGCAAGCCCAAGGTCAAGGTCAAATGACTTGGAAATTTTAAGTACAGCTAGGCCAGCACCTACACGTGGGCATCACTGTGTCTTACAGACACAATTTTCTAGTTTAGAAATTCAAATGACGACAAATCTGAAGCAGACGACATCTCTTTGAAAGAGCATTTCAAAGCTCCTTATATAAGTGACCCCCCCCCCCCCCCCCCCTATACACAGTATCCAGCTGACCAATAGTGAAATGACCAATAAAAATAATATCTTTAAAAATCTTTTAACCCTTTCCCTCACTCATATAAACCTGTTTTACGCATTAGCAAACAGAGTAGACCCAGATCAGCTCCTATAGAAGCCGCCTGATCAGGGTCTGCTATGTTTGCTTTTGACACAATATAGATCTGATTCTACAGTTTTTGTCAAAGCAAAAACTCTTTATAGAAATAATGTGTTTTAAGGATTAAACATAAGAGTAGACCCAGATCAGACAGCTCCTATAGAAGCTGTCTGATCAGGGTCTGCTCTGTTTGCTTTTGACAAGATATATATTTTATTTTACAGTTTTTATCAAAGCTAAAACTTCTCTTCATGGAAATAACATGTTTTTACTCATTAGCAAACAGAGTAGACCTAGATCAGTTTTTGTCTAAGCAAACTGGGAAAGGGTTAATAGGTGTTTAGAAATAATTCCAGCTCCAGGTATGAATATCTGATAATCAGTCAATTAAACGGGTCATTAGTTTTTTTAACAATTGAAATTGAGAAGAGTTACTCATTTTTTGAGTAACATTAATTATTAAATGACAATAATATTGATTAACTCAAGACATTATTTGTTTTCAAAATCAAATTAAAATAAATACAATTAATAGCAAGGAGAAAAGTCTTTATTAAACACCTAAACTTCAACTAAATGCAATTATTAAAGACTATATTACATACCTCGCATAATAAAATTTATTAAAATAAATGACCATAATGATATTAAATACTTTTTTTTCAAATCACATAAATTAACTGCAGAAACAACATAACATATGATAACATCCAGCTGTGAAATTCCCAGTTTGGCACCACAAGTCACCACAAGGTTAATGGGTCAACATTCCTTTCAAAATGCCCTTTGCTAAGTAATTTTTCATCTGCAACAATTGTCGTCTGCTTCAATTCTTAAAATAAACTTTCTATCATTTTTTTTTGCAAAAATATGGTCAAGATGACAAACAGTTTGGATCCTGATGAGATGCGGCATTATGTGGCCTCTCATCTGGATCCAAACTGTTTGCATAGGTAATCACAGCTTTGCCGCTAACGTGCAAAGAGTTAAGAGTAGCATTGACCTGGAGAGATTAACAGTTGCTCTAAGAGCACTACTGTCCAGTACTGTAACCTTTTAACTGTAGTTTCTGTATTTAACCCTTATTTTCCCTCATATAAACTTGTTTTCATGCATCTGCAAACAGAGTAGACCCAGATAAGATGACTTCTATAGGATCAGGGTCTGCTCTGTTTGTTCATGGAATTTGATAGTCTATTTCTATGCCTTCTAAGACGGCTACACTGATCCACCTTCCATATTCATAATGAATAGTTATAAATAGAATAACTATTCAGGAGGTACTAGAAGTCCAGTGCAGTTATCTCCCCTTGTCCCTTAATGGCTATCTGATGAGACAAGGGAAATAACTGTGAGGAAATTGCTAAGGGAAACTTTTTAAGTGTTGTTTCTGATATTAAGAAGTTTAAAGCCCAGGGTAGGACCATTTTTGGCCCAGGGGTCATTATTTGAACAAACTTGGTAGAGGTATATTAGGTGATGCTTCATACCAAATATCTTAGCTCTAGATTACAACTTCCCATGTTTCATGCCAAAATGACAAAAAATACTCAAAGTTCAAGTGAAAATAATTCTGCAATGCCCTGCGCTAAACATGTGAAAATTGTGTCCTGCACATTCATGGTCATTATGTACACCAAATATAAACTTAATAACATTCAGATTGAAGGAGTAGTTCACCACACCAACTACCCATGATTCATGCCAAAATGACAAAAATACTTTAAGTTCAAGGGGAGATCATTCTGAACTGCCCTGCGCTAAACAGGTGAAAATTGCATCTTGCACATCTACCACTCATGGTTATTATGTATACCAAATACAAACAATTACATTCAGATTGAAGGAGGAGTTCGCGACACCAACTCCCCATATTTCATGCAAAATTTAAAAAAAAAACCTCAAAAGTTCAGCGGGAGATAATTCTGCAATGCCCAATGCCAAACACATGAAAATTGTGTCTTGCACATCTAACATTCGTGGTTATTATTCATACCAAATATAAATTCAGTAACTTTGAAACTGGAGGAGTTCGCAACTCCATCTACCCATGTTGAAATGCAGATGGACCGCCCGACCAACCAACTGCTGGGGAGTTTGCAGGGGTATAATTATGGTCTTGTCAGGTTCCAAACTGCTTCGTTTTATAATCATGTTTCTAAAAAAGTATTCGCCTCCATAAGTTGCACATTCATGCCAAGTTTGAAGTATGCATGTTGAATGGCGACAAAATTATCACTATAAACGTTAAAGTTGGGGACAAACCTTTCAGATTTTGAACTAACATTACTTTTTCAGCATGATAAGCGTAAAGTATAAACCCGTTATCTCATGAATATTCATGATATATGTAGTGACACTATGGATATTTATTAGATGAATTAATATAATGGCATATGAATAATTGGCTTTTTGGTATTGGTATAAAATGAAGAATATCATAAGCAAACAGAGCAGACCCTATCTCCTTATATTGGATGAATTTTTATAATGGCATTATGAAACTGAAGAATCAGCATTATGAGACTTTAGAATCCGATCCAAGATACTTCATAAGCCAAGCAAACAGAAAAGAACCTGATAAGGCAGCTCAAACAGGAGAGCCATCCAAGCTGGATCTACTCTGTTAGCAAAGGCATTAAAGGCATCCATCAAGTAAAGTTTCAATGTTCATTCCAATGAGTTAAAATGTTCATTCCAATGAGTTAAACATTTTCTACTCAAGATACAAGATCATAAGATTACCAGTTCATATGTTAAACATTTTGTCGATACAACATTAATTTAAACCCTGTGTTTATAGTCATTTGAGTTAGTGATTTGAAAGTGTCAGGGCATCCCAAAAGAAAATTTACAATACAGTCTTTCACATATTTTATTATAGTCACACATAGATACAAGTAACTGTAAAGCTGTCTCAAAACACACTAGCCATGTGTTGTTTTTTCAGTTAACACTTTCCCTTTTCAATATTCATGTAAGAAGTAATAGCATCATGAATATTTATTAACTGATTTTTTTTATAATTTAACCCTTTCCCTCATAAAAACGTGTTTTCACGCATTTGCAAACAGAGTAGACCCAGATCAGACGGCTCCTCTAGGAGCCGTCTGATCAGGGTCTGCTCTGTTTGCTAATAGAATTTGAAAGATCTATGTCTTTACTTTCTAAAATGGCTACAATGTTCCACCTTCCATATTTCTTTATAACTATTTTGTTAATTAATATTCAGTAGGTATTGAAAATTGAAATAAACATAGAACAGGGAAAGGGTTAAACTTTTCAAGGAAATATTTTGCTTGACAAAAAATGGAGAATCAGAGCTATATCATGTCTGAATATCCAAAGTGAATTGACCCATCAGTGTTTACTTATAAAATTTGCAAGAGGATTTTGAATCAGTAACAGTGCAGACCCTATTAGAGGGCTTCACTAGTACCCCTCTGATCGGGGTCTACACTGTATGCAAATGCCAATACAAATGTACTCATTTTGCACATTCCAAGAGTTAAACAAGAGCCGCATGCAGTTCCAACACTCATCTGATTTGGTGTTTGTCCAGCTAAATTAAACATTTTTGAAAAATATAAAGGTCCATAACTCCAAAATTTTGAAATAAAGAGTTATGGTTCTTATGTAGGGGCCTTCCCCTCAATGAGATCTACTAACCTATGAAGTTTCATGCTGATACCTCATATACTTTTCGAGTAATGAGCTACATTAAAGTTTTTGCATGCCGACGACTCAGTGATCACAATAGCTCAACTTTTCTTCGAAAAAGACGAACTAAAAAGACTTGGTTTTAAATTAAATTGTTCAAGGTTTTCAATCTCAAACAAACAACTACATCCATATATACACTTGTGTACAACAATTTTGCTAAAACATTAGTATAAAGCAAATTACTTAATTCTAAATAAATAGAAAATGCATATGACTGGTCTGGATATGGACATTATTTTATCCTTTCCATTGAACTGTTGATCATTAATGGGACTAGAATACTTTCAATAGACTTGATAATTTCAATCAAGAATGAGGATGAATTAGCATACCAAAAGAAAAGGTACACACAGACCCGCACATTAACACATGTGTCTGATCAGTCTTAGAGCTACAGATAAGAGTACATGTATCTGATCAGCCTTCGAGCTACAGATAAGAGGAGTACATGTATCTGAAACATCTAGGTACAGTAGAACCTGTCTTTCATTTATTGAACAAAGGACTCTTATAAAAGTGGTGGTTGCTTAACCCTTTCCTTCATATTAACCTGTTTTCACACATTTGCAAACAGAGTAGACCCAGATCAGATGGCTCCTATAGGAGCTGTCTGATCAGGGTCTTCTCTGTTTGCAAATGATTTTGAAAGATCTATTTTCTAAAATGGCTGCAATGATCATTTTAACTATTTTGTACATGAATATTCAGTAGGTAATGAATATGCCTAAATTAAAACATTTTAATCTTATTTAAAGCGACTGATATTTCGGAATATGTATAAAAAACTAGAGGTTTTTGTCAAAAAACGGATGTCTCCCCTCTAATAAAAACAATATGTAAAGGGAAATCACTAAAAATGTTATGGTCTTGACGAATGATACTTCCCCTCATTATGCGTTTTCCACACTACATTTTTCAAGAAGAAAATGATAACAGCTAATAACTCCAAAAATACTGATACCAGATTTATGGCCCTTGTGCATGACACTTACTTTCATCATGCTCTTTCCAAAAATAAAACGTCATTCCAATAGCATCAGTCAATAGGAGTTATTGATCGGCCAAAAAAAGTAACAAAGGGCAATAACTCCAAAAGTATTGAAGCCAGAATTATGGCCCTTGTTCATGACACTTTCTCTCATCATGCTCTTTCCATATATGAAGTTTCAATACGATGGCAAGAGCTATGAAGGAGTTATCGTCCGGACAAGAAAGAATTAAACAAATGTACAAGGGGCAATAACTCTAAATTTATTGAAGCTGGAGTTAAGGATCTTATGCATGACACTTTCTCTTATTATTATTGTTCCATGTATGAAGTTTCACTCCAATGGCATGTGTCACATAGGAGTAATCATCCGGACAAAAAATTGTGATTGTTTTTAAAAAGGGCAACAACTCCAATATTAGTGAAGCCAGAGTTATGGACCTTGTGCATGACACTTCCTCTCGTTATGATCTTTCCATATATGAAGTTTCAATCCAATGGCATGAGCCATATAGAAGTTATCGTCCGGACAAAAAAAGTGATTTTTTTACAAAGGGCAATAACTCCTATATTAGTGAAGCCAGAGTTATGTACCTTCTGCATGACACTTCCTCTCGTTATGATCTTTCCATATATGAAGTTTCAATCCAATGGCATCAGGCATATTGAAGTTATTGTCCGGACAAAAAATTATAATATTTTTTACAAAGGGCAATAACTCCAATATTAGTGAAGCCAGAGTTATGGACCTTGTGCATGACACTTCCTCTCATTATGCTCTTTCCATATATGAAGTTTCAATCCAATGGCATCAGGCATGTAGGAGTTATCGTCCGGACAAAAAAGTGTGATTTGTTTTTACAAAGGGCAATAACTCCAATATTAGTGAAGCCAGAGTTATGGACCTTGTGCATGACACTTCCTCTCATTATGCTCTTTACATATATGAAGTTTCAATCAACTGGCATCAGGCATATTGAAGTTATCGTCCGGACAAAAAGTGTGACAGACAGACGGACAGACAGACAGACGGACAGACAGACAACTCTCACGAAAACAATATGTCTCCCCCATATAAATAAGGGGGGAGACATAATTAATCTCAATTTGTTTTTTTGTTGATATCATTTCTATTGATGACAGCTCTATCTTCATCTTACTGTCTAATCTGACAGACACCTTGTAACAGATGGATAACAGTCTTGTTTCTAACCTGATCAGACACCTTGAAACGGATGGATACCAGTCTAGTTTATACTGATCAGACACCGTGTAAAGGATGGATACCAGTCTGGTTTCTATACTGATCAGACACCATGTAACAGATTGATACCAGTCTGGTTTATATACTGATCAGACACCATGTAACAGATTGATACCAGTCTGGTTTATATACTGATCAGACACCATGTAACAGATTGATACCAGTCTGGTTTATATACTGATCAGACACCATGTAACAGATTGATACCAGTCTGGTTTATATACTGATCAGACACCATGTAACAGATTGATACCAGTCTGGATTCTATGCTGATAAGACACCATGTAACGGATGAATACCAGTCTGGTTTATAAACTGATCAGACACCATGTAATGGATGGATAGTAGTTTGGTTTCTATACTGATCAGACACCTTGTAACAGATGGATACCAGTCTGGTTTCTATACTGATCAGACACCTTGTAACAGACAGATACCAGTCTGATTTCCATACTGATTTCAAGCATTACCTTTCTATAACCCTTCACTCAATGAATATTCAAGTAAGAAATAATCACATCATGGTTTCGATGATTTCCTACAATGGCACATGAACACAACACTGTTTGGCAATGGCAGACACTGTAGAAGTAGATCTATATCATCCCAGACAGAGCAAACCCTGATCATACAGGACCTATTCAACTCGGTTAATCAGTACAGAACTAGTTAACTACGAGACCATGATGTCATCTTCTGTGAAAGCTTTTTACAAAAACGGATATATCCCTGATTATATTTTCCTGCAATAATGTATTAGCTGAGGATTTTGCACAAGTACAGAAGCTGTGCAACTGTTTAATAATACTTTTGATCCTTTACGATTCCTTCTTCTAACTGCTATCTCCTCGCATGCTACTTTATTGCCTTCTACAAAACGTTTCTGCTACAATTATCAGTAAAATATTTTTCCATTTCTCAACAAAAAATACAAAATGTTAAACAGTTTGGATCCTGATGAGATGGTGAGTCTCAGCCTGTCATCTACATCCGAACTGAGTCTCAGCCTCTCATCTACATCTAAACTGTTTATAAAGGTAATCACTTCACTGCACCAGGTGCAGATGTGCTGTGTATCACAATTCTGTCTCCCTTTCTTCCTTCAGCTTGTAGTTTTCAAGAGTTATTCCCTCAGTATTTGCTTTATACTGGGCATAAATAGGATCAAACAGAGAGCGGCAGTCCACTGTGGCATCCAGCTTTGCACACAATAAAAATGCACCTGCCATTTTCCTGTGTAAGGAATAAGTCTCCTCTGGAGGTGGAGTGAGTCTGTGTTTCATCATGACAGGAATTAGGTTATGGATTCTCCTTGTTGTGTCCTGCTTGCCGAAGTCAAACCCTCCTGTAGCATGAAACCCTTCACCAAGAATCATGACAGCATCAACATGAGCCTGTTCCATATCCTGTGACAAGACAAAAGACCGGTTCACAACAGAGGTCCAGATAAGATGAGTAAATTAAAATCGAGGGCTTGGTGCAAAACTATTCTAACTCCTTCACAAAGTGAAGGAGTTAGAATAGTTTTGCACCAAGCCCTCGAAATAGTTTCAAGAAAAACTTCTTTATTTCTCCACCAAATCCTATATTCTGACCCCTATTTAGAATCATCTCTTCGAGAGTATTCTAAAATGTGGTCGCAACATTGGGTTTGATGGAGAAAAGACAATTTTAGTATTTAATTACGCTTGGTTATCTGTTGCTCTGTTCACAGTGTTTCAATCATTAAACATTCTCTTCATTCAGGGTTTTTGTATTTACCATAATCCTTTACTCCATGAATATAAATGTTCGAAAAAATAACATTATGATTAGTAATCTGAACTTTTATAATGACAAATGAGTTTTAGCCATGACAGAAATTTTACAATCATATCTATATCATTTCATAAGCAAACAGAGCAGATCCTGTTCAGACGGCTCCTACAGGAGTTATCAGATCTAGGTCTACTCTGTTGGTAAAGGCAGTAAAAGGTGTAAATATGTACAGTAAAACCTCTGTATAACAACCACTAAATTGTGTTAATTACAGTAAAACCTCTCTATAACGACCAATAAATTGTGATAATAACAGTAAAACCTCTCTATAACGACCAATAAATTGTGTTAATTACAGTAAAACATCTCTATAACGACCACTAAATTGTGTTAATTAGTTGGTATTTTGGGCAGGTGGTTGCTTAAAGCAAGGTGAAAGTAAAACAGAACACTCCTATAGAAGCATTCTGTTTTACTTTCACCTTGCTTTAAGCAGCCACCTGCCTTTAACACAAATTATTTGATGTAATTTAGTGGCCGTTATAGAGAGGTTTTACTGTATATGGAGTAAAGGATGAAATATTAATACACCCAATTTGCCCACTCCACTGGTTTGCAAAGCTGAATAAGACAATCCTACAGCATTTTGATAATTTTAAATGAAACGAGGTGTTTGTGAAACACTATGCCCCCAAATTTGACCTTGATGTATGACCTTGACCTTAATAAGTAACCCCTATAAAGTATGTTCTCCTCCATAAGTTGCACATGCGTACCAAGTTTGAAGTATGTATGTGCAATAGCTACAAAATTATTATCAACGTTAAAGTTGGGAAGAAACCAACAGACAGCAAAAACAATATGCCTCAGGGTGTATTGATATTAAGCTAATAGCGTAGAAACTGCAAAGACAGCCTCATCTAGACCTTTTCTTCTTACGTCAGAACATATGTAGCCAAAATAAATGACTCGTAGCAATGAACCAATAGTATACCTTTGTCTCATAGCCTGTGAGGAAGCCCAATTTCCGTGAGTTCTCCAGAACACCCTGCCTGTCCCCATCAGCTGCAGACTTGATTATCTCAATATAGCCATCCACAAACTCCTTAGAGAAAGCCCGGGTAGCTCCAAAATCCAGCAGCACAACCTGCCAGAGGAGAAGTTCAAAAGTTAGTGATAAACAAATCTAATGCTTTCCCTCGTGAACAGTTATGTAAGATATAATAATTATAGCTGAACATTTATAAAAGTGTATGAATACAGGAGTTTGTCACTGTGGCAGAAACTGCAAAATCAGACTTTTCCCTCAAAGGCTATTTTTAAATAAAACCTCTTTGAATGAATCTACCGAAAAGGAGCATTAACTAGAGAAAAGGAAAATTCTAGAGTTTTGTAGTTTGAAACCATTGTAATAAATAGAGCATTTGCTCCTATAGGAGCAAATGCTCTATTTATCACAATGGTTTCACAAAGTGACTTTTACTGAGTCGTCAAAATGAGGGAATGGGTTATATAATTCCATAAGCAAACAGCAGACCCTGAAAGGGCTGTCTGATCTGGGTCTGCTCTGTAAAATCTAGGTCTCTATTTGCAAAAGCATGAAAAGACATTTCTATCAAAAGAGTTTTTAATGATAATTAAAGCAAGTATTTGTTGCCCCAGTGGTAATAGATCAACTGTTCATCAACTGCTCATAAAGAATAATTTTCTGATTTAAAATTTACGTATTCTTAACCCTTCACTCCATACTCCTGCCTTTTTATGCCTTGGCCAACAGACTAGACCCAGGTCAGACAACTCCTGTACGAGCTGTCTGATAAGGATCTGCTGTTCGGTAACATGTTATCCGGGTCTCCATAAATATAAGATTATTTGCATCTGTAGGAATTTTAGCCTTATAAGGAACAGTAGAATCTTCAATATATTATTTCTTAAGCAAACAGAGCAGACATCTAATCTGGGTCTACTCTGCAAAGGTGTAAAACGGCATATTTACGGAATAAACGGTTAACCCATTACCTGTTCAATTTTCATCAAAGAAATAATAACATCATAAATATTAAAGGCTTCATTGTATGCATAATACTGCGGCGTCTTACCTTGTCTGTTTCAGGATTGTAGAAAAAATTGGACCAATTTGGATCTGTCTGCATGAATTTGAATTCAAATAATTCTCTTAAACACAGACCAAGTATCTTTTCACCAATCTGAAATGAAAACACACAGCAGATTTTAGGGCCATAACAGGAACATTAAGCTTCGACACAATTTTTGGGTAAAAAGAGTATGCTTCGATCAAATGGTAAAGAAGGAAAAGGAACTTCGTTCATATAAGACCATAAAGTGTGAACAACCTGTACTATTGTGAGCTTTTGTTATATGTATCAGATCTATATTCCATATGCAAACTGGGCATACTCTGATCAGACAGCTCAAACAGGAGCCATCTGTTCTGGGTCTACTCTATTTGCAAAGACATCAAAAGGCATGTGTATCAGGTGAAGGGTTATATACACATTTTTTTCTAATTGCATGGATGCAAGTATGTCTTACCATATTCTTAGTTTCCTGGTCAAGCTCAAAGCATTTGTCAAGTGGTAGCCCTTGTACATATTCTGTGGTCAAGACCTGTCCTGTTGTGAGTTCATCAATTACCTCTGGTATGTAGTATGCTGGATCATCCTTAAGAAGTTCCCTGTGAATATATGATAGTTATAAATTGTATACAGAGTTCCAGATAAGATGTGTAAAAAATGTTTTAAGGAATAACATCCTTTATTTCTCCACCAAACCCTATGTTGTGACCACACTTAAGAAATGTCTTGAAGAGACTATTCTAAATATAGGTCACAACATAGGATTTTGTGGAAAAATGACTACAGTAAAACCTCTCTATGACGACCACGAAATTGAGTTAACTAGCTGTTATTTAGAGCAGGTGGCTGCTCAAAGCAAGGCGAAAGTAAAACAGAACACTTTCTGTTTTATTCCACCTTGCTTTAAGCAACCACCCGCCTTTAACCCAAAATAATTGATGTAATTTAGTGGCCGTTATAGAGAGGTTTTCTGTATTTTAGTTTCTGAGTATGCACACTTATGTGTTGCTCTGTGTATATAGATTACCCTTTACCTGATAAAGATGCCTTTTGGCACCTTTGTAATCAGAGAAAATCCTATCTGGTAGCTCCTGTAGGAGTCGTCTGATCACGGTCTACTTTGTTTGCTTATGAAATAACATATAGATATGATTCTACAGTTCCTGCTATTGCCAACAATTCCTTTGTTCATATGCCTTTATAAAAGTTCAGCTAGTTAATATATAATTAATGATGTATCTAAATTCTCCTTGGCTAAAATATTAATTTAGAGGCTTTTACAGTACATATGACCTATGAGGACTGGTAGAACAGAATCCCTTTTTTATACTGTGCATCTTTGACCAGGTAACAAAAATATGTCTAGTTGTATATACTGTGATCCAAAATGAAGTTTTCAAGCAATTATATGAAACCTATGAAAACATTTGATTTGTAAACGAGTTAATTACTTAACCTTTTGAATGCGGGAAACCAAAGTACTGGCATTTGCAAAACATGTAGACCAAGATCAGAGGGTCTGAACTATTTATCATTAAAAATCATTTAGAACAATTAAAGTCATGCTGAATGGACTCTACAGCAAAACACTGATGGGTCAGTCCACTTTAAATATGAATCACTCAAAGGGTTATTCACCCTTTCTTCAGTAAAAGCAATATAACTGACTTACTTGAAGATTTTACTACATCTGGCCTCCCTGATGTAGTCCACTTCCCAGGCCAGTTCCATCTTAGCCACTTCTATCACACTGTCTACATACAGACCTGAAACAAACACAACCAACTTTACCTTTCCCTTGTTCAATATAAAAATAATGACATTAGCTGAATATTTATAATGGAACATGAACACAGGTATTCTAACAAACTCTAGAATCAGATCTATATCATGACATCAGCAAACAAAGCAGACATGTATATAAATATGAGGGAGATGGTTAACCATAACCCTTTACTCCATGAATATTCATGAATATCAATTAGCTTAATACTTGTACACAAGAAAGGTTTGGGCCCGGTGAATACTCTGTAGAATCAGATCTTTATAATTCCATGAGCAAACAGATCATACCCTGGTCAGACAGCTCCTATAGGAGCCTCCCGATCTGGGTCTACCCTGTTTGCAAAGGTATTAAAAGGCATCTTTTGAGTAAATGATTAACCCGTTGGTAAATTTTCATCCACTCAAAACTTGGTATGGTTCGTAATTAAAGCACAGGAAAAACTAAATATAAGGGTAGATAATTCAATAATGATGTGATGAATCAAAACCAAAATCACAGGAGATGTACATTTCAGATGGTGCTCAACAATACTTCGAAAATTTAAAAAGGTTCTGTTGAGGTATGACAGAGTAAAGCTCTGGACCGCTAAATTTTCATTTGTAAATCAACGAAAAGGGTGATAATTCATTCATGTACAAAGTAACAAATCAAAACCTTTATCACAGGTGCACAACATCAGATGGTGTTCAACAGTACTGGAAAATTTAAAAATGTTCAGTTGTGGTATGACAGAGAAAAGCTCTGGACAAAATTTCATTTAAAAGGGAGATAATTAATGAATGAAGAATCAAATCAAAATCACAATTGCAGGTGAACAATTTCAGATGGCGTTCAACAATACCACACAATTTAAACAAGAGAGCCAGAATGGCCCTGATATCGCTCACCAGACAATCAGAGGAGAAGATTTTCAAAGTTTTCATTATCTGTTTCTATAGAAAACTAGCTGGCCCTGGGGCGGGGCCAATTTTGACCCCAGGGGCATAATATATATAACTATTGTAGAGGATCTGAACATGATGCTATGTGCCAAATATGAAATCTGAGAACCTTCAGTTTCAGAGGAGAAGATTTTCAGTCTTACTATATGTTTCTATAGAAAACGAGGCATCCCTGGGGCGGGGCCAATTTTGACCCCAGGGGCATAAGTTATATAACTTTTGTAGAGGATGTGAACACGATGCTATGTGCCAAATATGAAAGCTGAAAACCTTCCAGTTTCAGAAAAGATTTTCAAAGTTTTCACTATATGTTTCTATTGAAAACTGACCACCCCAGGGGCGGAACCAATTTTGACCCCAAGGGCAAAATTTATATAAGTTTTGTAGAGTCCATGAACATGATGCTATGTGCAAAATATGAAAGCTGAGAACATTCCAGTTTCAGAAGAGATGATTTTCAAAGTTTTCTCTATATGTTTCTACTGGAAACTGGCCACCCCTGAATAAATTCCGGAAAGGGAGATTATTCAATAACGAAATGAAAAATCAAAACTGCAATCGCATGTGCACAACTTAACCCATTCCCTCATAGGCTATTTTTAGATCCAAGCTCTTTGAATAAATCTAACGAAAAGGAGCATTACCTCAAGAAAAGGAATTTTTTAGAATTTTATAATTTGAAACCATTGTGATAAATAGAGCATTTGCTCCTATAGGAGCATAATGCATAATTTAAAAAATTCAGTCTACAGATGGACAGACGGTTAGAGTGAATCCAGTACCCCCTCCCCCCCCCCCCCCCCCCCCCCCCCCAAAAAAAAACCAAACCCAACCCACTTCATTGTGGGGGGGTATAATTACAGATTGGCCGACAGCAGGTTAATGGTTAAAAGCAATGCTAAATTAAATATGTAACAGCCCAGTGTATATTCAAAATGTGTATCTGGGAATCGTCTAAAATGAATACTTTAAACCCAGCACAAATAAAGTAGTGATACATATTTCCTGACTTTTATTCTTCAAATAAGAGATGTTTGTAAAACATGTATTCTCCCAATGGAGACAAGTCTATACTATTGACCTTTGTCCTTGAAGTGTGAGATTCACCATGAGATGGTAAACATGCCAAGATCATATGAAGTCTCTATCTCTAACAGTTGAACATGCCAAGATCATATCGAGGGCTTGGTGCAAAACTATTCTAACTCCTTCACAAAGTGAAGGAGTTAGAATAGTTTTGCACCAAGCCCTCGATATGAAGTCTCTATCTCTAACAGTTGAACTTTATGGGCAAGGTTTGATTTTAGAAATTGGACCTTGATTTTTTAACACATTTCTCCTAGTGACGCATTTTGGCGCCTCTGTAAAAATCACATTTTGAAACCATTGTGATAAATAGAGCATTTGCTCCTATTGGATCAAATGCTCTATCAGGCTGTGCTCTATTTATCACAATAGTTTCAAACTACAAATTCTGAAATTTTCCTTTTCTATAGTTAATGCTCCTTTTCGGTAGATTTATTCAAAGAGGATGGGTCTAAAAATAGTCTCGGAGGGAATGAGTTAATTAAGACCTTGACATGACTCCTGTCAAAGTGCTAGCTTCAAGACATGTATATACATGCCAAGATATGAACATATATGTCAAGTATAAAGTCTCCAATAATTCAAAAAAATTATGAGTACTTCAGGTAAAAAGGTTTATATCAGTTATTGATCTTAAACTTTTGGTTTACTGTTTGACTGACCGACGCATACAAAGCAAACACAGAGAAGTTTAACCATTTCCTTCATATAAACACTTTTCACACATTTGCAAACAAGGTAGACCTAGATCCTATAGAAGCTGTCTGATCAGGGTCTGCTCTGTCTGCTCTGTCTCTTTTCTTTCTAAATTGTCTACAATGTTCAACCTTCCATATTTCATTATAACTATTTGTTCAGTAGGTATTGAAATTTGGAATAAATATAGAACAAGGAAAGGGTTAAGATTCCCAACAGTTTTCCGTGACTTACCTTTGGGTATGACATTCCATACACTGAGTACCCCCATCAGATTGTTGATATCATTCTCAATACTTTTAGCAACACCAGGGTACTGAAAGTATTAAACAATACAGTGCTACCTCTCTACAACGACACCCGTTTGGATACAAAGATTGTGTGCGTTGTTCGGAGGGAGTCGTTATAGGGAGGTAAAATCAATCATAAGTATCTTGCTTGTGTATTTCGAAAACTAAAACTGTTATGCCTCCATCAAACCCTATGTTGTGATCACTCATTAGAATCGTCGCAAAGCGACGATTCTAATGAGTGGTCACAACATAGGGTTTGATGGAGGCATTTAAAAACACGTTAAAAATGTTCGGAAGACAGTGGCAAGCATCGTTGTAAGGAGGGAGTTGTTGTTGAGAGGGCCGTTGTAGAGAGGGAGCACTGTAGTTGCTGTTACAATGTCTAAATGGCTAATATGCAATAAGATAGTACATAATTCTGGCAAACTGTGTGTAACTGTCTTTTTTCAAAACTAATCATCTATTGCAATTCTGACAGTAATTTTTTCAAATTGTTTCTATTCAAAAATACTACCGTATAACGGGGTTTTTTACTGCTGTAAAAGTTTACGGATTTGACGAAAAAACACATGATTTCAATTTTTATGATTTAATATTTTACAAATCTCAATGACCAGTAAAAATTGAACTCAGTAAAAAATTTCATCACATGGAAATTACAAGTAAATTAGTATCTAGACTCTGCTAAATTTATAATAAAAATCTTAGCTAAATGAATTATCAAACAGTATGGATATTTATCAGACAATGAGTTATACAACATCTCATCCAGATCAGACCTGTTTCAATAGTCCAGGTATAATCACAAGCTCACTGCCTGCATGCAATGAGTTAAAGTAAAGAACCTAATTTATTCTGAGCGACAAAAACTAGTGCCCTTGTGGATTCACATTAATTAACCCTTTCCCTCATATAAACGTGTTTTCACGCATTTGCAAACAGAGTAGACCCAGATCAGACGGCTCCTAGAGGAGCCGTCTGATCAGGGTCTGCTCTGTTTGCTAATAAACTTTGATAGATCTGTTTCTTTACTTTCTAAAATGTCTAAAATGTTTCACCTTCCTTTTTTCTTTATAACTATTTTGTTAATGAATATTCAGTAGGTATTGACATTTGACCTAAATATAGAACAGGGAAAGGGTTAAGGACCCAGACAATTCTAGAAAATCATGTGTCTGCAGTTTAGACATTGATCACATCCACACATCAAGCTGCATGCAAAATCTTAACCCTTTTACCTCATGAATATTCATGTTAGAAATAATGAAATCATGGATACTAATCAGATGAATTTTTATATACAGTAAAACTTCGATGATCCGAACACTAAAATACGTATTATTATCGATCTTTAAGACAGGTGGCAGCTTAATGCATGGTGAAAGTCATGCAGAAAGCTCCTCTAGGAGCTTTCTGCATGACATTCACCATGCATTAAACAGCCACCTGCCTAAAAGGGTCTAAATTCTTCTATAACGAAAATTCGAATAATCGAGGTTTTACTGTATTTATTTGAACATACTTAATTTTTTCCTGTTGAATACAAAGTTAAGTATTTATAATGAAATATGGCAGGTGGAACATTGTAGCCATTTTAGAAACTAAAGAAACATATCGGACTAATTCCATTAGCAAACAGAGCAGACCCTAATCAAACAGCTTCACTAGTAGCCATCTGATCAGGGTCTTCCTTGTTTGCAAACTTGGGAAAAGTTTTTATGAAGGAATGGGTGAATGAATGAAAGATTTTTTTTCGCCTGATTCCTCATTTTTCATCAGTACCATACCTGTATTTTTAAGGCGGCAGTGCGGCCATCATGCAACACTGCTCTGTGCACCTGACCTATGGATGCTGCAGCAAATGGTCTTCCCTCAAAACTATCCAATTTCTCTCTCCACTGTGAGCCAAACTCCTGAGCCATAACACCCTAAAATTCGTAACGAACATTACAATATCTGAAAGAAGGTTCCTTCATGACACTGAAGGATTGAGCTTTACATAAGAGGAGTAATGAGTGGACAGAACGTCCTTGCTATATTATAGCACATTTCCTTGGATATAAAGTTTGGTAAGTTCCTTAAATGCTTTATTTATCTATATTGCAAAAGATCAGATACAACAATCTCTATGAATGTTCCAGAGAGCTCATCCCAAATTGCTAATAACTGTAATTATACTGTTTATCAGTATTTCAAAATTATTAGCATGGACAGAAATAACATTACCTCCATCTGTCCTGCAGGCATGAAGTCAGCACTTTGTCGTACTCGTTCAAGCACCGTCTGTATCTCAGGACTCACCAAAGACTCATCTGCAAAAAGCAATACCCTTATTACTCTAAGAATTCAGACTGATAAACTTTGGCAAAAAAGTGCATATCTAGATCAAACTGCTCCTGAAGCAGTCTGATCAGGGTCTTCATTATTTGTTAACTATGTCAGTCTAATTTAAAGTTAAAACGACAGCATTGTGTGCTGGTGCCAACGCTCATCTGTACCACTGTAGCCCTTGTGACTCTGAACATGTGTGTGAAGTTTCATAAGATTTGCATGAATAGTAAAAAAGTTATAGTCAATGTTAAAGTTTCTGGGTGACAAGGAGAACATGGCCGCCGGAGTAACCCTAATAGCTTGTTAGTTTTTCTTTGCAAAACAGACCAACTAATAATGGTGCCAAATTGACTTATGCAGCTTTTTAAACCCATGAAGAGGGGAGATAGGTATTAAATCAAAATACTTAACCTTTTGTTCCATAGATATGCCTTGGTAAACAGAGAAAGCCCAGATCAGACAGCTCCGGTAGGAGTCTGCTCTTTTTGCATTATGGAATTATGTTGACCTCATATCAAATTCCCTTTTCATAAAACCATTATAAAAATTAATCTACATGTAATTATATTTCATGATATCAGTATTTCTTACATAAATATTCATGAGGTAAAGGGTTAACCAATTCTCTCATATTGACCCCTCTGTAAAAGTCACTTTTTGAAACCATTGTGATAAATAGAGCATTTGCCATAGGAGCAAATGCTCTTTTCATCAAAATGGTTTCAAGACTACACAATTCTAAAATATTTCTTATTTCTAGTATAAGCTCCATTTCAGGAGATTTATTCAAAGAGGTTGGGTCTTAAAATAGCCTATGAGAGAATGGGTCTAAAAAAATGGCCTGTAAGAGAATGGGTATAAAAATAGCCTATAAGGGAATGGGTATAAAAATAGCCTATAAGAGAATGGGTATTAAAATAGCCTATAAGGGAATGGGTATAAAAATAGCCTATAAGGGAATGGGTTAATGGTTCTTATTACTGTTGTCTGTCAGAGAGAGGCCTCTAATGGGTATCAAACAAGGCAGGATTTGGCACAGAAGAAGAAATGTCTGACCTTGTAGACTGAGCATCTGTCCTAGTTTGAGGGCAGCTCCTCTGGCTCTGCACAGTGTATCGACGATTCTATTCATATTTGCCTCACTCAACAGAGGGTTCTTATTCACAACAGCAGAACTCACATCTGCAAGATGACATATTCATGCTATCAGTGACATAGATAAGATATGTAAATTTATACTTATTAAAAACTAGCTCTCATGTTTCTCCACCAAACCCTATATTTCAGATAGTGGCCACAACATAGGGTTTGGTGGAAAAAGATTATGCAGACTTTTAGTATATGAAATGCATCCCCTTTATCTATGGTGCTTTTTCAAATCAGTGAAGTTATAGTTGAACTATTACAGGTACATGTACAATAAAAATAGGTCAAATTTTGGGTCTTAAGGTAGTTGGAAGCTTAATGCAGGATGCAATTTAATGCAGAAAGCTCCCAAAGAAGCCTTCTGCATCACATTCATTCCAGATTAAGCAACCACTTGCTTTTCAAGCCACCAATGTTTATCTATTAACTAATTGCCTCATAGATATGCTTTTTCAAGACCTCGATCAAATTGTTCCTATAGGAGTCATCTGATCATGGTCTCCTGTTTATTCATGGAATAAAAGAAATTATATCTGATTCTACAGTTTCTGCCACAGCCACAGATTTCTAGGCTCATATGCCATTATAAAAACTCATTTAATTTATATCATGATGCCATTATTTCTCAAATGAATATCCATGAGGCAACGATCTAAGATCTCCTTGGGTATGTAAAGCTGAATATTTTATTAATTTGGAATCATTTTGATAATCACAAATTAGGTTGACAAGATAACAAATAGTGCAGACCCTTCAGGAGCAGTTTGATCTGGGTCTGCACTGTTTGCTTAAGCTTGTTGAATTCTTATGGTAATATGGGTATGGTTTTGCCGATGAATCTTTGGTCTGTTCAAAGTTTTGTCTGTTTGAATACTTTGGGTAATTAATACGGCAAGGAACTTTCTAATATTGTACAATATGCACAATTAATAACCCGTAACTATATGAATATTCATATTGAAAATAATATATATGTATTGAAATCCATAATTGCTGCAATATGCATATGAATAAGAAAAGGTTTGGCCCTGATAAAAAATGTAGAATCAGATCTAAATAACACCATTATGCAAACAGAGCAGACCCTGATCAGATGGCTCCTACAGGGGCAATCTGATCTGGGTCTATTCTGTTTGCAAAGGTATTAAAATGTGTATCTACAGAGTAAAGGGTTAAAGGTACACATAATAATCTGTACACTCTAGAACCAGCAGCAAAGAACAAAGGTGTTATAAGTGCATCAAGAGATCTATTTACAGGAATTCGCGATCAAATGTTTACCCAATTTACACTACTGGTAAAAGAAAATGTTACATTTAATACATGTAGTTTGTGTTTTAGGGTAAATAGCACTCTGAAATCTACTGTGAAACCTGTTTACGTTGACTACTTATTGATTACACATACATAAGAGTCTTAAAACAATGGTGGTTGCTTAACCCTTCCCTTGCTGAATTTTAAAATATATTTCTCCTTCTTTACCCATGCCCTGTTGTATAATTACATATACATGTATCTTCACTGTGTACAAGTATTTCGCTGTGCAATCACTGCTGTGGAGTGCACTGGTTGCACAATCAACTTGAAAATAGTGCAGACCCTGATGAGACAGCTCCTGCAGGAGCTGTCTCATCTGGGTCTTCACTATATACAGGTAGGTATATTGACGTGAATAGCAAGCGAAGGGTTAATTCAGGAGCTTTCTGAATTACTTTTGCTCTGCGTTAACTTCCACCTGCTTTAAAGACCCAGAATTAGATTTCTTCCCATTTTTTGTCAATAATTTCAACTTCTCAAAATACCATCATAATAAGAATAAATTATATTCCATTATTGATGGCATTCACAGTTTTATGACAGATTAAAAGTTCCAATCATCTAAATGTCAGCTAGGAGTAATAGGGAGAACCCTACCACTGGCAGTAATTTTGTTCAAGCCCAAAGTCCTTTTCGCCATCTCTGAAACAGCCCCTGCTCCGAGTCCAACAAAGAGTCCTGAAATGTAAAATGGCATAATGTGTTTGCATTCTCCTTATACAGGTAACACTACATCTTTGTTGGAAATAAATCAAGTAACATTTTCTACCAGTTTTAGAATACATACCAAGTATCTATGTCAATTTGTTAATGGTAAATGTGTATGAATCAGTATGCGTCAAATCAAATTAATTCTGTTTGACATATTCATGCTAAATCTTGTCTGTGTATATAAAGGTAAATGTTTTTCATTCATTTATGTCAAATCAGCTGACAGGGAACTTACTGACAAAATTCCTCACACCTAACTGTATAACATCTACATAATCATTAAAGACAAATAATAGCACAAATGAAAACCAAATATCCAACTAAGACACCTAATTAAAGACCAAGACTGGCAGAATAAAGATGTGATTCTCTGATATGACTTAACCCTTTATGACATGAATATTCATGTGAGAAGTAATGAAAACATGAATATTAATTTAATGAAATTTTCAAAATGGCAAATGAACACAAACATTTTGGGGAATGTCAGAAACTGCAGGAGCAGATCGATATTTTATAAACTAACAGAGCAGACCCTGATCAGACGGCTCCAACAGAAGCCATCTGGGCCTGTATTCACGAAGCGCGGAGTCTGAAACTTAAGACTCAAAGCTCAAACTGAATATGCCGAAATCTCAATCATGCCTCGGCAAAACGGAATGAAAATTGCCATAAATAATTCTTTTACAGCTTAAATTGACATAATCATTTCTTAAGTTGATCAAAACAATATTGTTCAAGTTGTGGTAGTTTCCATTCTGAGTCTTGAGTCTGAGTTTCAGACTCAGTGCTTCGTGAATACGGGCCCTGATCTGAGTCTCCTCTCTTTTCAAGAGTATTAAAAGGTATACACAGTATCTATGGATCAAAGGGTTAAATGCACACCATGAGCTTTATTTTACCTCCAAAAGTCATCATTCGGCCTGGTCTTGATGATGGTACTTTTCTTTCCTGTGCTTTGTCACTGAGCTGTAAAACAAAAAACAATATACCTTCTTTTTGTGTATTTGAAGCATAGCACATAAAAGGCAACCTTCAAGTACATGTACCAGAGGAATACTTTGATAAAAAACATGTAAGTCAAAACATTTTTACGAATAGTTTCTTAGCTTCCCCACCAAACCACCTATGTCCACTCTTTGAGACGATTCTGAAGAATGGACACAACTTAGGGTTTGGTGGAGAAATGACAATTTTCCATTAATATACAGAAGCAGCTGGTCTGGGTCTACATTGTTTACAAATTCTCTAAAGGTGATTTTACTTGTCTCAAAAGAAACAGTTACTTTTTTGTACACATGTAGGCATATACATGTATAGACTGGCTTTCTCATATGAACAGAACATCTACATTCGATAAAAAACATCTAGTACATTTATAACTTTGAAGCAATGAATGATGATTGATAATAATTAGAGTATCATGTCAGATGAATAACATATAAAACTAATTACTACGCAGTAAAATATCTTATCAATACAGAAACTTCAGCTGATGTATAATTAATGCCATTTCAAAAGTACATCACATGCATTCATCTTAAGATTTCAACTCCATGAAAATATTCATGCATGGCAGAATCCACCCGTTATGAACATTAATCAATTAATCATGCCCAGAGGTTATTAAACTTTTTGCTTGAGTCTGAGATTATTCTTAAGCATCTGATTGGTCAGATTCTGAGCTTGAGAATGATTTCAGACTCAGACTCAGAAAGTTTTATTACCTTTGCACCATTTTATATTGTAATACAAAACAAATGAATACATAGCTGTGCCAAACAGTATAGATCCGATCTAAGACATTCTATGAGTAAACAGACCAGACCCTGTTCAGACATCTCCTACAGGAGCTGCCTGATCAGTCCCCTCAGCTTGCAAAATATCAAAAGATGTCTCTATTGAGTATGTGTACATGTTAACCCATTCCCTCATATTGACGACTTTTGACGACTCTGTAAAAGTCACTTTATGAAACCATTGTGATAAATAGAGCATTTGCTCCTATAGGAGAAAATGCTCTATTTATCAAAATGGTTTCAAACTACAAAATTCTAAAATATTCCTTTTCTCTAGTTAATGCTTCTTTTGGGTAGATTCATTCAAATAGTTTGTATCTAAAATAGCCTATGAGGTAATGGGTTAATGTCAGAAGTACATCTATTTGAATTAACAAACCCAATCATTCCTGATTGGTGGATATCTAATGAGCCTGCACTGCTTGTAAATGCAAGTTTGTAAGAATAGCTGTACGTGTTAAAATTTCATCCATCACAAATTACCTCTGGCTTAAACTCATTCAATAGCTGTTTCCGTCTCTTTCTTTCCTCCGCTGACATTGCTGCTTTCTTCTTTGCTGGAGGGGGCTGTTTCTTTTCTTCAGCTGCCTTTTTAGCTATTCCTTCAGCAACTCCTGTCATTACAGCAGGATCTATAGAAACATCAATGGGTGAAGTATCTAGAGTGGAAGTCACAGCACTAAAGTTTGTAATTTGATCCACTGATGGAGAATCCATTGTCTTTTTATTAACTGCACAGACATTCTCTTGCACGCCATTCTTAAACGTAGTTGCTATTGGAGAATCAAGGTCTGCAATGTTTGAATCATTGAAAGGGCTTGGAATATCAAAGTCTTTTTCAACCACTCCTGACATGTCATTTGAGAAGAACTCTTGATTCATACTTGAATCACCACTGCCAGTATTTGATTGATTGTTTTGAAATCCACTATATGCTGTAGCTGCTTGACTGTACATCAAAGAAAATGCTTCCTGGCTTTTCTTCTGAAAATAGACATAACCACATACTGATGTAAGTCTTTGTAACAGCATTCCAATAGAAAATTTCTTTTAACTCTGAACTATTGTCTGTAGAAATTGTGGTCTGCTACAGTTTTCACACCAATTTTTCTGCCATTTCTCCCACAAAATTCATGTGTAAAATAGTTTGGGTCGTGATGAGATGCCAAGTTATTCTGTGTCCTATCTAAACTATATGTACCGTTTATCACAAATTCACTGCTAGTGTTCAAATAACAAATTTGCATCTGACGTGCCAATTATTAATTTCTGCTATAATCACCAACTCTAGACCCAAGACTATTCTTCACATAATGCCCCTTTACTTAACCCTTTCCACCATGAATATTCATAAAATAAATAACGATACCAAGAATATTAATTAGGTGCATTCTTCTCATGGCATATAAACACAGAAAATTTGGACCATGGCAGAATCTGTAGAAGCATATCCATATTATGTCATCAGCAAACAAAGCGAACCTTGATCAGACGGCTCCTATATGCCGCCTGATCTGGGTCTACTCTATTTACAAAGGCGTAGAAAAGCGTATTTATGGAGTAAAGGGTTAAGCTGCCTTAGTAGATTAACCCTTTACTCCATATACATATACGCATTTGCAAACAGAACAAAATCTGATCAGATTGATCCAATAGCAGCCTTCTAATCCGGGTGTGCTCTACTAATATACATGTAAATATGATTCTACAGTTTTTACCATGGCCAGAACCTCCTGTATTCAAATGTCATTATAACCTTTGAGCTATTTTTATATGTACGATGTTATTATTTCTTACCTAAATATTCATAAATTAAAGATTGAAGAACAAGGTTAACATGCTTTAGTCTCAATCTTGAGAATGCAGTGGTGAATTCACCCTTTAAACCAGAAATATTCATGTAAGAAATAAAGACACCATGGATATTAACCTTTTCCTTCATATAGATGTGTTTTCATGCATTTGCAAACATAGTAGACCCAGATCAGATGGCTCCTTTAGGAGCAGTTTAATCAGGGTCTGCTCTGTTTGCTAATGGGATTTGATAGATCTATTTCTCTACTTTCTAAAATGGCTACAATGTTCCACGTTTCCATATTTCATTACAACTATTTTGTTCATGAATATTCTGTAGGTACTGAAATTCAAAACAAGAGGGCCATGAGGCCCTGAAGCGCTCACCTGAGATAACCCCTGGGGCGGGGCCATTTTTGACCCAGAAGTACACTCATTTGTACAACCTTGGTAGAGAACCACAAGGTAAAGCAGCTAGCTTTTTAAAGGACTATGCAAAACTGATAAACCCCAGGGTGGGGTCATTTCGGCCTGGGGATCATAATTTGAACAATCTTGTTAGAGGACTATTAAATATTGATACATACCAAATATCAATGGTCTGGGCATTTTAGTTTAAGAGAAGAAGATGTTTAAAGAGCCTGAGGGCGGGGCCATTTTCGACCCAGGGGTCATTATTTAAACAGTCTTTGTAGAGGACAATATCAAAGCTAGAGGCTTTCCATTTTCAGAGAAGATTTTCCAATGAAAAACTGATAAGCCCTTGGGTGGGGCCATTTTTGGTCTGGGATCATAACTTAAACAATGTTGGTAAGTGACCATTAGATCATGCTACATACCAAATATCAAAGGTCTAGGGCCCTAGGCCTTACAGTTTCAGAGAAGAAGATTTTTAAAGATTTTCCTATAGATGAAAAACTGATAAGCCCTTGGTCGTGGCCATTTTTGGTTCTGGGATCATAATTTGAACAATCTTTGTAGAGCACTATTAGATCATGCTACATGCCAAATATCAAAGGTCTAGGCCTTACAGTTTCAAAGAAGAAGATTTTTAAATATTTTCCTATGAAAACCTGATAAGCCCTTGGGCGGGCCATTTTCAGTCCGGGGGTCATAATGTGAACAATAATTGTTCCGCCTAGCCACTGATGCTTCTGACAAAATTTGGTTAATATCAGATTAGCGGTTTCAGAGGAGATGTCGTTTGAAAATATGGCTGGACGCTGGACGGATCGCGGTCACAATAGCTCATCCTGAGCCTTTGGCTCAGGTGAGCTAATATACATAGAACAGGGAAAGAGTTAAATACTATTTTTTGTATATAATGGTACATGAACAGCTAAAAACTTTGGCTATTGCAGAAACTGTAGAATCAGATTTATATAATTAGTAAACAGAACAGACTTCGATCAGACAACTCCTAACAGGAGCTGTCTTATCTGGGTCTAGTCTCAGAGGCCTTAAAGGTGTATTCATGGAGTAACAGGTTAATTCAAAATACTGGTAGTTTCAAATTCAATTATTTCTGAGGTACAGTAAAACTCCTCAAAACTGGAATTCTAGTATCGAAGCATTTAGACACTTTAAGCAGGTGGCTGCTTAATGCTGAGTGAAAGTCATGCAGAAGACTCCTAGAGGAGCTTTCTGTATGACTTTCACTTTGCATTAAGCTGCCACCTGTCTCCAAGACATAATTTAATGTCCGCATTAGAGGGGTTCTACTGTAAATTTATTTTAGCACTTACTAATATTTCTGTTGCCTTAGCCGGGTCATTGGTGGCACCTTCTTGTAGTTTAGATCCAATTCCTTCTGCTGCAGTCTTAATGCTCGAGTTTTTCCACATATGTTGCATATCTTTACCCTGGGTCTCCATCATGGCTTTTCGAATTAAACCCAATCCTCGGATAAGGCCATTTATATCCCCTTTGGAACCCATGGCTATGGTCGTTCCTGAAAATATAAATGCCAAAGAATGGCAAAGATTTCATTTTATAAACCCCTTTACCTCATAGATAAACCTTTTCAAGTCTTTGCAAACAGAGCAGGCCCAGATCAGACGGCTCCTATAGGAGCCATCTTGCCAGGGTCTGTTCTGTTTGCTCTGGATTTATAAGGTACTCATTCTACAGTTCTTTTTATGGCAAAAATAATCACTTTTTACAATAAAAAATTGGTTAATGGATATAAGAAGTGATACATAATTACATAAATAGTCATCATGATGAGGTTAATTTTGACAACATAAAGATCACATAAAAAGTCATGTAAAACAATGTCAAAAAAAGGGCAATAGCAAAAAATGGTGTTCATAAACCATGATACAAAAATATAAACATAAATGTTTATGATGTTATTAATTCTTAATTCGACTTAAATGAAATGTCATCAGGAACGGGGCTATGGTGATGTGGTCAGTTATACAAGTTGAAACTGAAAGTTGATCCATATGTATCTGTACTCCAAATAGTGACGTCGAGCTACTTTCGGTTTTGAAATATCCTGTAATAAAGCACACCATCACAGGACGAACACCTTATGACGCAACAACTCATTAATGAGACCCAAATGCATGCATGCCAGTTTGCCAGGTATCTTGACTGATTATTAATCACAGATTGTTTGCAGTTGACAATTCTTTTGCATACAATAAATAACTAGTTACACAGACCATGTAGACAACTAGCGAAAGTGTGACGTCCAAAACAAGTGATGTCAGAAATTATGAAAACGAAGTTTGAATGTCAAACCAACGCTTTGATTTTTTTTTTGAAAACACGTCTTACCTGGGCTCTTTCAGTCCTGTGCTGTGGTTTGTTGATATGTTTCTAACACTATGCCAAGAAAAGCTCCTTACGAAAGACAGATTTATGCATTATATAACATGGTTAGTGAAAAACGTGTCAGTCAGCGTGCGCTTGTCAAAGTGAAACTTACACAAGCTGCATTTGGCAAGCCTCTACAACGATCGTCATATCCATCTACAGTCCAAGATTATGCGAATCACGAAGAACCGGGTGAAGGTCAAAACATTCGGCCTAAGTCAGTTCATCCCATTGTCGTCTCGGCCTTCAATCTCTTGCACCCTCACCCCAGCACGCATGTCTTGGTATTTTACACCCGCCACTGAACCATGTGGATATTAATGTTAAGTCACCTGAGCACTAAAACATAAACATAGAAATTAAGGTTTAAATTTAAAACACCAGAACAACACTAGATCTAATAGAAAACAACATTAACAGAAATTAAAGCACCAGCGTATAGGCCAATGCTAAACACAAATCTGAATCTGAATGTACACTTTTAGACTGTAGATGGATACGACGATAGCCGTAGAGGCTTGAATATTCTTCAATCGTTTGTGATCCCTGTGTAACACATACAGCCAGACCGGGGATCGAACCCGGGACCCCTCACTTACAAGACGAGTGCTCTAACCACTGAGTTATCCGAACCGCTTACTGTCTTTCACACAGTACCTGTACCCGGCCTGTCACACTACTCCCCCTTTTTTCCCCTGAGATTCTCGCCGAACCTGCAGCAGAAATCATGGGGCGTGCATAGGGTCTGATTTTCAAGTTGGGCGCCAACTGTAACAGGACTGGTGAAAAGACATGCAGCCAGACCGGGGATCGAACCCGGGACCCCTCACTTACAAGGCGAGTGCTCTAACCACTGAGCTATCCGAACCGCTTACTGTCTTCACCCAGTACCTTTACCCGGCATGTCACACCTGGTATGTCCATTGAAGACATCGAAAGGCTCGAACAATAAAAAAAATGTTCAGAGACGAACTGCCCGCTTTATAACGGGCGATTACAAAGGCAGAGAGGAGGGTTGTGTGTCGTCTATGCTAAAGAACTTAGACCTACCGTAAGTCAACGAACAGTACAGGGCCAGTTACGGCAACGTTAAAAATCATCAATTACAGGCGTAGGGCATACGCTTCAATGAACAACGCCGATGGCATACATTTGATATTGCACGTTCACCACCACTGTCTGTAGGAACTGGTGCAGGATATGGTCCTCATTAGTACTATGGAATCAGAGTTTTGACAGAAAGGTAGAGAACCGTGTTATCAACAACCAATCGAACTTGAGAAAAAAACTGAAATAAACAGTTTGTTCATCAGTATGGGGATGCATGAGGGTCCTAGCTAGACTTCAGGAGCCAAGAGGACGCATTGAGAGAAGTGTGACCACAGTCCAGTACAACTGTCTGGCTACGACCTAGTAAGAAAGGACGAACCCGTTTTGGAAAATCCACGAAGGCGTCATATTCTTGTAGAGTATAGTTCAATCTATTAACCGGCTGATTGTTTGTAGGCCTATGACGCGTGTTTTTAAAAAAGACATGCTAGATAAATGAAAGATGGGAACTGAAATAGATTGACCTTTGTTGAGTAGATTAAAAATTAAGTTTGAAATAACGTCTGCATCAGAGATCACTCTGGCTCAAAGATGAAACAAGAAAAGGATGTCGACACAACATCAAAACGGGTTTTCCTTCACTATTAACTGTGTGCAGAGCTCTTTATCGGATGCCCCTGCTTATCATATATAGTCTTGGCTAAGTCTATGTCTTGCGTTGGGAGACAACAAAATAGTTTGATAAAAACCTAAAATAAGAGATGTACAATGGCATTTTATGCTGAACATTCTTTCAAAGATACCGGTATATGAAATTCGTTTAAAGGATTTAGTTTAACCCTTTCGCTGCCAAACTCTGTCGTCTGCTAACTTTGTCGTCTGCTACAAATTTTCATTCTTTTGATTTTCTTCATTTTTGTTCCAAAAACATAGTAACAGTAACAAACAGTTTGGATCCTGATGAGACGCCGAGTTACTCGGCGTCTCATCTGGATCCAAACTGTTTGCATAGGTAATCTGTAAATCACTGATCCGGCGTTGGCAGCGAAAGGGTTAAACATATTTATTTCAGAAATGTGCATGTAAACCATTGTACATTACAGAAAAAGGATTGAAACGAAAGACTTTAAGTCTTATAAAGTTTCTCTCCATCAGATAATGACCTTACATAAATAGGCGGGAATATTTAAGTTAACATGCTTTGAGTAATAAGCTGTTGATTTACTAAGTTAAGACCGAAAATGAAAAAGGAAAACAAAAGCAAATGAAACACATACAAACAAAAAAAAACCGAAATATGCGTATACGTAGGCTATATTGCACACATGCGAGCGTATTGGGTGGGGCGAACGGAGATCAATGTGGAAACAAAGTTATGGGACAAATTATAAAGTAGTATCAACAGTGTTTTGGTACACGTAAATAAATCAGTTATCGAATATTTTTGTTTACATAATGTACAACTGGACTGCTTCGAACATCTTACGATTGGTTGTGTTAGGTAGGGATCGATTCATCTCCAAATAAAATCTTAAAGGATTTAGGAGGAGTTGCGCCCATGAATTGAGTACCCAAACTCTATGTACTATTATGTTTTGTTATAGAACAATACAAAGCATTACATAAGGAGCAATTACATTACTGTCAAAGTTTAACTTCAGATGTAGGAGTTGCTCTTACAAGTTCAAATATACAAAATATCTGGAATAAATCCTAAAGTCAAATTATCTCCCCTGAAATATGTCGGATCGTAAAGACCATCCTTCATGCATCTGGAATTATTCCCAAGGATAAGGCCAAAAGACCTAGCGATTTCTAAGTTCAAAGGGGCATAACTCCCAGAAGAAACGACAGAAGGAAAAAACGACAATATACACATCTTCATATTGTGTCCTTGCTACATACAAGGTTTTATGAAATTCTGCTGAACAGTTTCAGAGGAGTTGCGCTTACAAGGATAGGGTCAAAAGACCTAGCGATTTCTAAGTTCAAAGGGGCATTACTCCCAGAAAAAAATGCAGAAGGAAAAATCCCCGACAATATGCACATCTACATATTGTATCCTTGCTACATGTAAAGTTTTATGAAATTCTGTTGAACAGTTTCAGAGGAGTTGCGCTTACAAGATTGGCAGCCAAACATTCAGCATGAATTAATAATAAAAAAAATCATAATAATAGTTAAATTTATGCAAATATAGTTCAAAGCACAGAAGCAGATAGGGAAAACATAGATACAGGTTAGAATAATAATAGGAAACTTTATGTTTCCTTTTTAATAGTTTACTTCATATCAAGACGTCTTTTAACGCCTATCCAAACAGAGTAGACCTAGATCAGATGACCCCTGTAAGAGCCGTCTAATATCAAATATGCTCGATCTGTTTGCTTATGAAATTATATACATGTAGATATAATTCTACATTTTCCACCATTATCAATCATCCTGTGTTTTGTGCCATTAAACACATACAATTAATAGTCTGATATAGTATTTCTTACATGAATATTCATAGGGTAAATGTTTAAATGACCAGCTACTTTCGTATGAACGTAAGCAATTTGCTACATGAATATCTCAGGAGCTGACATACTGTTCAACAGAATCACGAAGTAAATACTTCGTGACAGAATACACCTAAGACATGAAACACTAGCTTAATATACAACCGAAGTACGTACAGCACTATATATAATCTTCACCATGCGCACGTGTCGTGCGAGCGAATATAACAATGGATTGTGCTATGCAACAGTTTGGAACAAAATAACGATCCAACCAACGTGGTGTCTCACTCAAGCTTTTGCACTTCAGTCGTATATAGATGTTTGTGTTGTGGTGTGGTGTGAAATAAGTGCAAAATACATATAAACACAATAATTGTTGAAATGAAGTATAGTACGTAGGCATTTTACTGACATTTTTCCTAACAGACTAAAGGTCATTTTATCACATGAAATTGATTGGATCCAAGTAAATTTAACGTTGGTTTGGTTTGGGTTTTTTTTTTTTAACTATAACACGCAATTGACACAAGTAAGTTGATATATCTATAACTAGGAAAACACGTGCAGAGCTCTAGGTGTGCACGTGTGTGTGCGTGCGTGCGCGCGCGCGTCAGTATATGTGTGCGCGCACAGGCGTGCGTTTATGCGGTTTAGTTAAACTCGACAGGATTGGTCAGTCGTGCAATATCCTCTAGGCATGCATGCATGCATGTGTGTATTGTTTGGTAAAAATCAATGAACACTCGTGAATGTACTACCCTCTATATATGAAAACCATTTCAGATATAAAATAACGAAATATAGCCCCTCGTTTCTGTATAAAATTAGTTTAATATACAATATTTTCTAATTTAACTAATAAAATTTCGACGGTCTTTATTTTGCGCTTCATTAATCAAAATCAAAAATTGTCATCGATGGTCGAAATGACTTGGGCCGAAACAGTCAGCTAGGAACACTCGGCTATTTTCGGAATAAAACGAGTAGTTACGGATGAGAATAACAGGGCTGAAAATGTAAACATAAGGTGTAAATTGTCAATTTTTTAAATAGTTCAACAACGTAGAGTATATGGATTCATCAGAGACGAACAACTAATGGATGTGTAAGGCTCTCATAAACTTTAACGTTAAAATATCACTCTTTGTTGTTTGTTGCTTAAAATGAAATGTGTTTTCGCGGACCACAAATACTTTTATTATCGTGATTAGAATTTATACTGATCCTGTATTGAAAGTTCGCTAGTATGGCCCATTTTAACCCTTTCCCTGTTCTATGTTTATTTCATTTTTCAGTGCTTACTGCATATTCATGGCCAAAATAGTTATAACGAAATATGGAAGGTGAAACATTGTAGCCAATTCAGAAAGTAAAGGAACAGGTCTCTCAGTCTCAAATTCCATTAACAAACAGATCAGACCCTGATCTGGGTCTACTCTGTTTGAAAATGCGTGAAAACACGTTTAAATGAGGGAAAGGGTTAACATACCCCCCCCCCCCCCCCAGCACTTCTTTATAAGTCACATTTTGAAAATATTGTGATAAATAGAGCATTTGCTGCTATGGAGCAATGATTTATTTACCTATCACAATGTTTCAAAGTTGTACTATTCTAAGTTTCTCCATTTCTATAGTTAATGCTCCTTTTGGGTAGATTTATTCAAAGAGGTTGGATCTTATTCTAACAGTTTATATTTTGTGCAAAACTTTCTTTAACCCTTTCCCTGTTCTGAATTTATTCCAAATTTCATTACCAACTGAATATTCATGGACAAGGTTGAACATTGTAGTCATTATAGTAAAAGAAGAAACAGATGTATCAAATTCCATTAGCAAACAGAATAGACCCTCAGATCTGGGTCTCCAATGTTTGCAAATGCATGAAAAAGCGTTTATATGAAGGAAAGGGTTAAGTTCATAATTATATACCATTTAAAAACATAAAGGCATTAATACCCATGGTGTCTGTATTTCTTACATGAAGTAAAGGGTTAACAATTATCATTAAACATCTGTTTTCAGGTAGTCTTTCATGATATTCAAACTGTATATATGCTGGTGAAATGACAGAAGAGAGTAGAAACCATCTATAACAATGGCAACTTGTCTGACAGAACTTTTCATCTGGTCTCTAAAGGGAAACATTAATGCTCCAGGTATGTAAAAGATTTCCTTGTTTTAACCCTTTTACTCATGTAAAAGTCTTTTCATGCATTTGCAAACAAAGTAGACTCAGATCAGACGTCTCCTCTCCTCAGATCAGATGTCTACTTTGTTTACCTATGGTATGTATAATACCAATCTGATTATACAGTTTCAGCCTGAGCAGAAATATCTTGTGTACATATGCTAATAAATACATTCATGATATTTTTTACATGAATATTGACCATAGAAAGGGTTAATGATAATCTTGTTATTGTACCAACATCCCTTTACTCTATTATCCGGTCAATATGTGATATTTATGTTTTGTAAGAAGTAATGACATCATGAATATTAATTTGAACTAATTATTATAATAGCACATGCCACTTGGACACAAGAGTTATTGGAAATGGCAAAAACTGTACAATCATAATTATGTATATTATATCAAAAGCAAACAGAGCAGAACCTGATCAGATGGCTCCTATAGGATCTGATCTGGGTCTACTCTGTTTGCAAAGGCATAGAAAGGTGTACATGTGGATGAATGGGTTAAAAGCTAAAAGAAGTTGAGTGACAGTTTTTCTTAACCTGCTAATTGTATCATAAGTTCATAACTCATATGCAGACAGCCTTGATCCAGATCAAGCACCAAGTATATATTGACAGCCAATGCTTGGCATCTAATCAAGATCCAAGACATTTTACACTCAGCCAATAGTCAGTGAATGGTAGATCTAATCAAACTGTTCGAAACAACAATTTTTTTTACTGAGGTTCAAGTTAACCCATTGAATGTCGGAAATAAGTGTTCTGGCATTTGTCAAAAGTGTAGACCCAGATTAGAGGGCTCTTCGAGTAACCTCTGATAAGGTCTGTACCGTTTTTCATTCAAAATCCGTTCGCAAATTATACCCTTTCATACTGAAAGGACGCTATCTTCCAATGATGATGTACCATTTGACTTTGAAAATTCAGCATTCAGTGGATTAAAGTTGTCATAATTTCTATATTCTACTGATGGCTGTACTATGCTGATGATCTGACCTGGGTCTACTTTGTTTGCATATGTGTAAATGTGCATCTTTATCAAGTAAAGGATTACTGTGTATTGAATTCATGTTTGTTACTTAACCCTTTCTCTCAAACAAATGCCTTTCATGCATTTACAAACAAAGTAGACCCAGCTCAGATGGCTCCTATTGGAGCCGTCTGATAAGAGACTGCTCTGTTTGCTAATTGAATTTGATAGATCGGTTTCTTTATAGTTTCTAAAATGGCTACCATATTACATCTTCCATATTTCATTATAATTATTGTGTCCATGAATATTCAGTAGGTATTGAAAATTGGACTAGATATTTTTTTTATTAACAACAATAATATACCACATACAGTGACTGTGTGCACATAATTGATTTTGCTTGCATTATAATTATATTGGATCCAGATCAGATACCATGTAACTTGATATTGGCACCTGATCATGGCCTATTTTGTTACATTTGGACAATACATGTACTATCAAGTAGTATCTACAAAAAACAACAACAAATCATACAACCATAGTCAATCAGGATTTTTTCAACAATCATTAGTAGATTATGTGTTTGTTTATTTCAGATTTTTTGATTGGTTGCCATAGTTACCATGAGAAAAATGAATCAGGTAAGTTGCATGTAAGAGGTATCTCTCTTATTCACTATTTTCTTACAATTAAAACTTTTTTCTGCTCCATTTGTAAACATTGTCTGGTTCATGCAGATTATCAAAAACTGCTGGCACTGGATCAATCAGCTTTATCTCGTTCAGAACCAAGGTAACTCAGGGTATGATTTAGGTCCAAAATGTTGGCATTTCCAAGTTATCTTTTGATGTTCTCAGAGTTTAACCCTTTACTCCATAGATACACCTTTTAATGCCTTTGCAAATAGAGTAGACCCAGATCAGATGGCCATTGTAGGAGCGATCTGATCAGGATCTGCTCTGTTTGCTCATGGAATTATATAAATCTGATTCTACAGCCTCATGGCTTGAAAATGTCCATATTCACTTGCCATTATAAAGATTCATGTAATAAATATTAATTATGTCATTATTTCTTGCTTGAATATTCATGGAGTACAGGGTTAAGTATTCCCCTAAAATAGAAACAAATTTGGGCCAGGATTCCATGTGTTGTTATTTACAGTATCTGAAGGAAGGAATGTAAGGAAGGCATGTTAGGAAGGCATACACATGTAGTAATGACTCCATTTATTAACTCGTCTGTTTCGAAGAAATCAAGAGCTATTGTCGTAACTCCGGCGTCCGCGTCGTTGTTGTTGTCGTCCGAAATCTTAACATTGGCCATAACTCGAAAAGTATAAGAGGTATCAACATGAAACTTCATAGGTTAGTAGATCTCATTGAGGGGAAGGCCCCTACATAAGAACCATTACTCTTGATTTCAAAATTTTGGAGTTATGGCCCTTTATATTTTTTGACAATGACGACAGACGAGGGTTGGCACCCGCTTGCAGTGCTCTTGTTACATCAATCAGTCTGTTGCTTTGTCTGCTTAACCCTTTACCTATTGGATATTCATGTTAGAAATAATGAGAGCATCAATTTTTATTTGCAGAGCCATTGTAAAAATTGTAGAAACAATACTATTAATATGTAGTTCCATAAACAAACAGAGCAGACCCTGATGAGACAGATCCTGTGTGGCAGAAACTGTAGAATCAGATTTACATGTATATTATTTCTGAAGCAAATAAAGCAATCTTTAGTGTTTTGTTGATATCATCTATGCATACTACAGCTGCTAATAGATACTGTACCTCATTCTAGTGAGATTGATGATTTGCACTACTTTTAACCTTCTACCTGATGAATATTCATGTAAGAAATAATGACATCATGGATATGAATTTGATTAATTTTTATAATGGCATATGAGCACAAGAATTTTAAGCCATGGCAGAATCATTAGAATCCCATCTACATGTATATTATTTCATAAGCAAACAGAGCAGGCCCTAATCTAAATCAGGTGGCTGCTATAGGAGCCATCTGATCTGGGTCTACGCTGTTTGCAAAGGCGTCAAAAGGTATCTATCAGATACAAGGTTTAAAGTTGAAGGTTAAATGCCACTTTTCCATGGCCATCAGGTATTAGTCGTGAAATCAGCATTTATTAAACAGCATAATTACTTCTTGCCACTTTTCACAACATTTAAACTCTCTTCTTTCAGCTTCAAATCAACAGTATTATGAGGAGAAGAAACAGTTTACAGAAGGTAAATTTTCCTATTGCCATTGCCTTGGTGTTGTTTTCATATGTGTCATAGTCATTTATGTCAATGTGCAAAAACTTTTCCTGGTTTTGACATCAATACAGCTATCCCTGTCACAAGGGTTATTAATACTACATGGTAAGAGGCCAATACCCTGCCATGCATATTTATAGAACTATTGCCCTTAAAACTGAGTTTTGCTTACAGGTGAATCTTAGGGTCAGCTTGCAGTAATAATGTTTTTATGCCCCTAACCCTAGGCTTTGGGGCATACATGTATAGTGATTGAACCGTCCGTCCGTCAATCAGTCCGTTAGTGTGTGCAGATTTTGCTTGTCTGGAGCATATCTCCTACACTTCTTTGGCTAGGATCACCAAATATAGTGCGTGAGTACATCTTAAGATGGCGGAGTGTCACATACTATTTATAGGTCAATATGACCTTGACCTTGTCCTTGAGCTTCATTTACACTAAAAAATTGTCCGGGGCATACCTCCTATACCGAATTAGATAGGATCACCAAATGTGGTGAGTTCATCTTGAGATGGCAGAGTGTCTCATACTATTTTTAGGTCAATGTGACCACGACATTTGACCTCATTTACTAAAAAAGTTTGTCCGGAGCATATCTCCTACACTACTTCAGCTTGGATCACCAACTATGGTGTGTGAGTACATCTTGGGATGGCGGAATGTCACATACTATTTATAGGTCCCAATTTAACCTTGACCTTGGGCTTCATTTACAAAAAAATTTGTCTGGAGCATACCTCCTATACCGAATCAGCTAGGATCACCAAATATGGTGTGTGTGAGTACATCTTGGGAGGGCGGAGTGTCGCCTATTTTTAGGTCAATGTGACCTTGACCTTGACCATTGTCCTCATTTACATAAAAAGCTTGTCCAGAGCATATCTCTAACACTACTTCAGCTAGGATCATCAAATATGGTGTGTGAGTACATTTTGGGATGGTGGAATGTTGCGTACTATTTATAGGTCAATTTGACCTTGACCTTCATCTACAAAAACCCTCGTCCGGAGCATACCTCCTATACCCAATCAGCTAGGATCACCAGATATGGTTTGTGAGTTCATCTTAGGATGGTGGAGTGTTGCATACAATTTTTAGGTCAATGTGACATTGAACTTTTACCTCATTTACAAAACAAGCTTGTCCGGAGCATATCTCCTACACTACTTCAGCTAGGATCAATAAATATGGTATGTGAGTATATCTTGGGTTGGCGAAGTGTTGCCTACTATTTTTTAGGTCAATGTGACCTTGACCTTGGGCTTCATTTACAAAAAAACTGGTCCACAGCATATCCCTACACACAGAATCAGCTAGGATCACCAAATATGGTGTGTGAGTTCATCTTCGGATGGCGGAATGTCGGGTAATATTTTTTTGTCATGTGGCCATGACCTTGACCTTTGACCTCAATTACCAAAAAAAGCGTGTTGTTTGGGGTAACTTGAGTTCAAATTCTGGTTATTCTAAGCAATCTTTACTTTCATTTTGCAGTTGCATATGTAGGCATGCTTACAAAACACATTTCATTGTCAGTGCTTTGCTTTGGGGCATTTGTCACCTTCTGTGACACATTTCTTGTTTTCCTCTAATTCAAGTTCAGTTCTGTTCATGTACAATGCAAGATATATTGTCCATGTATGTGGTCCATCTGAAACTGATAAAAGGTCTTTGGTTTTGCATGTAGTTAAACTTTTCATACTTATTTTCTTCATTTAATTGTTTTCTAGGGAGAGACATGGTTTGGTCACCAAAAAACAAGCGTCCAGAGAAGCTCAGGGATAACATTAAGGAAATGGAGGTAAATGTATACACTTAAAATCCCTCTAAAGCGAAATTCTAGTACAGAAGATTTTAGATACTTTTAAGCAGGTTCCTGCTTAACGCAGGGTGAAAGCCATTATTATTTTTTATAATGGCATATGAACACAGGATTTTTGGACATGGCAGAAACTGTAGAATCATATCTTTATTATATCTTATTATATATTAAGAGAGCAGACCCTAAACAGACAGCTCTACAGGAGCTGTCTGATCTGGGTCTACTCTGTTTGCAAATGTGGAGAAAGGCGTATTTATGGAGTAAATGGTTTATATATTTATGTTGTAGACTGATTTTTACTACCTTTTACTACTTGATGTTCACCCTGCGTTAAACTGCCACCAGTCTCCAAGACCAATATTTATACTGAAATTAACTTATTTTTCAGTTCTGCTCATATACAATGCTAGAATTTACAATTTGAACATCATAGACATTAAAAGGCATAACCATGGAGTAAAGGGTTAAATTGTATTTTTATTTTAGGACCTACTGGCAGCATTCCGACTGGTACACTTCAGATGGAGGAGCAGAAAAAGTCTCCAGCTGATTCTTAGTAATGCCAGCATTATCAACATAAACCTCTGTGGACAGTCTGGGGACATAGAAAAACTGCTGATAGACAAGTCACTGGTGGGAAAACTCAGTGGAGAAATAATCTATGATGGTGGGTGTGACGTGTTGAATGGTATCTGAGTATTGGGTGGATGCTATGGTCTGTAACTCTTTACTCCATAACTACTCCTTTCTATGCATTTGCAAACATAGTAGACCCAGATCAGACAGCTCCTACAGGAACAGGAGCTGTCTAATCATGGTCTGCTCTGTTTGCTTATAAAATGATATAGATCTGATTCAACAGTTTCTGCTTTGTTATAATGCCATTTTAAAAATGATTCTAATCAGTATTCATGATGCCATCATTTATCTCATGAATAAAGGGTTAAGAAAAAAAGGACATGAATATTAATTAGATGAAGTTCTATGAAGTTCCATATGAGCACAGGATTTATTTACATGGCAGAAACTGCAGAATTAGGTCAATGTTATTCCATAAGCAAAAAACCAGACCCTGATAAAGACAACTCCTGCAGAAACTGTATGAACTGGGTCAACATTGTTTGCAAAACTATATAAATGTGACACTATCAAGTTAAGGGTTAATATAATCAACAACTTGTATCCATGGCTGTAAAAGTATAAGACCATGTCTTTGACTACAATCACTTAGAACCTCACTTATCTTGACCTGAGTATTTAGATTGTTCATGTGAGAAAAGCTTGCAGCTGGCTTGTGATAATTCAGTGGTTCTACGGGGGTATACATACAGTAAAACCCCTCTAATGCGACCACAAAAAATATGTATAATTCTGGGTCTTAAATGCAGGTGGTAGCTTGATGCAGGTCGAAACGTATTCAGAAAACTCCTGTAGGAGCTTTCTGCATAACTTTCGACCTGCATTAAGCAACCTCCTGCTTTTAAATACATTTATTTCCATTCATAAAGTGGTCACATTAGAGGGGTTTTACTGTACTTCTGTGCAGGAAACAGTGCAATTTGTTCCAATACACAGGTCTTCCTCCACCTGTAATTAGCTAGACATTGTTATATGACTGAAATACTATTAAAGCCATGTAAAACCTGCATGCAAACAATAAAAAAACTTTGTCTTATACTTCAGCACATGTGACAGACCAGTATATGGTGGCCACATTTCCAGACAAGGCCAGAGTAGACTATGTCTTTTTCTGCAAAAGACCCCCACTGGGAGAAGCCATCAAAAAGTTTGAGAAGTTATCTGCATGGGAGCCAAAGGTGAGAATTTTCAATATGTACATATAATTGCAAATTTATTAACTGTTGATCTATATTTTGAAATTTGATCTATTTTTGCAAGCAGTTTGGACCAAGCTGAGATGTTAATAACATGTCATCTCTAGTCTTCATCAAAACTGATCTTTTAGAATGGAATAAAACAGAAATCAGAGCAACCGATAAAGGTGCGTTTTTGAAATGGTCATTACTCCACCACACCCAATGGTGTGACCATTCATGGTCACAACATCGGGTTTGGTGGAGAAATTGAGGAGTTATTCTTGAAAATGTTTCAGTGTACGCATCTTATCTATACCTTATCTGCATCAAAACAAAGCAAGCAAAGTATTGTCAATGTGTCTGTTGTTAGTTTTCATTTTTTGGTCATCAACAATGCATTAAACATTATTTCCTCTAAAATCCCTAGGCCAATTTGAGGCAAACAAAAGTTGAAGGAGCCATCTGATCAGAGTCTGCTGTGTTTGCTTATGGAATGATATAGATCTGATTCTACAGTTTCTGCCATGGCCAATATATTCTGTGTTCACATGCCATTATAAATATTCATTTATTGAATATTCATGATGTCATTATTTCTGACATGAATTTTCATTAAGTAAAGAGTTAACCCTTTACTCTATGAACATGTGTGCAAGAAATAATGACATCATGCATATTAATTAGCTGAACTTTTATAATGACATATGAACACAGAAATGTTTGCCCATGGCAGAAACTGTAGAAACAGACCTTGTAATTCCATAAACAAACAGAGCAGACACCAATCAGACGGCTCCTGAAGGAGCCATCTGATCTGGATCTACTCTTTTTGCAAAGTCAATAAAAGGCATATGGAGTAAACTGTTAATAGGGGCCTATTTTCAAAGTGGACGATACATGTATATACCCAGATCACCTAATTTCCATTTCATGAGATTTTGTATCAGGATACATGTATATGCAGTTTGATACTCACATAGACCTCTGATCACACATAGGACTTGATACTCTATTAAGTACCCTATGTATTTAGACAGATAAACTTAGGAATATAGTGCAGACCCAGATCAAATTGGTTCTGAAGGAGCCATTTGATCAGGGTCCACATTATTTGCTACTGCATCTATCTAATTTAAAGTTATGAAAATACGCTAAACTGACTTATTCAGCTTTTACAGTCAGGTGTATTCAGGTGTACAAAGATTTAGAGTACTTAGGGTATGCAGTTATGTCTTTATTAGCCATATCACTAGAAAATATACCTTCTGTGTAGACCCAGACCAGTCACTGCATCAATAACTCACATCTTACCACGTTTTTTTAGTTTGATAGAAACCGATGAATATGAGTGTTAAATAGTGTCTGAGAAGATAACTTTCTGGTGATGCAGCTTATAAATTCATTAATCTTAGAAGTTTTAGTTGTACTTTTTTTTGTCAGAAATGTGAAGCCTTACTGAATATCAATGCATTGAGGGCCAATTCCCTTTAGAATGATTATGTATACCTTACTCGTGGTATCTATCATTTTTTACACTACATTCAGACAAATGATACGGATTATACATGTACAGTAGAACCTGTCCTAGGCAGTAGGCAGTCATAAAAAAAAGAGGTCTAATTTTGGGTCTGTAAGGCAGGTGGTAGCATAATGTGGGTCAAATGTAATGCAGAAAGCTCCTATAGGTGATTCTGTATTACTTTTGCCCTGCATTAACCCTTTCCCTCATATAAACACCTTTTCACGCATTTGCAAACAGAGTAGACCCATATCAGACGGCTCCTATAGGAGAGGTCTGATCAGGATCTGCTCTGTTTGCTTTTACCATTATACAGATCTAATTCTAGAGTTTTTGTCAAAGCAAAACAATCCTTTGAAAAACTAACATTATAAAAATTCAGCTAATAAATATTCATGCTGTTATTATTTCTGTTATGAATAATGAACAGGGAAAGGGTTAAGCAGCCACCTGGTTTTTAAGACTCCTATGTTCAGTAAATGAATGTTTGCTTCTGCATGTTCTACTGTGTATGTAAGTCTGAATCATACAAATACAACAACAATACAATGTCATACGCTTTTGGTTTTATTTAAGTAACAGCAGATATTTACAACATTTGAAAATTCAGCATTCTAAAAACATTCTTACTCAATATCACTCAGTTTTGGTTTTGTGTTTTTGCAGGTTACTCCTATTGACATTCCAGGGCCTGTAGGTAGACGTCTAGATAGGCATTTGTCAGTGAACATACATCAAGACCTGGTGAGTACACTATTACCCCATTCTCACATATTGACGCCTTTTGACACTTCTGTAAAAGTCACTTTGTGAAAACATTGTAAATGCTCTATTCATCACAATGGTTTCGAAACTACATAATTCTGAAAAATTATTTTTCTTTAGTAATTGCTCCTTTTTGGTATATTTAATCAAAGAGGTTGGATCTAAAAATAACCTATGCAGGAATGGGTTAAATATTTACCTGATAGAGACACATTTTGATACCCTTGCAAACAGAGAATATCCAGATCAGACAGCTTGTGTAGGAAACATTTGATCAGGGTCTTCTCTGTTTGCCTATGAAATAATTTAGTTTATGCCATGGCCAAAAAATCTTGTATTTAATTTCATATACAATTTTAAAAATTCGGCCAATAAATATCCATGATGTCATTATATCTTACATGAATATTCACAAGTTAAGATTTGATCTGCTTAGTTATCTGTCAGCAGTCTTAGCCCAGTGTCATGATACATGTAAGAACTGAACTGGATACATACCAAGATATATCATGGAAAGTTGTGCCTCATTAGGATCCCATTAGTTTGAGAGACCAATTTTATTTTGAAAGAGAAGCAAGTTGGTGATGTGAAGCTGGGTTGGCATTTTTGCTGACAGTAATTACATAGTTGTGACAGATTTTCAGTAGTTCAGTCTCACACATTTCTTGTACAGTTGAATATGATATATGCTTTAATAGATAACATCACCATTCACGCATCAATATTGATTTAACTCCTTACCTCATACAAACGCCTTTTCGAGCCTTTTTGCAAACAGAGTATACCCAGATCTCAGGAAGCTCCCACAGGAGCCGTCTGATCAGGGTCTGTGCTGTTGCTTATATATAAATGAAATTATATATTGATCTGATTCTACAGTTTATGCCAATACCAAAACATCCTGTGCTCATGTGCAATTACAAAAATTCAGCTAATACAGTAGAACCCCTCTAATGCGACCACTTAAAATATAACCATAGCTGTCTTAATAAGCAGGTGGTTGCTTAATGCAGGGCAAAAGTTATGCAGAAAGCTCCTAGGAGCTTTCTGCATAACTTTCGTCCTGCATTAAGCAGCCACCTGCCTCTGCCACCCAGAAGTTTGCCCCTTTTTGGTGGTCCCATTAGAGGGGTTTTACTGTATATAATCATGGTGTCATTATTTCTTTCATGAATATTCATTAGATAACTGGTTAATGGTGGTAAATGGAATATTCTGTCAGTCTTTATACAAGGCTTGCCGTCCACCATATTGATATCAATATACTTATGTGACTTATGAGGAAACAAGCATTTCACATGGTGAAAGGTTGTAAGTGCATGAAATTAATCCATGCAATTCCTTGATATAATGCAAGAACCGTCTGATCTGGGTCTACTCTGTTTGCAACTGCGAGAAAAGCGTTTACATGAAGGAAAGGGTTACCGTTTTCCAAATGAAATTTTTTACAAGAATTAATCACTTCATGAATATTCATTAATGGGGTTTTAATAATGAGACATTTCAACAAGTAGTAGAAAAAATGATAGAATCAGATCTATATGATTTCATAAGCAATCGGAGCAGTCTGATTGGAAAAGGCTTGAAAAAAGGGTTTATATTAGGGTTAACCCTTTACTCCAGAATTTAAATTACATAAAGAAATATGAATTGAATCTATAGTTTTGCTTACTGGAGCCATCTGATCTGAGTTTACCCTGTTTTCAAAGGTGTATCTATGGATATAAGGGTTAACCCTTGAGTGTATTGGTACTGATAGAAACTGGTGAAAACTTAGATTTATATCACCCATAAGCGCACAGAGCAGACCCATCTGATCAGGGTTTCTCTGTCTGCTCATGAAATAATACAGATCCCACAGTTCCTGCCATGGCATAAAAATCCATTGTTTATGATGTAACTACAGTTGAACTTTGATATCTCTTGTTTCAATGGAACAAACAAATTACTTCAAGATATCAGAGGTTCGAATCTTAACAATTTTTCAGGCTCACAGCTCAAGGTTTTTACTTTCGATTTGCCTTATAAAGCTGTAACATGTGTTTCTACATATGTGTAGTGATACATTTTAGAACAATTCTATATTGTAAATATTGGAAGGACAGAACTTTCACTACGAGTTATCCCAAAGTTTGAGTTATCCGAGTTCAAGATATCGATGTTCAACTGTATACATATTCAGTTAGGTAATAAGATTAATTTAAACCGTTTTTATTTTTAACATTAATATTCAACAGGTGAAATGCTAAATGATTGCCTTATGTAACTGTATCAATACACTCAATGTCATCATATGTTGGCTGAGTATACCATAGTTTTATAATTGAGATCTGAACGTTTTCAGTGTTTGGAATTTGGAATGTTCCATCACTGTTTAAAGATGGAGTCCATTCATTATGAAAGGATAAATTTTCTGAGAAGGTTTTGAATGACGAACAGTGCATACCCTGGTCAGATGGCTCCACTAGGAACCCTCTGATCTGGGTCTGCACTGTTTGCAAATGTTAGTGCACTCATCTCTTGCATTTAAAGAGTCATCTATTGTTGTCATACTGGTCAGCAATAATACTTACAGGTTGGATCTAATTAACCCTTTACACCATGAACATTCATGTAAGAAATAATGACATCGTAAATATTAGTAAGATTAAGTTTTGGCCAGTGCAGAAACTGTAGAATCATTTCTACATTATATCATAAGCAAACAGAGCAGATCTATAGGAGCCGTCTGATCTGGGTCTACTCTGTATGCAAAGGGTTAAAACACCAATTAACCCTTTCCCTCATACAAACGTGTTTTCACGCATCTGCAAACAGAGTAGACCCGGATCAGACGGCTCCTAGAGGAGCCGTCTGATCAGGGTCTGCTCTGTTTGCTAATAGAATTTGATAGATCTGTTTCTTTGCTTTCTAAACTGTCTACAATATTCCACCTTCCATGTTTCATTTTAACTATTTTGTCCATGAATAATCAGTAGGTACTGAAATTCGTAATAAACATAGAACACGGAAAGGGTTAATCTAGCATATGCAATTAGATATGGATCACGATCCAATCTCTTTTACACTTGGCCTGTAGTTACAGCCAAATTTTAGTGATCAGCAGGTTTAGGCAACTCATTCACGTTATTGTGCAACTTGCCACTAGCTTGATTCTCTACTCAGCTGTTTTTTCTGCTCCCGCTTCGCTATGTATCTCTCGTATCTGTGTTTCTTGTCCAATTTATGATCCTTTACACCAGGACAGTCAAAGGCAAGGTATTTAAAATACTCTGATATATCTGCACATTTCTGTAATCTACGTCCTTTAGCCTCACGAAAACACTTTTCCAGCTGACACAAATCTAAGACATTATGTGTAGGTGTTGAGGGTACATGGTCAACTGGATTAAGACTGTCAGATTGTTTTACAGTAAGACTTACAACAAATTCGTTTTCACAAATTCCATTGTCTCGAGCTTGAGTCAGTGATTGGCCATCATAAGTTTTAATCAGCTCTGTCAGTTTTTTACAAGGGACATATTCATACAGAGCTATTTGTTGTTTCTCAACAAGCGGCCCTACATGTAATACAATGAAGTAGAATCTTGTGAGTGTGTGGAGGTAGGAAAGAAGCAGTTGTTTGTAGATGGCTATAGCATTTAGATGATTCCTGGCAGTAAGACTGACTGTGACTATAGCCCTGTCTAAGAGATCATCCACTGAAAAATCAACCTTTGCCCTGTCTTCATCAACACCAGACTCAGAATTAGCAGTCTTATCGCAACTTCCATTCATATTTTTTCTTTGTTCAGAGAGTTGGTTGTTATTAGTTTTGTTCCCTTTTGGTGTTTGACTTTTGTCCATGTGACTTACAGGATTTTTAACCTTCCTTACATCAGTTTCAGTGGCACTTCCATAAATTGTATTAGAATTTTTGCTGTTCTTTGGTGCATGTAATTTCTCATGTGACTTTTCATTTTGACTCCTCTTCGTATCATCTGTAGTAGCAGACTTTGATGAAGAACTGTCAGAGATGTTTTCTTCTGTGCTGCATTTCTGTACTACTCCATCACATAATATATCAGCATATCCCGCCATCTTAAGTGTTTTGCCATAAGCAACCACTTTACCAGGCCGATCACTATCCAGTTCTACCAGTGTTTCAAGCATGCTGGCCTCCTTCATCATTGAGTATCCAATACCACTCATCTTCTGTAAGAACTTCCTGGTCTCCACTGAAAGATTGCTCTTCAGTATTTTCTCCTGAAGACCAGAAATGTCATTTCTTGGGTGATACCGTACTCTAGGCTCGTTCATTATTATTCTTTCCTTGATAAACATCAGCAAAACATTTTTACATGTTTGTAGGTTTTTCAAAATCTCCCTGTTTAATTCTTCAGGACATTCAATGTCCACTGATAGTATTGTTTTCACACAGTCTTCCTGCATGTCAAACACTATTTCATTCTCGTCCACACATTTGGCACAGAGCTGATCATCTGTATACACAGTATCCTCCATTGTAACAGCTACAGAAGTATCCTCCATTGTAACAGCTACAGAAGTATCCTCCATTGTAACAGCTACAGAAGTATCCTCCATTGTAACAGCTACAGAAGCAGACTGTGATATGCAATGTATTGCTTTGTAATCAATCTTAGGTCTTACATGGCTGAATACCATAACTACCCCTGGAATATTTATGTCAGAAATAATGAATACATGAATATTGATTAACAGAGCAGAAACTATAGAATTAGACCTTATATTACGTCATAAGCAAATAGAGCAGACCCTGGTCAGACACCTCCTGCAGGAACCATCTGATTTGGATCTACTTTGTTTGCAAAACAGTTACTGTCAAAAGATATCTCTATCAGGTAAAAGGTTATGGTTATCAAAATTGTGCCGGATTGTCTTATTCAGCTCTACAAATCTTGGAGCGGGGTAACCTACTATTTTGGTTAAATGCGGTAAATCAATGCATCAAGTTAAATCCTTTATGAAGCAATGGTCCAGTGTCTCTGACATATTGACTAGATACATCATTGATGATTGTAGACTGTATTTCACTTAGCGCACTAATTAATAGTTGTCTGTAATAGTGAGTCCACTAAATAATAGTTATCTGTAATAGTGGTTATTGGCATCAGTTCACAAAATATTCCTTTCTTTTCAAAATCATTCCATAATGTGAAGGAGGGTGGAATCTGATACGTTCATCTGGATCCAAACTGTTTGTAAAGTTTGCCATGACTGGTACAATATCATGCTAAGGGTTATTTCCCATGACTGTGTGGTGTCTTGTTATACATAATTGATGCACCTTCTCTCCAATAACAGATAAAGCACTGGACTACCATAGCTAATCAATGCTTAAGTAACTCTTTCCACATTATTGGTTAACCCTTTCCCTGTTCAATATTCATGTAAGAAATACATGTAATGACAAAATGATTATTTGTTAGCTGAAGTTTTATAATGTATTACATTTGTAATAGGTACTAAACACTTTGCATTAGTTGTTATCGTGTTACATTAACTTGGACCAAACTTCAATTAAACATTATAAGTTTTTTATAACTAATGATGTTTAACCCCATAACTCCCCAGATATACCTTTTTACACCTTTGAAAAAAGGGTAGACCCAGATCAAACAGCTCCTGCAGGATCAGTGTCTGCTCTGTTTGCTTATGAAATGTAGATCTGATTCTACAGGTTCTGCCATGGTGGAAACGTTCCGTATACATATGCCATTGTAAAAATTCTTCAAATTATTATTCATGATGACATTTATTTCTTATATGGATATTGATGTGGTAAAAGGTCACGTCAAATAATGAGTAGCAGTATTATGTGATAAGCCTAACTGAATATTTAGAAACCATGTTGATGAAACATTAATGGAGTGCAGTTTTGGCTTCTTCACTTCTCATACCTGAAGTGTAAAGGTCCGTACTCAAACACTAAAATCGTCAATTATCCACCAAACTCTATATGTTGTGACCACATGTCCTCCTTTCTTCTGATCTACATACCTTCTCTAGGGTCTTTCTTCACCTGCAATTAGCCGGAAGTTGCGATATAACTGAAATACTGTAAAAGCGATTTACAGTATTTCCTGTCATGTCTTCTTTCTTCTGTGGTCACAACATAGGGTTTGATGGAGAAATAAAAAAAAGTTATTCTTGAAAATGTTTTAATTTACCCATATTATCTGGACCTCTGGCATACTGCATATTTTTCTCCATTCTTCTTACAAAAACTTGAAGTTTCAAACAATCTAGATGAGATGCCAAGTTACTCGGTATTTCATCTGGGTCTAAATTGTTTGCAAAGGTTAAAACAAATAATCAATTGAGATACATGTACATGTACATTATGCATGTTTTAAGGTACTGGTGTGGTGGAGCAACTCAAGCAAAGAAGCCATGCCCTGGTCTCCCATGGCAACCGACAAAGAACGGGCCAATGTCATTATCATCTCTGCCCATGGGTAAGTATGTATATTAAAATCAACAGTGATCAGAAGTGTTAAATAAAGCTGGTGTATTTTAAGATGGATCACCGCTGTGTTTTTCCTGTTGTTAAACACTAATTTTTGAATCCAGGACCTTTTTGGTACAGAATCCAGCACCCTAAACACTAGACTCAGTTTGATTTGATATAATATTAAACATATTTAACCCTTTCCCTCATTATAATTTATACAAGAATTCATGGCTTCATGAATATTCATTTACTTAATTCTATAATGACAAATGAACATGGTAGCTCCTTCAGGAGCATTCTGATCTAGGTCTTCTCTGTTTGCAAGGGCAATAAAAGACATGTATATGAGGTTAAGGATTAGACAAAGATGTTGCCTTTCATAAAGTAACAATATCAAGCATATCATTTCTAAAGGTATTTGTTTTGTATACATGTATTTACTTTACTTGCATCTTTGTATTTTCAGTCCAAATGTTGACATTCTCACTTATATAAGGACTGAATGTGACCCTCAATCAGTGGATTTCAGGTATGTTGACAAACCCTAATTACCGATACGCTAAGCATCCAAACATCCTATGTCCCCTCTCCACCCATTTGTAAAGCTGAATAATTCAATTTACCACCATTTTGACATCTTTAGAGTAGACTGGACATCATAGCATATAGTACAGACCCTGATGAAACAAAAGTGATTTTGCTTAGGCAAAATAAGTTAATTAATATTCATAGTGGGTGGAATATGCCATGAATATTCATCAGGTAAACGGGATAATGCTACAATGAATGATATTCAGATGTAATGTCAAAAGTGACTGTTCATCTTTGTCTATATGTTTTGGAGTGTCTGTGTTCAATTTATGCTTGTCTTATTTTCACAGCTGTTTACAGCCTCACAGATTTCACAGTGTAGAACATGGAATGTACACTGGCAGGGAGAACAGGGTCACTTCCTGCACTTATGAGGTGGTACAAGGAAAAGTAAGTTGATCAGTCACAGACATCCCAACACTTTACTCCATGAATATTCATGTAAGAAATAATGACATCATGAATATTAATTAGATTATTAGCCGGGCTGTTTTGGAAGAAAAAAGTCAAGCTATTGTGATCACTGGGTTGTAAGCGTTGTCATTGGCGTCGTCTTCGTTGGCGGCATGCAAAAACTTTAATGTAGCTGATTTATCAAAAAGTATAAGAGGTATCAACATGAAACTTTGTAGGTTGGTAGATCTCTTTGAGGAGAAGCAGTGGACAAGCACCAAATAAGACTAGTGTTGGCGCCACACGGCTCATGTTTTTTATACTGGCACATGGACACAGGAAGTTTTGGTCATAGTAGAAATTGTGGAGTCATATTTATATTATTCATAAGCAAACAGAGTAGACCCTGATCTACAGGACCCGTGTGATCTGGGTCTACTCTTTTTGCAAAGGCATAGAAAGTCATATTTATGGAGAAAAGCGTTAATTGTTTACCTGGTGATTAGTCATGTAAGAATTAATCACATCATGAATATTTATTCGATCAATTTTTATAATGGCATATGACCACTGGAATGTTTGACCACTACAGAAACTGTAGAATCTGGGTCCATGCTTATAAAACGTTTAGTTGAGTCTGAGTTCGTTCTCAAGTTTTTGATTGGTCAGATTTGAGCCAAAGGCTCAAATCTGACCAATCAAAAGCTTGAGAACTCAAATCTGACCAATCAAAAGCTTGAACGAAACTCAGACTCAACTAAAAGCTTCATAAGCATGGACCCAGATCTTTATTATTCTATAATCATACAGAGCAGACCCTGATTTGATGGCAGCTATATGAGCACTTTGATTTGGGTCTGCTGTGCTTGCAAAGGTGTGAAAAAGTGTTTCTATGAAGTATAGATTATTCAAGTGGCTTATGCAAACACTTCCATGACTTCTGTCTCTTATATGTTTATTACTCTTACTGACACTACAACCATTACTACTACATACATATATTAGTGATGTGCTGATTATTGGCAGTACTTGGCGATCTCATCGTGAAGATTCCAACATGATGATCAACGCAGGACAGGTTATTGTCAATGATTTATACATAATCTTATGGAGACCATACATTACATACATGTATGTACCGGTATATGTCTCTGAGTTTAGCAAACAGTAAAAGCCAGACAAGGCAAAACATCTGATTTAGGGTTTTACATATTGTTTGTCACATTGTTTCACTGGACAGAATCATTTTGTAATCTAAGATTTAAAACAGAGTTTTCCCTCGTCAAATGTCATGTTTTAGACAGGAGATTGGTCTGGTTGTACATTGATTGCAAACCTACCATCCATATTTGACCTTTTCCCAAACTTAAATTAGCCCACCATATTAGAATCGTGATTTTTAATTGATGATCACTCATAAAGATGTGCTGATGATCGAGTAAACTGTTTGGGTCTGATTCCAAACACTACTATATACATTACCACTATTTCTGGTAAGGTGGTTGTTGCTACTACTACCGCCACAATTCTGTCAACAAAAGTCTAATATTGATATTATTCAGCCGAATTATGAGCTGATTGCGGATAATTGATTGAAATAGAGAGATCTATGTCATTTTCTAGAGGCAGATCCTGTTTTGGTGTACAGTAAAACCTCTCTAAACCGGACATTAAATTTAGTATAAATATCAGTCTTGGAGACAGGTGGCAGCTTAATGCAGGGTGAAAGTCTTGCAGAAAGCTCCACTACGAGCTTTCTGCATGATTTTTTCTGTGGATTAAGCAGCATCCTGCCTAAATGTACCTACTAGAATTCCGGTTTAGAGGGGTTTCACTGTACCATTAATTTTTGTGGCACTAGCTCATCATAAGTCTGTGGTAAGTTGATATTGTTTGCAATTATTATCCACTAAATCAGCAAATGTATGAAAAATCAATTAACCCTTTACCACATGAATTTTCATGCAAGAAATAATGATATGAATATTAATAAGCTGGGTCCATGCTTATAAAACTTTTCGTTGAGTCTGAGTACGTTCTCAAGCTTTTGATTGGTCAGATTTGAGCCTCTGGCTCAAATCTGACCAATCAAAAGCTTGAGAACTCAAATCTGACCAATCAAAAGCTTGAGAATGAAACTCAGACTCAACTAAAAGCTTTATAAGCATGGACCCAGATGTTTTATAATGGCATATGAACACAGGATATTGTAGCTATTTAAAGCAGAAACTGTAGAATTAGTTGATTTCATATCAAACAGAGCACCTTTGTCAGGTAAATAGCAACTGATCTTGTTTCAGATCCAGAGAGCCTCGGTAGTCAACATTCCTCTAAAAAGTAAGTACATGTACATAAATATACCAACTATCCATGCTGCTGCTTATCCCTTTCCCTGTTCAATATTCATGTAAGATATAATAACATCAAGAATATTTATTAGCTGAAGTTTTATAATGGTAATTTATATACAATTTGTTTGGTATTTGTAGAAACTGTAGTCACGTCTATCTTTATTAAATAAGGTCAGGCGTTAATAAAGGTGTTAATATGAAGGAATGGGTTATGCAGATTGTTGGCAGAATTTGTTAGAACATGAATAAGAGTCTTCCTGCTGTAAACTCTTTGATTGATGGAGATTCAAAGTGGAATGTTTAACCATATTTTTCATGTACGAAATCATGACATCATGAATATTAATTAATGTGTTATTATGTTGGCATATGAAAACGGGAATATTTGGCCACAACAAAACTTGTTAAAACATATCTATATAGTTCATAAGGAAACAGCAGCAGACCAGTTAGAACCCACATGGGTCATCTGTTATAGGTCTACTCTGTTTGCAAAAATGTAAAATGTAAAGGGTTAATTATATAAAAATAAGGAAATTTATGTATAAATGGCAAGCAGTAGAGTATGCATACAGCTGACCATGATCGGACAGTTCCTCTGATCTGGGTCTAATCTGTTTGCAAAGGTGTGATAAAGGGTTTAACATTATTGGACCATTCCATGTAAAAAATTTGAAAGACATTTTTACATCTTAACTTATTGTGATTTGCATCGCTATTACTAATTCCCCTGTCTTTAGGTCTGGTTCAATGCCAATGTCGGAGTCCTGGTGAAGACAAACTGTTGCTGGGCTGTGCTGATGGTACATTGGTAAGTAACTTGCTTCAGATGTTTATTCTTTGGGGCATGTCTTGCGAAAGATTGTTCAGTCGAAATTATCTAATCTAACATACAATGATTGCAACTTCTATTGCCACACACTTGGATGTATGATAGTTTTGGTTATAAATGCAATAAATAGTAATATTCTTCTGCTATTGATCTTTACAGTACAGAAATATTTATGAACATGTGAAGTTGTTAACCCTTTCCATCATATAAATGCCTTTTCATGCTCTTGCAAACAGAGTAGACCCAGATCAGACCCAGACTCTGGAGAAGCCATCTGATCAGGATCTGCTCTGTTTGCTTATGAAACTGATTCTACAGTTTATGCCAAAGTTGAAAAATCCTGTGTTTATATACCATTATAAAAATTCAGCAAATAAGTATTCATGATGTCATTATTTCTTACATTAATATTGAACACATAAAGGATTAATATGCGATTTCAAATGTGCCTTTATTTGGTTTGAGCTAAATCATATAAACTTTGATTTGATAACACTTTAAGTCCTACCACACAGCCTTGCTGGCATTTGCAAATTGCTTGAATCTCGTCAGATAGCTTGAATACAGATGATCTCGTCAGAATGAGATTCAGTTTGAAGTTTCTCAAAAGCTTGATCAAATTTGAAATAAGTACTAAATGCTTCATATTAGAGTTAAAACAGACATTTTTGCCAGCATTTAAAGGGTCATAATGGATTTTCTATGCCTTTGCAAACAGAGTATACCCAGATCAGATGTGTAGGAGCCATCTGATCAGGGTCTGCTCTGTTTGTGTATGGAATCCTGATACTTATGGCTCTGCAGTACCTACCCATACCAAGAAATCCTGTGTACATATACCATTATAAAAAAATTTGCTAACAGATAATCATAACGTCATTATTTCTTACATGAATGTGCAACTGAGAAAGGGTTGATATTAATACCAGGCAGATCATTAATGATTTTATGGCTTGAATGCATATTTCAGGGAACAAAATATTGATCAAATAAAACCTTTTATTGGAAATATTATAGATGGAATCAAATCAATCCAGTGTAAACCTCAAATCAAATGTTTCATACATAATACTTTCTTGCCATAAGATAAGCAATACTGCAAAGTTACAATGTTGATGCTCTTTGCTAAATTACTGTAACACTTGTACATATTATTATTATACCACATTTATATAGCGCTCTTTTCACACGGGATATGTGCGTTCAAAAGCGCTATGTGATACTTTCAGGTTATCTGTGACGAATACAAGAAAGTCACTCAGACTAATAGGGCTGGCTTAGTAAGTATGAAGTATCCATTTAGTGTTTTAAAAATATAGAATCAAGTTAACTCTAAGCAAAAAGATGTGTACAGACAATTCTCAAATTAAACTGTCAGTATAGCCATATTAAAGTCTATTTAGAAGGCACAATTAGCACTTTACTCCATATACAATGTATATTGATACGCATTTTATGCCTTTGCGAACAGAGTAGACCCAGATCAGATGATTTCTGTAGAAGTCATCTGATCAGGGTTGGTTCTGTTTGCTGATAGAATTATTTCGAAGAAAATATGGAGGGTTTTTTCATAGCCTTGGTGTTGTGATTGTCATTGTTGTTGTCATTATTGTTGTGGGCATTGTGCAAACATTTTGACATTTTGTCACAGTTTGAACATCAGTACAACTGCCCATATCAAACTTGATACAGTTTATCACCATAACAGTCTGGTAAGGGGCCATTACTCTGTCTTAGATGTTTAATCCGTTACTTCATAAGTACGCTTTTCTCTGCCTTTGCAAACAGAGAAGACCCAGACCAGGTGGCTCCTGTAGAGGCTGAATAATCAGGATTTGATCTATTTTCTTATGACATTATAAAGATGAAATTCTAGTTTCTGCCATGGCCAAAATTTGCGGTATCCATGAACTATTTTAACAGTTGATGTAATTAATATTCATGATGTCATTATTTCTTACATGAATATTCATGAAGTAAAGGGTTAAAGAGTTATGACCCTCTAAAACACAGGTTTTTGCAGATTGATTAGCTTTTGCCACCACAATGTCTTTACTAATCCAACCTATTTCCGTTTGCATGAAGAGGAGAATGATGCACAAAAGATGTCACCTAATTGGCTTCTGGCTTCTTGAATTATATAGATCTGATTCTAGTTGCTGCCTGTACCTAAAAATCTTGTTATTAGCCTTTATAAAAATTCAGCTGATAAATATTCATGATGTCATTGTTTCTTACATAATTATTCATTAGGTAAAAGGTTAATAAATACAATAAGCCCTATAGTTCTTACCACTCTAGCTTGCCATCTTGGCTATCTATAAGGTTTACCTCTTTGGCTTCTCTCTCTAGATTCCATGCACAGCAGCCTGGCATCCCACAGGAACTATTTTCTTCATAGCCAGTGCACGAGGTGATATACAGGTATGTATGAAATAACATACTAATTGTTGTCAGCCAGAATTGTCTTTTGCTTAACTGTTTGAATGTTGGAAGTTAGTTGATTGGTATTTTCAAACAGTGTAGAATCAGATCAGAGAGTTCATAGAGCAACTTAAATATATTCATACTGTACCGTTAAATACTGACAGGTCTGTAGAATCTGCTCTGTTGCTTATGAAATAATTCAACAGTTTCTGCTACAATAATTTTTTTCCATTGTTCATAATGTCATTTTAACCCTTTACACCATGAATATTTATGTAAGAAATAATATCATGAATATTAATTACCGTAGCTTAATTTGTATAATGACATTTTGAACAAGGGAATTTTAAACATAGCGGAAACAGAAGAAATAGATAGTTTTTATGTTATAAGCAAACAAAGCAGACCCCGAACTGATGAATCCTACAGGAATCATCAGATCTGTGTCTACTGTGTTTGTAAAGGTGGCTCTAAGTAATGCAGAAAGTTCTACATTACTTTCATCCTCAATTATTTAGCCACCTGCTGTAAAACAGATCAATGTTATACGTATGTGATACTCAAATCAGACAACTCCTATAGGAGGGTCTTCTCTGTTTGCTTATGGAATAACATACCGGTGGATCTGATTCTATAGTTTCTGCCTTGGTCAAGAATTTCCTTGTTCATGATACCATTATAAAATGCAGAAAATAAATATTCATTCATTTATTATTAATTACATGAATTATTATCAGGGAAAGAGTTAAGTGGCCATTTTAAAGAGGTTCAAATGGAATTAAGTAGAGTTGTTCCTCTTTGTTTAATTTTTTCAGATCTTTGACATAGCTTTGAGCCCACTGAGAGTTCAACTGTTAGCTGAGGAACCAAACCCACACAAGATGTTACAGACTAGTAAATATTTCAGGTAAGTGATCTTAGATATAGAGGATCTGTTGCGAGTTGTCTTTTAAGATCACATGTTCCTAAACGAGCATTAGAAAATGTTACTAAGCGAGCCTTTGGCGAGCTTAATAACATTTTCTTGGTGAGTTTAGGAACATGTGATCTTAAAAGACAACGAGCATCAGATTCTTTTTCTCACATAACTAAACAGTGTAGACCTAGATCTATTTTCGCCCTTTTAATGACATGCAAACATCGGTTTTCCCCCAGTTTGACGTCATATATGACGTCATACATATTCTAAAGTGTTCTTACACGTGTTACTGATAAGAGAATCTTAACCCGTTGTTCGAACCCGGAGATAGGGAAGTTATGTGAGAAATGATAGTTCTTAACCCATTCCCTCATATTGACGCTTTTTGACGCCTCTGCAAAAGTCACCTGTAGAGACCATTGTGATAAATAGAGCATTTGCTCCCATAGGAGCAAATGCTCTATTTATCACAATGGTTTCATTACTACAAGACTCTAGAAAAGTTTCCTTTTCTCTAGTTTATGCTCCTTTTTGGTAGATTTATTCAAAGAGGTTGGGTCTAAAAATAGCCTATGAGGGATTGGGTTACGGAGTTACTGAGGTGAACATGAATACAGTCAGACTTCTCTACAATAGTGACACATGTATATGTCTTTATGGCAGTCAGACTTCTCTACAATAGTGACACAAAACGTGTATATGTCTTTATGGCAGGTTGAAGATTAATGCAGTACAGAATGAGCTCTCTGGAATGCTTTTATTCAACCTGTTACCTGATAGAGACACCTTTACAAACAGAGCAGACCAAGATCAAGTGACTCTTGTGTATGATCTGATTCTACACTCAGTTTTTGCCATTGTCAAAACAATTTTATATACCAATGTTCATACACTGTTTTAAAAATTCATCTAATTAATATTCATGATGTTATTACATTTGTATTTCTTTCATGAATATTCATCAATTAAAGTCTTAACATGATGCATTTCTGTAAAGACTTATCCTAGAATACTCTTGTCCGTTGAGATGTATGGGGGTTAGATTAAATGTAAATAATCTGTCTAGAAAAGTTGGATTTTCTTTTTACACTGTCCTGCAATTGGCATTTTTCGAAGAAAAAGCTATGAGCTATTTTCATAACTCTGTGTCCGCATTGTCATCATTGTTGTCCAGAAAATTTAATGTTGGCTATTACTTCTTTACTATTCATGCAAATCAATAAATCTTATGAAACTTCACATGCTTGTTCACTGTCACAAGGGCTACTGTCACAGACAAGTGTTGACACCTGTATGCGGTGCTCTTGTTTTGTTAACACTGTCCTGCAACTTGCATAACTAAAACCAAAAAACAATGTAATCAGTAAGCATGTGTGCAAGAGAATCATCTTGTTGGAACATGTTTCTGTTCCCATGTGATAAATTGGTATCAAACTGTAGATTTTTTGCATGAATGTATTACTTGGGTAGAGGAGGAGAAATGATTTATGATATTGTTTTGCATACTTTGTTGATTGTTATTTTATTTGTCAATTTTCTGCCTCAGCATTTCATCTGAACCCAAACTGTGTTTCAATTCTGTTTTAATAATTGTTACACTCTATATGTCTGTACTTGTTCCAGGGCCCCACCTGTGCTTAAGGAGATCTGCTGGTGCCCATTTGACCCTCAGGCCTCGGACTGGACAGGGGACTACACTGATATGCTTGGTGTTGTGTATGACAGGTACTGCATGTTGAACTTAATGTTTTATATTCCTGAAGGGAAGCATTAAACATGGGATACAGTAAAGTCTTGCAAATGCAGTCACATAATTTATCAACATATGCATCTAAAAGGAGGTGGTTGCTTAATGCAGGGCAAAAGTAATGCAGAAAGCTCATATAGGACCACCTGTTTTAAAACTCCAGAATTATACTTCCTTTGAGTAGTTGTATAGTGAGACATTACTATAGTTGCAGTTCCTATTGTCCTGTTTGCTGGTTCTTTGTGCTCACCATAGTGTGTCCCAGAAACAGCTGGGTTTATGGGATTTATATCAGAATTCACACAGTTGTAAAAGGAGTACCATGTTAAATTGCTTTGTACCCAACACAGAGATTCTCAAATAAAGAGTTAATATTCTACATTGCTGGCCCAAACTCTTATTCTTTACTGCATTTAATAGATTTTATCAATATAACTGTCTATTTTATGGCATACAGATATTTAATTATTGTCTGTTCTAAAGGCTTATTAGAGCATAAAACCCTATACTCCATAAATACACCATTTAACGCCTTTGCAATCAGAGAAGAATCAGAGAAGACCCAGATCAGACAGCTCTTGTAGAAGCCATCTGATAGGAGCTATCTGACCAGGGTCTACTCTATTTGCTTATGGAAAAATATAGATCTGAGTCTACAGTTTCAGTAATGGCTAAAATTTCCAGTGTTTCTATGCCATCATAAAAATTAATTGTATTAATATCTGTGATTTCTTACATAAATATTCATGAAGTAAGTGATATCTGTCCGAATTGAATGTCATGATGATGTGTGTATCACTGTGTACGATACATTTCAGAGGTCCTGTCTGTATGATGTCCATGTCTCTGGGGGTGATTGGCAGGGAGAGGTTCTCCTGTGTGGAACTGGTGAAGGAGTATATTAGAGCTAAACAGCTGGAGGAGGTACAGTCTAGAGTAAAAACCTCTCAACAGGGATCACCCTTTGCTTGATAGCCCACCTTTTTAACCCTTTTCTTTATATAAACGCCTTTTCATGCATTTGCAAACAGAGTAGACCCAGATGAGACAGCTCCTATAGGAGCTGTCTGATCAGGGTCTGCTCTGTTTGCTTGTGACATGATATTGATCTGATTGTGAAAGCAAAAAATCTTTTGAAAAGTTTACACTATAAAAATTCAGTTAATAAGTATTAATCATGATGTCATTATTTCTTATATAAATATTGAACTAGGAAAGGGTTAAGTCTCTGTCTGATCAGAGTCTGCTCTGTTTGCTTATATGTTACAGATTTGATTCACTGGTGTTTGCTATGACAAACAAATCTTTGTAATACAATTTTATTTTATACCCAATAATGTTTCATTTACAGCCTCTGGAGTACTTTGTTTCCTCATTTTGAGTTTCCTGTAAGCAACTGAGTTACTGTTTAATTATGCTATCGGTGTCAGTATTGTACTGATTTTGTATCTCTAAATGTGTGGTTACCCCTTCCTCCATTCTAATCCTTTGTCTGCCAAGTAAATTGGCGTCTCATCACAATCCAAGCAGTTTGACACTTAGTCAATAGTTTCTCAAAATCATGAAGGATTCAGAAAAAAGGGAAATTATAACAGTATACACTATCAGACATCATTTTTGCAGCAGGCTAAGGGTTAAAATGCCGACTTTGTTGGGGAAAAATGACTGAAAGATAGTAAAGACTCAGATAAGGACATAAGGTCATTCCCTCATTAAAGGGTGTAACATTTTTTCCTATGACAGGCAGTTGTGTTGCTCAGCGCTATGAACTGGGATACTGATGGATCAAGCTGCTACAACTGTCTTACATCAATAGTGACACACCTGCTTAAACTGCCGTTGAATGCTGAAAGAGAGGGTAATGTATGGCATTCTAATAAACATTGGTTTCTTAACAAGTTCCCTGTTCTATGTTTATTCCAAATTTCAACACCTACTGAATATGCATGTACGAAATGGTAATATGAAAGGTTAAACATTGTAGCCATTTTAGAAAGTAATGAAACCATGAACAAACAGAGCAGACCCTGATCAGACAACTCCTATAGGAGCCGTCTGATCTGGGTCTACTCTGTTAGCAGATTAGCGCTCTGTTTGCAAATGCATGAAAAAGTGTTGATATGAAGAAAAGGGTTAACTTACATCAGTATTCATGTTAGAAATAATGATCTCATGAAATTTATTATTCCAGCGATCAAGGGAATATTTGGCTGTTTTAGAAACTGTAGAATCAGATTTATATAATTATTACGGCACTGCATTGAAAATGCAGGAGCCCTATAGGAATCACATTTTCTGTCTGTCTGTCCGTCCGACAACAATTTTGATGTGACCCGATAACTCAAACAGTAATTCACATATTAGTTTCACATCAAGGATTGGTTTCAAATTCAGGGCGTATGCTAAGAATCATCAGAGGAAGACGCCTATATTTTTTGGGTTGAATCAGATCACTATGTCTAGAGTTATCTGCCCTTGATTCATAAAATATGCCATCAACTTTTGTCAACACTTTTGATGTGACGCAATAACTCAAACAGTACTTCACATATATTGATTTCATATTAAATTTTATTAAGGGCATATGCTTAGTATCATCAGAGGAAGACATAGTTTTTGGATCAGAGGAAGTCACCTGTAGTTTTTGGGTTGAATCAGATCACTATATCTAGAGTTATTTGCGCTTGATTCATCAAAAATGCCATCAATTTTTGTCAACACTTTTGATGTGACACGATAACTCAAACAGTACTTTTTTTATTGAACGAGATCACCATGTCCAGTTATCTGCCCTTGATTTATCAAAAATGCCATATTCAACATCATCTGCAGGGCCCTCTCTGACTGAGTCAGTTTTCTAGTTCCAAATGCAAACAGATTTGATCGTTATCTGATGGCTCCTACAGGAGCCGTCAGATCTTGGTTTACTCTGTTATCAAATGAGTAAAGGATTAATTGTTGTGGACTGTAAGTATTTGTCTCATTAGGGCCAATTGGTGGGGTGTTGTGTACATATGTATGTTATAGAAAAGAATGCAGTGGTTCATGATTTCTGAATTCCTTAACCTTTTGAATGCATGAATTTTAATTTAATAGCTGAAGTTCTATAATTGTCTTAGGAACAAGGATATTTTGACCATGATAGAAACTGTAGAATCAGATCTATAGGTTTTCTATGTAAAGAGAGCAGACCCAGATCAGATTGCACCTACAGGAGCAATCTGATCTGGGTCTACTCTCTTCGGGTCTATCAGGTAAGCAGTGAATATATGTTTTGTGATATAGTTGTCCTTAACAATGAGAAAACAGAAATCCTCAAATAATACTGTATCAAGTGCTTTATATCAATGTAGTTACATGTATATGAGCAATTTAATCTCCTTTAACCCTTTACTCCGTGAATATCCATGTAAGAAGTAATGACTTCATGCAAATTAATTAGATTAATTTTTATAATGGCACATGAACACAGGGAATTTCATCCATGGCAGAAACTGTAGAATCAGATTCGTATTACATTTTGTATTCCATAAACAGAGTTGATGGCCAAGATGAGATGGCTCCTGCAGAAACTGTCTGATCTTGGTCTACTCTGTTTGCAAAGGTATGAAAAGGCGTGGCTATGGAGTAAAGGGTTAATGTATTATCTCCACACTTATCTCAAAATGGTTATACATGTATTTCATACATAAGACATGGGGGAAATATCTGACAAACAATGATATTAGAGAATAGACACTTTCATTTTGTTTTAAACTCTTTGTTCAATTATATTCTATATTATTTTTTCCTCAACAGTTCATTTGGAGACAACCCTAGGCACATTTTATGCTCCTAAAAGGCCTTTGTCGGAGATGACCATCCTAGATTACCGAGACCCAATCAGTAGGTTGGCTCGCAGATTCTTCCATCATCTTCTCAGGTAATTTTGTTTCGTTAACATTTCAGTTAACCCTTTCTTCCATAAATATGCCTTTCTACGCCTCTGTGATATAAACCACTTCTTGAAACCATTGTGATAAATAGAGCTTTTGCTCCAATAGGAGCAAATGCTCTATTTATCACAATGGTTTCAAACTACCAAATTCTAAAATTTTACTTTTCTCTAGTAAATGCTCCTTTTGGGTAGATTCATTCAAAGAGGTTGGGTCTAAAATTAGCCTATGGATGAATGGGTTAACCCATTCATCTGATAGAGACACCTTTGCTGCCTTTGCAAATAGAACATACCTTAATCATACAGCTCCTGTAGGAGTCGTCTGATCAGAATCTGCACTGTTTGCTTATGAATAATGTAGATTTGATTCTACAGTTGTCGCCATGGCAAAAGATTTCTGTGTTTATATGCCATTTACAAAAGTCATGTAATAAATATTCATAGAGTCATTATTTCCTATATTAAAGGGTTAAGCAGAGAAGATTAAGCCTAACACACTGTAGTTAGCCCTTTACTCAATAAATATGCTCTTTTACACCTTTGCAAACAGAGTAGACCAAGATCAGACGGTTCCTGTAGGAGCTGTCTGATCAGGGTCTGCTCTGTTTGCTTTTGGAATAATATAGATCCCATTCTATAGTTTCTGCTAGGATCAAAACTGTTCTTGTACATATACGATAATATTATATAATTAAAGCTAATTGATATTCATACATACATTAATTATTTCATACATACTCATACAGTAAAGGGTTAAGTCTATGATCACATGTACAAACATGTTTGGATCCAGAGGAGATGCTCATGTTGATCTGATCTTTTTTACCTGCTGTGTCGGATGAAATTAAAAAAAGATAAACCCCTGCTTTGAAAAGTGAAACACATGACAAATTTAGCAGGTAGACCTTTGCAAACAGAAAACCTGGATCAAATGACTCCTATAGGAGCTGTCTGATCAGGATCTGCTCTGTTTGCTTATGGGAATTTATAGATCTGATTATGCAGTTTCCACAACAGTGAAAGAATTCCATTTTCCATATTATTGATTTTGCCCATGGATATTCATGCGGTGAAGAAATCTGATGGATTAATGGTAAAACTGTTGTGTTTGTTTTAGGTATGCAAGGTTTGACAAGGCCTATTTGCTGGCAGTGGACATTGGAGCGAGAGATCTGTTTATGGTGAGTCTGTTAGCAGATTAATATTTTAACCATTTACATGATAGACATGCCTTTGCAAACAGAGAAGACCTGTAGGAGTTGTGATATAGATATTTTCTGTGATGGTAAAATATTCCCATGTTCATGATGCCATTATAGAACTTGAGCTAATTAACCATTTACCTCCATGGCCGAGTGATTATGGTCTTCGACTGACAATCGCTTAGCTCCTCATCGCTGTGGGTACGAATCCCGTTCTGGGCATTTGGATTTTCCATGTGAGGAAGCCTTCCAGCTGACTTGCAGTAGGTCGGTGGTTCTACTTTGATGTTCTTCTGTGCAAGAAACAAAGCAATTTGTTATGTACATGGAAGAACACCTTGGGTCTTCCTCCACCTGTTACTAGCTTGACGTCGTGATATGACTGAAATACTGTTAAAAACAACATAAAACCTGATAAAAACCAAACCAAAATTACCTGTTCACTATTCATGTAAGAAAAATAATAGCATCATTAATATTGATTAGATTCAGTTTTATAATGGCATATTAACACATTGTAGTTAGGGAAGTTTGTAATTATGTCAGGGAATTTTGTTTACTCTGGTTTGTGGCAACCCTGTTAAATAGCAAAGCCTTCTATTGAACTTAACCCTTTCCCTCATGTAAATGTCTTTTCACACATTTGCAAACAGAGTTGACCCGGATCAGATGGCTCGTACAGGAGCCATCTGATCAGGGTCTGCTCTGTTTGCTTTAGACATGATATAGATCTGATTATACTGATTTTGTCAAAGCAAAAAATTCCCTGAGAAGTTTACAGTATAAAAAAGATCAGCAAATGAATATTCATGATGTCATTATTTCTTACATGAATATGGAGAAGGGAAATGGTTTATAGCATGGCCTTCTGTTGCACTTAGTAGTGTGGGCCTCTATTGCACTAAATAGCATGGCCTTCTGTTGCACTTAATAGCATGACCTTCTATTGCACCTAATAGCATGGCCTTCTATCTCACTTAGTTGTGGGGGCTTCTATTGCACTTAATAGCATGACTTTCTATTCCGCTTAATAGCATGACCTTTTCTTGAACTTAATAGCATGACCTTCTGTTGCACTTAATAATAATAATGGTGAAAGATCTATTTTTGACTACTAAAGGTGACATTTTGTCATTTTTAATCTGGTAAACAAGAAAGCAACAAATCCATGGATAATGTAGCACCACTTTTAACACTGTTTGTAATAGAACAGCTCCAACATAATTAACGCTTTACTCCAGGAATATTCATGTAAGAAATAATGACATCATGAATATTCACTTGATACATGTCCATAGCACACACGGACAAATGAGATTTGGGTCATGGCAGAAACTGTAGAATCATATCTATGTAATTTTATAAGCAAACTGAGAAGACCCTGATCAGATGGCTCCTACAGGAGCCATCTGATCTGGGTCTTCTCTGTTTGCAAAGGTGTAAGAAGGCATATCTATGGAGTAAAACTTGACATTAGCTACCATATATCTTTAATAATTATGGTAATACTATCAGGGTGTGCATTGATAGTCTCAACATATTAACACTTATTATACATGATATGGATTTAGCCCTTTACTCCATAACATTTGTATTTCTACACCTTTGCAAATAGAGTAGACCCAGATCAGACAGCTGCAGTTGGAGATGAATTGTCAGAGCCTGCTCCGTGTACTTATGAAATACAGTAAAACCTCTCTATAACGACCAATAAATTGTGTTAATTAGTTGGTATTTAGGGCAGGTGGTTGCTTTAAGCAAGGTGAAAGTAAAACAAAACGCTCCTATAGGAGCGTTTTGTTTTACTTTCACCTTGCTTTAAGCATCCACCTGCCTTTAGCACAAGATTCTTGATGTAATTTAGTTACAGAGAGGTTTTACTGTACTATAGATATGATTCTACAGTTTCTGCCATGACCACACACTCCTGTGTACATGTGGCATCTAATTAATATTCGTGATGTCATTATTTCTTTAAAGTTGGTGGTGTTCTATCTAATTATAAGTTTTTTACCTCATAGACATTCCTTTTCATACAGAGTAGACCCAGATCAGACAGGGCCTGTAGGATCAGAATCTGCTTTAATTGCTTATGGAACTGTATAAAACAGATTCAATAGTTTCTGTCATGGCCAAAAGTCCTCCTGTTTGTGTACCATTAAAGAAAATCAGTCAATAAATATTTATGAAGTGAAGGGTTCTTGCATAATTATTCAGAAAGTAAAGAGATAGACAGGAGAAGCACAATTGTGGACACACAACGGCTGATCAAGTCAGTGTTAATTTGATGATTGCATAACTTTACACACTCTATCAACACAGAATGTTTTGGCCATGGCAGAAACTGTAGAATCAGATCTGAATAAACTTAGCCAACAGACATGATTAGACAGATCCTGCACAAGCCATTTAATCTTGGTCTGCTCTTTTTGCAAGGCATCAAATTCATCTGTTAAATCAAGAATAAAACACTCGTCTATGGATAAAACAAATTAAGACATGAATTACCTCGTGCATATTCATGCAAGAAATAGTGACATCATGGATAGCAATTAGCTGAATTTTTATAATGGCATTATGAAGAAGAGAAATTTTGGCTCCTTATACTGTTTAACCCTTTCCTCCATAGGCTATTTTTAAAATCCAACCACTTTGAATAAATCTACTGAAAAGGAGCATTTACTAGAGAAAAGGAAAATGTTAGAATTTTGTAATTTGAAACCATTGTGATAAATAGAGCATTTGCATTTGAACAATGGTTTCATAAAGTGACTTTTACAGAGGCGTAGAAATGCGTATTTATGAAGTAAAGGGTTAAATTTGTTTGATAGTAGTCTGCGGTACAATATAGGATTACCCCTGATAAACTATTGCAAATTATATGGATCCAGATGACATTGTGTTAACCTTTTACTCCATGAATATTCATTTAAGAAATACTGACATCATGAATATTTATTAGCTGCATTTTTATAATGTCAAATTTTCTTTGCTTTTACAAAAACTGTAGAATCAGAGTTATATCATGTGAAAAGCAAGCAGATCAGACCCTGATCAAACGGATCCTATAGGAACTGTCTGATCAGGATCTACTCTGTTTGCAGATGAAGTAAGTGTGTTTATATGAGGAAAGGGTTAAGTCCTCCCATCACGATCTTTTGTAAATATGATTGGATTTTTTACAGAACTTTAACCCTTTACTCCATAGAGATGCTTCTCACACCTTTACTAACAAAGTTGACCCAGGTCAGATGGATCCATCCAGTTGACCAGGGTCTGCGCAGTTTGCTTATGAAATAACATAAATCTGATTTCATAGTCAGTACTCTGACATGAATATCCATGGAATAAAGGGTTAAGTAAATGCCTTTGTAAGAAATGAAGCAGACATCAATTCTTGCACAGCGTAGTACAATTGTCCCAGCCTACTGAGGGTTAAGAAAATACTATGTGTCATCCATAAAATAAATCATTTGACAATTACCTTTTTATTCAAATGGCAATTCTAATGTAGCAATTGGAGATTTTAATAGTGTTGCTTTTTCTTCAGATCAGTCTTAGGGGACTCATTTGTTTGAAAAGATCAGTTCTTAAATTTGATAAATCTGCTTAGAACAATGTTCAGCTCATATGGCTCTATCAATTTTCTTCCATACCAAAGTTCTGTTTGAATTAATATTATTTCATCAGACATTTTATAAAGAGCATTCTGGAGTAAGTACCGACTATAATGGATAGTACAACCTGTCTTACCCTTACCCACATTTGCAAACGGAGTTGACCAAGATCAGATGGCTCCTGTAGAAGCTGTCTGATCAGGGTCTGCTCTGTTTGCTTATGACATGATAAAGATCTAATTCTACAGTTTGTGTCAAAGCTAAAACATTCCTTGAAACATTTACATTATAAAAATTCAGCTAATAACTATTCCTGGTGTCATTATTTCTGATATGAATAGTAACAGGCAAAGGGTTAGGTGGCCATCACAAAGAGGTCTAATTATGGGTCTGTAAGGCAGGTGGTAGCTTAATGCAGGACAGAAGTGATGCAGAAAGCTCCTATATAGGAACTTTCTGTATTTTGCCCTGCATTAAACAACCACCTGCATTTTAAAACTCCTGTGTTCAATAAATGAATGTCTGTTTAGGACAGGTTCTACTGTCTTTGATACTGTGTCAGTTAGTTTAACCCTGGTCCCCTGTTCTATGTTTATTTCAAATTCCAATACCTATTGAATATTCATAGACAAATAGTTATAATGAAATATGGAAGATGGAACATTGTAGCCATTTTAGAAAACTAAAGAACCAGATGTACCAAATTCTATTAGCAAGCAGAGCAGACCCTGATCAGACAGCTCCTACAGGAGTCTACTCTGTTTGCAAATGCATGAAAATGTGTTTATATGAAGGAAAGGGTTAAAATATCATATGGTGCCAAATTGAATTATTCAGCCTTAGAAACTGGCGAAGAGAGGAGATCCAAATAGGAGGGTGTCCAAATAGTTAGACTAATTAGGCTGTGCAGGACAATGTGTCCATGTATTAAGTTTCAAATGCTTGAACCATCTTTATCTTTTTGCCTCAGCTGGGGTTCTTTGAACTGCAGATATTTATTACATTTTTGGAACAGCAGAACATGCACAGTGCTTGGTTTATATCATTTATGCAAATTTTTGATGTAGTTTACATCAACAGAATCAGTTTGGAACTTGAGGTCTTAGTAATGTTGTTTTTTTCTCAGTGTGATTTAAAATTGTTGTGGCCATTTGCTCCTAAGGTATTGATTTCATTGACATTATTAACGACTTTATTGACCTCAGTCCTGGTGACAATCATTTTCAGTGGTTTTTATGCCCCAGTGGAAAATCTATTGCATGCTTAGCTGTACTGTTAGAAAATGCATAGGTTTTACAGAAATGCAGATACCAAATAATATTTAGCTAGACAGACCTAGACAAATACTGTAGACCCAGATCAAACTGCTCATTCTGGGTATACATTATTTGTTACTCCATTAGCTTAATTTGAAGTTATCAAAACAGTGTCATATTGACTTATTCAGCTTTTAACCCTTTCCCTATTCTATATTTATTCCAAACTTCAATACTTACTGAATATTCATGGACAAAATAGTTATAATGAAATATGAAAGGTGGAACATTGTTTGGTTTGGTTTAGCCATTTTAGAAACTAATTACATATATCTATCAACTTCCATAAGCAAACAGAGCACATCTGGGTCTACTCTGTTTGCAGATGTGTGGAAAGGTGTTTATATGAAGGAAAGGGTTAAAATTGGTGCAAAAGACTGGGTATCCTGAAATATGTGGTACTTCTTGTTGTAGTCAGTAACACACTGTAGGGGTTATGTAACTATATCCGTCCTGTTGGTGAATTTGTGACTGAATCTTTGCTAGTATCTAACGCCTTAACCATTTACTTCATAAATATGCTTTTCTAGGTCTTTACAAACAGACTAGACCCAGATCAGATGGCTCCTACAGGAGCTGTCTGATCAGGGTCTGCTCTATTTGCTTATGATGTAATATAGATATGCTACTGTGATGGCCAATATTCCTGTGTTCATGAGCTATGAGAACAATTACTGTAATCAATATTCATGATGACATTATTTCGTACATTAATATTTATGGAGTAAATGGATAATATAGAATAGTCTGTCACTGTTTATCAGTAGAGACTATACATTATGACAGAGTAAAATGTGCAATGATTTTGAATGACAAATAGTGAAGACCCTGATCAGAGGGCTCCTCTTGGAACCCTCTGATCTGGGTCTACACAGTTTGCAAATACCAACTTACATATGGTTCCTGTAGTCAAAGGATTAAGATTAACCCATTTTCTCATGAATATTCATATGAGAAATAATGTATGAATATTAATTAGCTGAATTTTATAATGGCATCATGAACAAGGAAGGTTTTGTTATCACCATGGCAGAACCTTTGGAATCAGATTTATATTTTTTTATAAGCAAACAGAGTAGACCTGATCAGATGGCTACTACTGGAGCCATCTGATCTGAGTCTATTTTGTTTTGTTTCTTCCATAAATACACCTTTCTACGCCTCTGTAATAACCACTTATTGAAACCATTGTGATAAATAGAGCATTTGCTCCTATAGGAGCAAATGCTCTATTAATCACAATGGTTTCAAGCTACAAAATTCTAAAATTTTACTTTTCTTTAGTAAATGCTCCTTTTCGGTAGATCCATTCAAAGAGGTTGGGTCTAAAAATAGCCTATGGAGGAAAGGGTTAACCCTTTCCCTCCTATGCTATTTTTAGACCCAGCTTCTTTGAAAAAAACTACTTAAAAGGAGCATTTATTTGTGATAAATAGAGCATTGGCTCCTATGGACATTGAAACCAGTTTCTACCATTTGACGAAATACTGTGACTCATTGTTCTTTTTGCCTTCATTTTGCCTACTGTTATTTTGCAGGATATTCATTTCATGGCCTTAGATAAGGGGGAGACGGCCTTGGCAGAGGTTGCCAGAAGAAAGGCAGACCAGGTCAACTCAGAGTCTATAGGTAAGACTCCTTAAGACTGTACCTTAATCCTCATAGACTGTACCATAAGACTGTACCTTAATCCTCTTAGACTACCTTACAACTGTACCTTAATCCTCATAGACTGTACCTTAAGACTGTACCTTATTCCTCACAGACTGTACCTTCCTTAAGACTGTACCTCATAGGGTTCATTATATAAGTGCAGCTAGTGTTTCTGTTCTGTCCCATCTGATATAGAGATGTCCCATTATAGAATGGATTGTGTTGCAGAATATATCTCTAAGATGCTTTTCTACTTTTCTTTAATGCTTTCTCTGTTGAATATTCATGTAAGAAATAATGATGTCATGAATTTTAATGAGCTAAATATTTTACATCATTATTGACCAACAAATTGTTTGACTATGGCAGAAAGTGTAGAATCAGATCTATGTAATGTCATAAGCAAAAAAGAGCAGACCCTGATCAGACAGCTCCTATTTGAGCCATCTGATCTTGGTCTACTCATTTTGCAAATGTGTGAAAAGGCATTTATATTAGAGAAAGGGTTAAACTGTGTGGTATAAATCATTTACTCTTCAGCTCAGGTGTTATGGTCACAACTACTTAATATTCATACTTTCATTATTTCTTACATGAATATTCATGATGTAAATGATTAAAGCATATTTTTGCTGAAGTACTCATTCATTGATGGTTTGTATTGCACAGTAGAACCTGTCTTAATCAAAAGAGCTCTAATTATGGGTCTGTAAGGCAGGTGGTAGCTTAATGCAGGACAAAGGTAACCACCTGCTTTTTAAGACTTCTATGTTCAATAAATGAACGGCAGCTTAAGACAGGTTCTACTGTATAATTTTTTATTTGTAGATAGTTTTGAGGGTGATTTACCTGGAGAGGAGGGAAATTTTTACCAGCAACAAAACGGTGGCCCGCACAGACCTGAGTCAGGCACAAGAACTAGTGAAGTGAGTTGCAACTAAGACAATGTCCATTATTGTAAGAAATTGTGCAAGTGATTTCCAGGACATACAAAAGTCAACAGAGTTAGGGACTCTGGGGATGTATTGTATTTTTATATAGAGTGAAATATAGCTTTAAACAATTTACTCTTTACGTCATGAATATTCATGTAAGAAATTACATTATGAATATCTTTTAGCTGAATTTTTCTAATGGTTTATGATTTATTTATGAACGTAGGATGTGTTTACTCTGAGTGTTTACTATGCAGAAACTCTAGATGTACATGGATAATTGTATATACACATGTATTTTGGTCTGCTCTGTTTGCAAAGGCATGAAAGGCATATCTCACAAAAGTTTGAACTGATGATTATCTGAAAGATGTACAGAGAAAACAAATGTTTCAGCAAGATGCATTTATGTCAAAATAAAACTGAAAGAATATAGTGCATTTCATATGTTAACCCTTTCCTTCATATAGATGCATTTTCACACATTTGCAAACAGAGGAGAATGCAATTTGATAGATCTGCTTATTTTGTTTCTAGAATGTGTACAATATGCGGAGCCTCCATGGCCAAGTGGTTATGGTCTTCGACTGACAATCGCTTAGGCCATTTTTACATCAAACTTCTGTTGGCATGTGGCGCATGTGTTCCTTCAAACACTCTTGTGTACCTGATTTCAAACCAAACTCTTTGTGTTATTGAAATGAAATGTCAACAATCAACAATAACTTCCGGTGTTATGTTCAAATAAAGAAAGAGAATACTAAGGATTTTATAATACATTATAGATACCAGCCTCAAGACAACATCCATGGCAGCATGAAGACAGATCATCACCGCGGGCTCCTCGTCAACAATCCTCTCAGCATGCCTCACAGTCATCTCAGCATTCCTCACAGTCATCTCCCCATACAAGCTCCAGACAGAGTACTCAAAGACCGCCTAAGAGAGTCACTATGAGGGACCAGTATTTGTATGTACTTTCAGCTTATGCTTATTATTGTTCTGGACTTGTGGTACTGTCATAGCCATTACAGTAAAACCTCTCTAAACCGTACATTCAATTTTAATAGTATAAATATCAGTCATGGAGGTAGTTTAATGCAGGGTGAAAGCATGACTTACATCCTGCATTTAGCAGCCACCAGCCTAATGGTGTCTAAATTCTTCTATACTAGAATTACGGTTTAGAGAGGTTTTACTGTGTATTTTGATTCATCAACTACATGTATTTCTGTGCCAAATAAATTTGATCTGCTAAGATTATTGTATGCTTCAGAATTCAAAGTGACATTTGTCTCTTTACCCTTTACAGTCACCTATTGTGTTTATTCAGTAGTAACTTAACCCTTTTCTCCATAAATGTGCTTGTTTACACCCTTGCTAACAGAATAGACCCAGATCAGATGACTGCTGTAGGAGTCATTTGGTTAGGGTTTGCTCAGATCTGACATTTATTCATATGAGTATTCCTGAGGTAAAGGGTTAAGACTGTTGTGTTTATTCATCAAATGGTAGCTTTACCCTTTACTCCATAAATACACCTCTCTACTCCTATGCAAACAGAGTACACCCAGATCAGATGGCTCCGTAGGAGCTCCCAGATCAGATGTATACTGTAGGAACTGTCTGATTGGGTTTTTCTCTGTTTGCTTATGAAATACAGTAGAACCCCTCTAATGCGACCACTTCATGAATAAACATAGGTGTCTTTATAAGCAGGTGGTTGCTTAATGCAGGACAAAAGTAATGCAGAAAGCTCTTAGAGGAGTTTCCTGCATTACTTTTGCCCTGCATTAAGCTACCACCTGCATCTAACACCCAGAATTATACATCTTTTAGGTGGTCGCATTATCAGGGTTTTACTGTAATACAGACATGATTCTTCAGTTTCTGCTATGGCCAAAAATTCCCCCAAAAATAATTTAATTAATGTTCATGATGTCATTCTTTCTTGAATATTCATGGAGTAAAGGAATTTACTTTACAATGAGTAATAAACAATATCTACAAGTTGCAATATAACAGCAAATGCTTTAAGATTACACCTATTAAGTATGCATGTAAGTGTCATGTTGCTAGCACTTTATTGATTTCATATCACTGGACAAGATATTTTGTCCCAATTCCCAATGTCCATAATACATCTTGTATTGTTTATTTTTGTTTATTAACAGAGGCCAGGAACTGGAGTCTTTAGACATCAGGGATTACACTGCAGCATTGAATGATGGTGAAACATGGGGCCAGGAGCCTGGTGCTACTGGTTCAGGGGTCAGTATTGAAAATCTTCTCCTCTGAATCTACAGGGTTCTCAGCTTTCATATTTGGCACATAGCATCATGTTCAGGTCCTCTACAAAAGTTATATAAATTATGCCCCTGGGGTCAAAATTGGCCCCGCCCCAGGGGTAGCCAATTTTCAATAGAAACATATAGTGAAAACTTTGAATATCTTCTCCTCTGAATCTACAGGGTTCTCAGCTTTCATATTTGGCACATAACATCATGTTCAGGTCCTCTACAAAAGCTATATAAATTGTGCCCCTGGGGTCAAAATTGGCCCCGCTCCAGGGGTAGCCAGTTTTTAATAGAAACATATAGTGAAGACTTTGAAAATCTTCTCCTCTGAATCTACAGGGTTCTCAGCTTTCATATTTGGCACATAGCATCATGTTCAGGTCCTCTACAAAAGTTGTATAAATTATGCCCCTGGGGTAAAAATTGGCCCCGCCCCAGGGGTAGCCAGTTTTCAATAGAAACATATAGTGAAAACTTAGAAAATCTTCTCCTCTGAATCTACAGGGTTCTCAGCTTTCATATTTGGCACATAGCATCATGTTAAGGTCCTCTACAAAAGGTATATAAATTATGGCCCTGGGGTCAAAATTGGCCCCGCTCCAGGGGTAGCCAGTTTTCAATAGAAACATATAGTGAAAACTTAGAAAATCTTCTCCTCTGAATCTACACGGTTCTCAGCTTTAATATTTGGCACATAGCATCATGTTCAGGTCCTCTACAAAAGTTGTATAAATTATGCCCCTGGGGTCAAAATTGGCCCCGCTCCAGGGGTAGCCAGTTTTTAATAGAAACATATAGTGAAAACTTTGAAAATCTTCTCCTCTGAATCTACAGGGCTCTCAGCTTTCATATTTGGCACATAGCATCATGTTCAGGTCCTCTACAAAAGGTATATAAATTATGCCCCTGGGGTCAAAATTGGCCCCGCCCCAGGGGTAGCCAGTTTTCAATAGAAACATATAGTAAAAACTTTGAAAATCTTCTCCTCTGAAACTGGAAGGTTCTCAGCTTTCATATTTGGTACATAACATCATGTTCAGGTCCTCTACAAAAGTTATAAAAATTATATATTATATAAATTGTGCCCATTGGGTCATATAGTGAAATCTTTGAAAATCTTCTCCTCTGATTGTCTGGTGAGCGCTTCAGGGCTATTCTGGCCCTCTTGTTAGATCCAACCTCTTTTGATGCATCTACCGAAAAGGAGCATTAACTAGAGAAAAGGAATTTTTCAGATTTTGTAATTTGAAACCATTGTAATAAATGGAGCATTTGCTCCTATAGAAGCAAATGCTATATTTGTCACAATGGTTTCAACAGGTGACTTTTACAGAGGCTTAGAAAGGCGTATTTATAGAGGAAAGGATTGACTGTCAGTCAGTGGACTCATATTTGAACTTGAATCTATTTTAGGCATGGTATTATAAAACACTGTGCATGAAGTATAATAGATTATTCAGTGATTGTGTGGCAAATCATCTTTATGTAAATTACTTTTCTTTATCCAGCTTTAGTTTAATATTTTTTGTCTCCAATTTAACTCTTGGAGCATTATGTAAGAACAGTTATTTGCTCAATTTCTTCTCAGTATGTTATCTTCCCTTTGTTTTCATATACTTTGTCAGTGTTTAACCGTTTACATCATGAATATTTAGTATTAAAGAAATAATTACGTGAATGTAAGTAAGTGAATGTTTATAATGACATGAACACAAGATTTTTTTATAATGTCAGAAACTGTAGAATCAGATATATATTTTTTCATTTAAAGCAAATAGAGCAGACGCTGATCAGATGGCCCCTAAAGGAACTGTGTGATCTGGCTCTGTTCTGTTAGCAAAGGTGTCAAAAAGCATTCTGTGGAGTCGGAGGTTCACAATCAAGTCTGTCATGAGACACTGAGTAATTAAATATCTCATCATAAATTTGCCTGCTGTGTTTATCTTTCTCTTTTGTTTTAACAGGAAGAGTCATCAGTGAAGGTCATTCATTTTGGGCTTGTATAGGACTAAGTGAAGCTGATAAGTGATGTACCCAATTACCCAGTCCGTCCAGCAACCATACAGCATTCATACAGCTAGAGTGAACAGTGTCTTACTGTTCAACAGACAATATTTGTCTCTTGGAGACTAGTCACTACAGGAAAATCTCTCAATGACCATTCAAAACATTCTGGGTCTTAACCCTTTCCTTCATATAAATGCCTTTTCACACATTTACAAACAGAGTAGACACAGATGAGATGGCTCCTATAGGAGCCGTCTGATCAGGATCTGCTCTGTTTGCCTAAGCAAAAATGTCATGTCTCTATATGCAATTATGTATAAAAAAATAATTTAATTAATATTAATGGTATCATTATTTCTTGCATAAATAGTAAACAGGTAAAGAGTTAAGTACATGTATTTATCTGATGAATATTCATGTAAGAAATAATGACATAATGAATAGCTAATTAATATTCATATTCATGATGTCATACATTTCTTATATGAATATTCATCAGGTAAAGTGTTAATAGGTAATTATGAAGAGGGTCTACCGTAATTTTGGTGTTACATATTTCATGTGCTCTAAGTATTGGTGCCTTGTTAATAAATGCACAAAATGTTGATAAATTACTAATTCAGGTTGTATACTGTTCTCACTTACTGTAGCAGGGTGACACAATGACACTTAGGGATCACTTCTTCATATATCTGTCTCTCAGTTTATCTGTCTCTCTCAGGCTTTTTTGTCATTTTGTTTTTATTACACTTCTGCTAGCAGGTGACATCTGTACCTTTGATCACTTTTGTTTATCCGAATTTGCACTATTTTGTAATTGAATCTCTTTTTTGTGTCACCTGCTGAAAGGAGGGTGACACTATTGGATCACTTCAACATCCATCTATTTGTCTTTCTGTCTGTCTGTCTGTCTGGCTGTCTGTCTGTCTGTCTCCCATGCATTTTTATGCCCCCGCCTGTAGGCGACTGTGGAATTAAGTTTTACCCTTGTCCATACATCTGTCCGTACGTCTGTCCTGTAAAATGTTCGTGTATGCTGGAATGATTTGATATTCGATCTGAAGCATAATCATAGTGAGTTGTACCGTGTCTCAATGACTGGCTGAAGTGTTATCTCTATCTACCAGTCAGTATCTCTTGAAAGGATCATTTGAATTGATTCTTATTTACACAAACAAGTTTATCAATGAAATACATGTACTGGTGAAATGAAAGTCTACATGTAATTATAGTTTAACCATTTCCCTGTTCTATATTTAGTCAATACCTACTGAATATGCATGGACAAAATAGTTATAATGAATATGGAAGGTGGAACATTGTAGCCAATTTTAGAAACTAAAGCTACAAAATGATCGAATCCCATTAGCAAACAGAGCAGATCCTGATCAGATGACTCCTATAGGAGCCATCTGATCTGGGTCTCCTCTGTTTGCCAATGCATGAAAATGTGTTTATATGAAGGAAAGAGATAACCCTTTCCCTCATATAAACGTGTTTTCACGCATTTGCTAACAGAGTAGACCCAGATCAGACGGCTCCTAGAGGAGCCGTCTGATCAGGGTCTACTCTGTTTGCTGATAGAATTTGATAGATCTGTTTCTTTGCTTTCTAAAATGTCTACAATGTTCCACCTTGCATATTTCTTTATAACTGTTTTGTTAATGAATATTCATTAGGTATTGAAATTTGAAATAAACATAGAACAGGGAAAGGTTAAACATTTTTTGATGAGTTGTGACCATTTTGTGGCATTTGCTCTAGCAGAGTGACATATATTTGATTTGATGATATTTATTTCATATTTGAATGTGTTCATTTAGAATTACAGACTTTTTTTAACCGTTTCCCTCATGAATATTTAAATCTGTGACTTCATGAATATTTACTGATTTTGTATACTGGCCAATGAAAAATGGATTTGTTTGCCGTATCAGAAATGTAGTCATATCTTTATTTGTCTATAAACAAACAGAGTAAACTGTGACCAGACAGCTGACACAGGAGCTGTCTGATATTAGTGGCAAAAGTCGTATATATGAGGGAATGGATTAAGTGATAAGCCCAAGAATTTGTACCTTACATGCAGAGAATTGCACAAACGTCAAAACGGGTCTCGGCAGGTAAATTTGAATTAAATAATGGAAATGACACTTGATTGATAATCCCACTTTTTGAATTTGATTGGATTTGGTATTTACTAATAACATGTATAAGAAGAAGGCATGGAATTTCATAGCATACATGAACATGTATTAATATATTTAAAATGTTAATGTGTCAACATTTTGTATGTATACAATAACAATATCTCCAAATATATATTTTTATATGAACTATTTGTTGATGTTTTCTTTTCATTTCAGACAATTTTCTTCAATGGATTTTTATGAAATTATGCACATACAGTAGAACCTGCCCTATGTGGACATTCATTCATTGAATACAAGAGTCTTAACCCATTACCTCATAGGCTATTTTTAGATACAACCTCATTGAATAAACCTACCGAAAAGGAGCATTAACTAGAAAAAAGGAAAATTTTAGAATTTTGTAGTTTGAAACCATTGTGATAAATAGAGCATTTGCTCCTATAGGAGCAAATGCTCTATTTATCACAATGGTTTCACAAAGTAACTTTTACAGAGTCATCAAAAGTCATCAATATGAGGGAATGGGTTAAGAAGCAGGTGGTTACTTAATGCAGGGCAAGAGTAATGCAGAAAGCTCCTATACTTTTGACCTGCATTAAGCTACCACCTTCCTTACAGACCTATAATTAGATTTATGATGGCCACTTAAGTGTACATGGATCTCAGCAAAGATAAAACCATGCTGTATTTCATACTCCCACACATTTACAACATTTGCAAATAGGGCAGACTGTTGTGTGAACTTCCTGATCAGGGTCTTCTCTGTTTGCTTATATGATATTTACATGTATGTGATTAAGTACTGTTTGTCATGGCAATGAATTCAGATATCTTTTATTTCCAATGCAAGAATTAGCTTTATAATGCTCATAAAGGATGGAGTCTTTCATAAATAGTGTCATATTATCATTTGCCTTGAATTTCTAATAAAAACATCAAAGTAAATCCACTTAATCCTTTACTTAATAAAGGGACCTTTTAAGTTTTTAACCCTTTATCTGTTCAATACTCATGTAAGAAATATGGACATCGTGATTATTAATTAACTGAATTTTTTATAACTTAAAACTATTCAAGGTTTGGGCTTTGACAAAACTGTAGAATCAGATATTTATCGTGTCAGAAGCTAGCAGGGCAGACCATGATCAGACGGCTACTTATAGGAGCTGTCTGATCTGGGTCTACTCTGCAAATGCGTGAAAAATATTTATATGAGGGAAAGTGGAATGCGTGTCGGAACTTGCCATTTGCTAAACTGCCCTTTGCCAAATGAAACATTTACGGACGTGTTCTTCTCGAGTACAGATGTACAGAAATTTGGTATATTATTGTTTTGATAAGGATACAACACATATTGTAGAATGAAGTCCGCCGATCTGGATCCGCCAAGCACTCTTCAGAGAAAAGAAACAAGAATAAATGACAATATGGCAATTAGCAACTGACATTTAGCAATTGGCACTTGGCAAATTAATAATTTTAGCAAATTAGCAACTGGCAAATTAGTAATGGCCATGGCCCGATCCGCATTCCATACGGTACCGACGAGTATCCGAGGAGCTTGTTTCATTAAATTGTGTGAACAATATCATTCATAAAGGACGCAAGACATATTGTGGAATGAATCCCGTTAATCTGGATCCCGAAAAGGCACTGTGGTGGCGGTACTTTACCTACTAAACGTATCAACAAATTTGCCGGGTACCAACAGGCACTCTTCAGAGAAAAGAAACTAGAATAAATGGCAGTTAGCAACTGGCAAAAGGCATTTAGCATTTTGTAACTGGCAATTTAGCAATTGGCATTTAGCAACCAGTAGAAAGCAATTATCATTTGGCAACTGGCAAAATAGCAATTGGCATGTCCCGACCCGCATTCCATAGGGAAAAGGTTACTTTGCTTGGTTTTCCAGGGGCGGAGATAAAAAGTGTAAATTACCCCATGAAATATTCATCTAAAAGATAATGGCATTCTGAATATTAAATACATGTAGATGTTTTTAAAATGGCATCATATGAACACAGCGACTTTCACCGTGACCGAATCAGAATAGTATTTTATAAGCATTCGGAGCAGACCCTAATCAGAAGGCTCCTAGCTACAGCAGCCACCTGGTCTGGATTTACTCTGTAAATGCGTATACATATACACATGTACATGGAGTATACCATTTTGTTTTCCAAAGTATAGCTCATCGTTCTCTATCAAACCATATGTTGTGATCATTCTTTAGAATCGTCTCTTCGAGATGATTCTAAAGAATGGTCACAACATAAGGTTTGATGAAGAAATAACGATATTGGTATTCAAAATGTCCCAATCATCAATAGGTCAGCTCTTCTTTACGGCCACTGGAACAATAGAAGTTCATAAGTAATAGACAATATCCGTTAGCAAAAAAAAGAAAGAAAGAAAAACAGCTGAGAAATCATAACAACAAACTTTATTCAGTTTAACCCATTCTCTCATATTGACAACTCTGTAGAAGTCATTTTGTGAAACCATTGTGATAAATAGAGCAGTTGCCCCTATAGGAGCAAATTTATGCTCTATTTATCACAATGGTTTCAAACTACAACATTCTAAAAAATATCCTTTTTTCTAGTTAATGCTCCTTTTCGATAGATTTATTCAAACAGGTTGTATCTTAAATAGCCTGTGTGACAATAGCTTAAACTGGCTCAAAGCAATTATATAGCAATATAGTTTATATTAGAATTGTTTAACCCTTTACTCCATGAAGAAATAATGACATCATGCATATTAATTAGATTATTTTTATAATATGAAAACGGGAATAGTTTGTAATGGCAGAACCTGTAGAATCTGCTCTATAGTATTGCATGAGCAAACAGAACAGACCCTGTAGAAGCATACTGATCTGGGTCTACTTTGTTTGCAAATGCGTTAAAAGGCGTATTTATGGCGGAAAAGGGTTAAACAAAAGGAACAACAAAATTACGCAAATTGCATACAGCTTGTATAGGGAACATATAAAACATCAATATAGAATACTGACAAGTATTTTCTTGGTTCTTAATAACCAAGGTGAAATGAACTATCGGCTGGAGTGCTCTTTCACCAAATCCAACATGCACGTGCTCTACCATTTCCTGGACGGGCCAACACGTGGCTACCCGTTATGTCTAAGATGTCGTGGCAGGTCTTGGCCAAATTCCAGGGTAAAGAATGCATCTATTTCTGTGATTTGAGCTGTACATGAATGTGTAGGAAATCTAATACAAATATTTTTTAATATTTCTCTGCCCAACCCTGTCTTGCGGCTACTCAGAATTGCCCCTCCAATGCTCTCCAAGGCAATTCTAATGAGTAGCTGCAAGATAGGGTTTGGTCGAGAAACAAGAGATTTTGATAGGTCTGTAGGAATCCTATTTACTGCCCAGGTTCTTATAGTGCTGCTCATATTTTCCACAACGCTTACCTATGAGTACTGGTCTGGTCGAGTTTTTTCAACTGTTACCTGCCTTTTACCCTGTATCCTATATATTCACCTTTGAAAACAGGGTAGATTAAGATCAGACAGCTCTTGTAGGTCCAAGATGTCACGTATAACTTAAGGTTGGCACTCTCAATGGTAGACCAAGGTTGTCTTAAGCTCTTCCTTAACCGTTTACTTCATAAATATTTATGTAAGAAATAGAGACATCATGAGTATTTATAAGATGATTTTTTATATTTTCATGTGAAAAACAAAACAAATTTGACCATGGAACAAACTGTATAATCATATTATAATCATATTTATATTATTCCATAAGCAAGCAGAGCAGAGCAGATTCTTTTTTACGCCTTTACAAGCAGTTCAGGCGATTCGTGTAGGAGCCGTCGTAGCATATACATTGATATACATTTGTGTAGATCTGATTCCACAGTATTTGCCAAAGCAAAAATATACAATGAAAATGTGAACATTTGCCTTGGAGGTTAAGCTAGATTTCCACTAGACACTACAGTAGAACCTGTCCAAAACGGACTTTCATTAATTGAACATAGGAGTCTTAAAAGGCAGGTGATTGTTTAAATTTCAAAGCTCTTTCATAAGTGACCCCCCCCCCCCCCCCCGAAAACACAGTGTCCAGCTGTGCTGGTTATTGGGCTGCGCGTATCGCGCAGTCCTATATTGTGTTTGGTTTTTCCGATGACTAATTTTCTTGCATTGATGGTAGATTTTTACATTTTTCCACTGAAGAGCTTCGTTTCAGCAATGTGCCCTATACGCCTCCTACTACCATCGCCCCCTTGCTTCAGCAATATGCCCAATACGTCTCCTACCGCCATCACCCTTATCTCTACCTATCTATACAGTCTGCCGCATACTATCACGGGTTAAGAAAGTGATTGCAAAATCTTTATTACCTCGATCACTATTTCAAAGCACCCAGGGAAATTGTAACACATTGCTTTTTTACCCTTTGCTTGCTGTTCACGTCAATATACCTACCTGTAAATAGTGAAGACCCAGATGAGACAGCTCCTACAGGAGCTGTCTCATCAGGGTCTGCACTATTTACAAGTTGATTGTGCAACCAGTGCACTCCACAGCAGTGATTGCACAGCGAAATACTTGTACACAGTGAAGCTATATGTAATTATACAACAGGGCATGGGTAATGAAGGAGAAATGTATTTTAAAATTCAGCAAGAGAATGGTTATTATGTGTTTGTAAGGCAGGTGGTTATTTAATACAGGGATCTACTTTTTAATACTCCCGCGTTTAATAAATGAATGGCTGTTTATAACAAATTCTGTTGTATAGTTAACATTATATCAATATAAATACAGTTCGAATAATAACCCGACATCGGTCCTTTGGTAGGCCTACATGCCTGAAAGTCCGAGCGAAAATAAGAACGGTAAATTATCGACGTGGTGGGCAAAAAAATAGTCACCTAAATTGGAGGTTTCGCAAAAAGAGACAGTCCCCTTGCATATTTTCAGGATAAACCTTACAAAGTACATACCAAGAACTAAATTCAAAAGCATGTGTCTCATATGACATACAAATGCCCTGGGTTCAGTTAACGGTAGTTGTTACAATTTATGCAACTGTTCGCAAATGTTTATACTGATATGTTGCGATTACCACTGTAATCGCAATGTTTCGGACTTAAAAATTCATGAACAGTTGCTTGAAACTGTAACGGATGTTGTTAACTGAAAGCAGTAATCGCACAATTTGGGAACTGTTGGTTACTGTTAACAGAACGCAGGACTGGTTTCAACAGCCGTGTGTTTTTGTAGCGAAAACCCCCCCAACAAAACACGTAGACTAGATTTGAGGCTTATATAAGGTTCACATAGAAATACGCACTCTTAGTACCCAGATCATGCAGCTCCTGTAGGAGTGGTCTGATCAGGGTCTGCTCTCTTTGCTTATAAAGCACATATACGATAATATAGTCTGATTATACAGTTTCTGCATGAGCCAGATTATCCTGAGCTCCTGTACCTCTGTTAAAAAATAATCTAATCAATATGAATGCTGTCATTATTTCTTACATGAGTATTAATGGAGTAAAGGGATAAGCGATCAAGTATAAAATACAGACTAGTAGCAAGTAGGCTAAAGTATCTGGTTGGAAACAGTTGCAAGCGTTCGTAACTACTAGACGTATGGTAGATCTGCAACAGAAAAATGGGAAAATCCCTGGGACACCTGTAGGTGTGTCGTAAGAAAGTCTGGTATTTGTCGACGAAAAATGTTAACTAACACCCTTGTCATAGATGTGTGATTCATATTAGCCCTTTTCATGCTGAGCGCGATCCTAATTCATCTTATATTGGTCTATACTGTTTGCCTACATGTATGTCCCTATAAGGGCCACCAGTCACAGATGTTCGAAATAGTAATATATTCTCCCTATGCTTTACACTAAGAGTTTCACAGGATTGTAAGATCAGTATGCAAAATACGTCTTAACTCTTTCCTTCATAGAAACGCCTTTTCACGCTTTTGCAAACAGAATAGACCTAGATCAGACGGATCCTATAAGAGCCATCTGATCAGGGTCTGCTCTGTTTGCTTGTGGAATAATATAAATTTGATTCTACAATATCTTACATGGCCAAAATTTAATGTGTTCATATTCTGTTTTAAAACTCTATTCGATAAAATAGAATTGATGTTATTATTTCTTACGTAAATATTAAACAGGAAAAATGGGTTAACCTACCGGGGAACTTAGAAACTCGACGATGTTTCTTGTTATTTGTTTGTTAATTCAAATTAACCGTCTGTACTCTGAGCAATTGTCGTCTGCAAATATTGCCGTCTGCTTCAGTTCTGAAAGTATTTTGTCTTCTATTTTCCTCTCAAGAACGGTGTCACTGTGACAAAGCGGTTTGGATCCTGATGGGAAACCGAGTTTCTCGACGTCCCATCTGGATCCAAACTGTTTGAAAAGTTTACCATGCGCACAGTCCCCAGAAGGGTGCTTAATGTTACCAGATAATTGCTAAACAGGTAGGCGTTTCGTTTTGTATAGCTCTTTGTGAGTTAGCGACGATTTTCATCAGGATCCAACTCGCTTGAGACTCTGGTAGTTTTATGGCAAACGATCAATTTGACAACCAGTCAATTTGACCTTACGCCTGGACATTTGATTGACAGCTAATCCACCAATCAGTAAGCGATAACTGATAAGCCCACGCTGACCTGTTGCTGTCCGCCATTTTGTCCGACAAACTATACATGTCAGACACAGGCCGTCAGAGTCAGACACAGAGGAGAAATATATTGCTTTCTTAACAAAACGTTGCTGTTACGGCACATGTAATACTGATTCACGTTATTAGGAACGATTTTCGGTGATATTAAGTTTTATCCCTTTCCGAAACCAAAATCAAACTAAAAAACAAAAAATGTCACATTTGGAAACGCGCTCGTGTCAAATATGTACAAATATCCCAGTCTGAACTTGATAAAACGTTTTTTCACGTGCCTGATGCAACTGCTTTTTTTTTTACAGAACTTAAAATGGTCAGTTTTGTTAAATTTTTGCTTCATCAGCTAGACTCCATAAACATTTTACAGGAAGTTGGGCATTCAAAACCACAAGGTGTAAATATTTCCTTTAAATAGCCACTAACTTAATGATGGATAGGCTTTCCCAGGCTTTTTCCAGATCGAGGTCTCTATTTGCTCTATAAAAAAAATATTTGCATCCGAATGATATTATTTGACCAATGATAGTTTAAAGCTTAATAAATCACGCGACATCACACGCGACCTTTCACTTATTGAAACAAAATACCACCATGTTTGTTGTGTTAACCCAGCGTGGAATTTCTCACATTTTTAATTGGATTAATAGAACTTTGTACCTGGTCTAAATGGAATGAATGTCTCCCTTTACCACGAAGTAAATCTGTATTTACTGCGTGCCCTTACGCAATCCATTATCTGTCAATTGGTCCACAGCTTGTCTTCTATGAAAACTATTTGTTTGAAAACTACGAATTTCGTCGATTTAATATGCCCGACACAACAATTTTCCACAATAAATAAAACAAGATCTGGGGTGATATATATGTTTTTGCTATTTGATTATAAACAAATGACCGATTTAACAACAAAAACGCAGTAACATAACTTAGATCTAAGCAATTATTTAAAAAATAGCCACTATTTAGAGCAATTTTAATGAATCTGATCGGAAGTTCTTTGGGGTTTCGGAGGTTTGATCGAATCACAGCTTTCGTGATCTGCAGCCAATATCCAACAAAGAAACAATATATAATTTATGCTCCAATCAGGATAATATATGTTATGGTATTTTGACAATAATTTGACATGTTTGAGATTATTTTGACCAATATATTTCTGTGAGGTTACAGAGTGGGTAGGAGATGCATGGCGGGTAGTGGGGTCTAAGCACGACAAATACCTGAGTGACCAAACTGTAGATCCTGATCAAAGCATGACAGTGTAGACCTTGATAAAAACCTGACAAAAGTATACACGGCCTAAAACACGATCAACAAAATATCTATTCTAATAAAAAAATCATTACATTGTATTATGTGTAGACACTCTGTCAAATTGGTTTTACTCATAATGTCGGACATATCAGAATCAGAATCAGAATACACTTTATTTTGGATTTAAACATATACAGTTTATCATCCCTATACATTGTACAATACAAGATATAATCAAAGTCAAGCAAACCGCTTGAGCACATAACAAAACAGAAATTTTAGCATTCAAACCATAATAAAATACATGCTAATATGACATTACATAGGAAGAGTTGCTTCCCTTGATTTATGTAGGCGTGGTTATCTCGCCGCTGGCGTAAGGTCTATTTGTTACACGAGGGCTCGTGCATTTTGTTTACAGTTCTGATTAGTATAGGAGTGGAAGAGCGTGACCCTGACTTTCAAATTCTCAACTGTTCCTAACTGGTTTAGTGCCAGTGGCGAATCTCTGATTACACATGCAAACCGTTTGGTCCCAGATAAGACGCCGAGTAACTCGGCTCCTCATCAGAATCCAAAATTGTTTGACTTGATGAATATGATTTTGAAACCAACAGGAAGAAGATTAAAAATATTGATGCAGACGACTTATTTCTTTTTTATATAGACGATTAGATTTAACAGTGCAACAGATGAGCCTTATCCTGCCAACATACACCGTGGATAGAAAATAGTTTGAATCACATACAACTTGACACTGTCTCAGAAATATTTTGTCAGATAGCCGGTAAAAGATTAGCAACATTTTAATGGAATCAGATACAGTTTAAAATGCAACAGACGAGAAAGTCGTAGCAGGTTAATGCTTAACAGAGGTGTGCATTTCAGTTGTTGCTGTGCTTCCTCGTTCACTGATATTGTTGCTCATGTATTATCATTTTCTGTACTATAGTGCACCCTCTTTACAACAGTGATTGCCACTGTTGTCCGGTAACAACAGAGCTCCAGATAAGAGTGTGTAACACACATTTTTTTTGCCGTGTGTTTAAAATGCTCCATCAATCCCTATGTAGTGTCCACTCATTACAATATTTGCTTTACTATGCTTCTACTGAGTGGTTACAACATAGGCTTTGATGAAAGCATACCAGTTTTAGTACTACTTAAATTTTATCACAGAAAAATGTTTTTACCACTCAAATGAACACTTTCTATCTTTCCATATGCCCTCAGATTCACTGTTCCTCATGGTCTACTCGGGTAAGCGTTTTAGAGCCATTGTCACTCTTCTTACTCCTTCTCCCCCCATTGAACAACTTACTACCTCATAATGTTTTAGAGCCTGCAAACTTTCACCCACATGTATGCTATTTTAATATGTTTGTTATAATGCCACCAAACTTTCCATCATGTAATTTACAGTTTAAGTGGTCTTAACAGAGGGTTTTACTGTATATACTCTTTTGATCATTACAATGTTTGTTATAATGCCATCAATGTTTCTATCATGTAATTTACAGTTAAAACCCTCTATTATGACCACTCAGTTGCATTAATTATTGCATGTTTAAGGTAACTGCTTAAAACAAGCATAAAGAAAACCGGAGAGCTCCATCAGTAGCTTTCTGTTTTACTTGCTATTTGCTTTAAGCTGCTACGTCTCTTTCTCACAATCACTTAGCCTTTAACAGAGGGGTTTTACTGTATATACTCCTTTGTTCGATACATTGTTTGTTATAATGACACCAATGTTTCTATCATGTATTTTACAGTTTAAGTAGTCTTAACATAGGGGTTTTACTGTATATAAATTCTGAAGGGAGGTGATCCCCTGAGAGCAAAAATTGCAACACAAAAAGAGAAAATTGCAGACTCGGTCTTATTTCAGTCTGTTTATGAATAGTAATTGAAAGTGCAACACTGCTTACTCCCCCTAGCACCGGCTTAAGCGGTATTCAATTTTCTCAACAAGAAGTACTGAAATTCATGATCTCAAAGGATCAGAAGGTATAACAACACTGAGAATGAAGTACAGGGCGACGTTTTACGGCCGTCACACAAGCATTTAACACATGCTGTTGTGAAGATTATCAATTCTGAAGGGAGGTGATCATACTCTGTTGTTCATTACACATTAACACTTTTATATCATTCCACATTACTGTGTTATATTTCCCAATTTCTTTCCACTCGGATTATGACCAGCTTTTTTCTGGCGCAGCCCTTCTTCCCTTTGCTGTAAATTTACAGCAATTTTTTACTTGTTGATTCCCTGGAGTGCTCCTGCAGTGTCCAGTCAGTGCCAATGGCCATACGAAATAAAGTTATGCAATTATACCTCGATCCTCTGTGATAGCAGTCCGCCTTATCAGTTGGGTATTAGATACCAGAGAGTCAGCACACCACCACAATACACAGCATGGGGTTAATGGGTCAACATTCCTTCGAAATGCCTTTAATGCATGGTAAAAGTTATGCAGAAATCTCCTATATACATATACCCTCAGTTAGCTCATTTAAACAATGTTTAAATACAAAATGGGTAGGAGGCCCGGACAAGTTCAGTCCGGATTGCTTAAACTGATGGTGTGGCATTATGCTATCAGATTATTCAATATCAGATGTCTTTTAATTTCAGTTTTATCAACTAATGCAATTTAATTGTCATTGATCCTTGCTTTCTATTATCCTGAGAACATCATTTAAAGTGTGGATCCTTGACATTAAATAGGAACAGAGATTTAAGTGAACAGTGGTTACATGGTTGATATTTTAATTAAAGTGTAGATCTATATAGAGTTTTTAACCTTAAATGAAATGTCTGCCAAAAATGTCCCAATACATAATACATAATAATATATAACTACATTGTATACTGAATGCATGGCACAAAATTTCTAATAAGGGAAAACATAACCAATATTGCCTAAGAAACGGCATTGTTTATATGGGTATAATGCTCATATTTGGCAATTAATTATATGTGAAATTACTTGACCTGCATTAAGCTATTACCTGCCTTAACCCATTACCTCATAGGCTAATTTTAGATACAACCTTTTTGAATAGATCTAACAAAAAGGAGCATTAACTAGAGAAAAGGAAAATTTTAGAATTTTTAAGTTTGAAACCATTGTGATAAATAGAGCATTTGCTCCTATAGGAGCAAATGCTCTATTTATCACAATGGTTTCACAAAGTGACTTTTACAGAGTCGTCAATATGAGGGAATGGGTTAAAGACTCATAATTAGATATATTTTTGGTGGTCGCTTATAAGACAGGTTCTGCCGTAAATATTGTCTTTCTTGCCGCTCTCTCTGGTATTCATTCATCCTCGAATATCATTAATGGATGTTTTTGAATCTGGACTTCAACGACTGTGGAATCAGAATCGGATCCTGAAATGTCCAAGCAGTCGTATTCTGATATGTTTTCACCATTCTCTGGTTCGCACAATATCCCTAGACCTCCAGGCTGCTTCAAACTATTCTTCAACTGCGCACATGGCTTGAATATGTACTTGCTGATCTTACTTTCACGCTCAGCTAAATCAAGTGACTCCTCTATCGAGTGCATGTTACTTTCAAACTTCTTCATAACTACAAACAAGTTGCAGTTCTGTCCAGTTTTCTGAAGATATGAAACAACTTTCGAAATGTCTTCAATGTTTACTATCAAATCAGTGCATCTTTTAATGACTGCTTGCAGCTGAATGATCTCATCACTCAGGCGACTATCAGATTCTGTCTCTATAGCTTCCTCAGTCTTGTCCAGAAGGTCATTAATGTGTTGTCGGAATCTTCGCATCGTCGAATATGCCTCAGAGCGACATTGGTCACTGGCAATTACACTCTCATTACATGACCGCAATAACATAATGGCTTTGTCAAGGAGAGCGGTTAGTGAACTTTTACTTTTCTTAAATTCTTCACTGTTATTAAAGTCAGTGGATACTTCAGATATATCATCAATGTCACAATGTCTATGGTCAGCTAACATACAGGAGCTACACACTAGGCTCCTGTGTGTCTTGCAAAAGAACTCGGTGATCTTTCTTGGATGCTTTTGACAGATATCCGTACACTTGTCCTCACAGACCCGTAACTTCTTCGACATATAGTACTCCGGCAAATGTTGTTTATCTACCAGACAATGGTGTCTGGTTGGTCTTGGTCTGCAGTGGGTTTCATAACAAGTGCCACACAGAAAGTCTGCGCAGTTTATACAATAGCCAACAGCTTCAACATGGCTTTCGTTATCGGTACACAAACGACAAATAAAGTTGAAATCAGAAGGCGCAGCGAATTCTTTAGAACCTTCTGCCGTTTCTTCTTCTTTTACACACCTATCCTTTTCCATCTTTCAGATACGTTTTGTTGTCGTATTGTAAATGAGTGTTTGGTTATTGTTTCAACACCCTGCGTGTATTACTTAATACGAATCAAACCTTTATCAGAGTAAACTTAATGCTGTAGCCTATACAGGAGTAGGGTACGGTAATTACATCATTACATGTAGATTAAAGTTTGCATTTCTTTATCGTATTCACCATATATGGGTATTAAAAATGCGTTATCACGACAAGATTCTGGCTATAGATATGTCAAAGTATAGTAGAACTCCTCTCAAGCGACCACTAAATGAATAGAAATTGGCGCATTAAAACAGGCTGGTGCTTAACACGTTCCCTCATATAAACGTGTTTTCACGCATTTGCAAACAGAGTAGACCCAGGTCAGACGGCTCCTAGAGGAGCCGTCTGATCAGGATCTGCTCTGTTTGCTAATAGAATTTGATAGATCAGTTTGTTTGCCTTCTAAAATGTCTACAATGTTGCACCTTCCATATTTCTTTGTAACTATTTTGTTAATGAATATTCAGGAGGTATTGAAATTTTGAGTAAATATAGAACAGGGAAAGGGTTAATGCGTGACTATGTATGAGCTTTCTGCATAATTTTCGTTCTGCATAAAGCTACCTGGGATCGGGGACGTGGGTAGGGTGTGTTATGGTGTAGGCAGTACACACTGTACGTACCAATCCCAACTTGCTGCGTGCTTCTTCTTGATAGGGTCTTTTTAATGAATTTAATCATTAATTTTACTCCTTAGATGCGCCTTTATCGCATATATTCAACAGATAAGATCCAGACCAGATGGCTCCTGTACGAGCGGTCTGATAAGGGTCCGCTTTGCTTGCTGATAGAATATATTTGATCTGATTATATACAGTGCCCCCTCTCTACAACGACACCCTTTGGGATATGAAGATTGTATGTGTTGTTCAGAGGGAGTTGTTATAGGGAGGGAAAATCAAACATAATTAGCTTGTTTGCAGATCCCCAGATAAGGTGTATTTCGAGAACTAAAACCGTTATGCCTCCATCAAACCCTGTGTTGTCACCACTCTTTAGAATCGTCACAAAGTGCACCACTCTTTAGAATCGTCACAAAGTGACGATTCTAAAGAGTGGTCACAACATAGGGTTTGATGGAGGCATAAGGAAAATACGATGGAAAAATGTTGTTTCTGGAGCCTTGTTCTTTCGGAAACAGTGACATGCGTTGTTGTAAGGAGGAATCGTTTTTGAGAGGGTCGTTGTAGGGAGGGAGCACTGTACTATTTTGGCATAGCTATGCATCGACTTGTTTCAAATAACCATGTACATGTAATTAATTAACCCATTCCCTCCTACTGACGCATTTGACACCACTGTAAAAGTCTTTTAAAAACCAATAAATAATAAATAGTTACTACGGAGCAAATGCTCTATTTATCACGGTGGTTTCAAAACTACACAATTCCAAAAGTTTCCTTTTCTCTAATAAATGCTTTTTGGTAGATTTATTAAAAAAGATTGGGTCTAAAATAGTCTCAGAGGGAATGAGTTAATGTTCATAATGAGTAGGGTCTGAAATGAATATGCATTGCGTAAAGGGTTAATGCCACACACACAGTCCTCTATGCAAACAGCATGGATTTTGATGAGACGCGATGTAACTGGGCGTCTCATCAGGATCCAAGCTGTTTGACACTCGGTCAATATTTTCTCAAACGCTTGTGTCATGACACATTATCAATAGTTTCTCAAAAGATAGATCGAATCGGAAGTAATCAAAATCGCTACCGATCCAAAGTTGAGCAGACATTTTTATAGCGCAGTAAGGGTTAACACATTTTTCCTCCTACTGACGCATTTTGGCGCCTCCGTAAAGGTCACATAAATTTGAAACCATTGTGATAAATAGAGTATTTGCTCTATTTATCACAATGGTTTCAAAACTACACAATTAAAAAAAAATATTTTCTTTAGTAAATGCTCCTTTTCAGTAGATTTTCATTAACTTATATTACCGCCTTTTCACGCATTTGCAAACAGAGTAGACCCAGGTCAGATGGCTACTATTGGAGCCGCCTGATCAGGGTCTGCTCTGCTTACTAATTGAATGTGAAAGATATTTCTTCAATTTTTAGAATGGCCACAATGTTCCACCTTCCATATAACTCTTATAGAAGCCGTCTGGTCAGGGTCTGCTCTGCTTGCTAATTGAATGTGAAATATGTTTCTTTGCTTTTTAGAATGGCTACAATGTTCCACCTTCCATATAACTCCTATAGGAGCCGTCTGATCAGGATCTGTTCTGTTTGCTCAATGACATGTATAGATCTGATTATGCACATCTTTGAAAAAATCCGTTTTCCATGTTGCATTTTATTGATTTTGTTCATGAATATTTATGAGATGAAGAAATTTTGAATAAATACTAAACAGGGAAAGGGATAATACATGAGCTTGTGCTTCATCCCTGGTGTGTATAGGAGGTAATTGACACATTAGTATACTTGTTTGTCATTTCATTCTACACGATATCTGATATCACAAACTAAGTTACGTTGCCCAAATTACGATATATCTGATAGCACGAATCAGATAAAGACATACATGTGTAACGAAACAGTAGAACCTCTTCATATAGTGACCACATAGTGGAGGAATATACACAGATGTCTCTATCTGGTTGCTGCTTAAAGCAAAACGAAATCAGTGCGAGAAAGTTCTTATGGGAGCTTCTTGCATGTCCTCCTGAATTAAGCTACATACTCCATAAAGTTTCTTTGGAGTGGTCGTTGTTTATAGTGAAGTTTACAGATAACCCCCTAAACCAGATGCTAACATTACTATCATTAAGTACTACATGTTTTTAACCCTTTCGCTGCCAAACTCTGTCGTCTGCTAACTTTGTCGTCTGCTACAAATTTTCATTCATTTGATTTTCTTCATTTTTGTTTCAAAAACATAGTAACAGTAACTAACAGTTTGGATCCTGATGAGACGCCGAGTTACTCGGCGTCTCATCTGGATCCAAACTGTTTGCATGTGATACCATAGATCCGTCATTGTGGCACGGAAGGGGTTAAAGGAGGTGAACGCTTAATGCAAGATGAGTGTAATACAGAACACTCCTCGTGGAACGTTCTGCATGACGTCCACTCTGCATTATGCAGCCCCTGTCTAAAAAGATATGATTTTTTTTTAAAATAAAATATTGGTTTAGCGAGGGTTTACTATACTCACCCAACCTTACAATTTTTATCACATACCCTTCATCATATACATTTGAGATATACAGTAAAACCAGTCTATAGCGGTCAAGTTCTGTGTCTTATGTGTATTTGGTAGCTTAATGCCGGGCGAAAGTTAAGCAGAAAACTCATTTAGGAGCTTTCTGCATTATTTTCGTCCTGCATTAAGCAACCATCTGCCCCCATAGAACCCCATGTGTATTGATTATATGGTGGCTAGAGGCAGTTTCTACTGTATAGTTAGAATAGGATTTCGTGAAATGATGGGTCATTGCAGTCAATTAACTTTGCAATTATCTGTTTGAGAGAAGAACAGTCGATGATTTATTATCCCACGCAGCTCTAAGTATTTGTGGGTACAGTAACTTGTAACCTCTTTAAATAGGACACTCTTGTAAACATCAATATCTGTCATTAAAACCATTTCCGTTATATAGAGTCTAGGCCCTAAAAGCTTTTTACGCGTAGACCCACAGAGTAGACCCATCACTGGCCATGAGTTATATGAACAAGGTCTGTTTTCTTTGCGTTTGCCATGATAGACCTATAGATCTGATTCTACGGTTTTTGTCACATCAAACAATTTCTTTGAAAATTGCACATGATAAAAATTCAGTTAATAAATATTCATGATGCCCTAATGTCTTGTATTAACATTGAGCAGGGAAAGGGTTAAATAAGTGATAACTTAATGCAATTAACAAGAAGAAGAAGAAAAAGAAGAAGAAGAAGAAGAAGAAGAAGAAGAAGAAGAAGAAGAAGAAGATGATGATGATGATGATGATGATGATGATGATGATGATGATGATGAAAGACGAGAAGAAAAAGAAGAAAGGCGAGGAGAAGAAGAGAAGAAAAAGAAGAAGAAAGAAAGAAAGAAAGAAAGAAAGAAGGAAAGAAATAAAGAAAGAAAGAAAAGAAAGAAAGAAATATAGATGAAAAACAACTACTAGTAGTGAGGAGAAAGATGGAAAGAAAAGAGGGAAAAAGATAACAGAAAGGACTTGAAGTCAGAAAAAGAGAAAAGAAAGAAAGATGGAAAGAAATAAAAGAAAGAAAAAACAGAAGGAAAGCAAGAAAGGGGAGGAAACGAGAAGCAAAAATGAAACGAATGTCTATCGAAAGAAAGTCCTTTTCGGTACTTTTCTACAGTCGGACAGAACACGCAACAACAACAACCATGATGGCGGCCAATTCGAACAATGACCAATCTTCTACTGGTAAAACATCTCTATAGCTACGAATTGTGGCGAAAGAAATGCATTTATTGGGCATAGAAGTGTTTGGATGATTGATGTTTACTTTCGTATGCAAACAATCATATTTATATTTCTAAATAAGCCATTATTATTGGATTGAAATGACGGCTAAGTGCACACGGTTTTCTCGGGTCTTGGTGGTTTCGTCAAACTACCGGTTCGTCAAGCTGATTTTATATAGGCTAGTAGGCAAAAAGTGGTTTCATCAAACTGATATATATATATAGTGGGTATGGCTATTAGCGGTATTGTTGCTCTGCGGATAATTTGTAGCACATATATCGAACTGTTAAAGTTGAAATATGGAAGTATGTAACGGACTGAGTTCATAATCTATATCATATTTACGAAGATAACAATTAAAAGATAATAGTTTTATTGCTAACTACAAGCCTGTTTAAACTTTAAATCACTACATCAGTGCAGCTTTGTATGATATAAATCGGTGAAGTGTTATTCCAAAGGTTACCAGTAATTTCGCCCCTGGACTTTTCGCACCTGGTCAGTTCGTTCCCAGTAGGGGTCCTGGTCGTTTTGCCTCCATACAAAAATGATATTCATAAAATCAAATTTCCGAAACTTTTAATCTTAGAAAAGTTCCATTTTGTATAGCTTTAGAATTTTAAAATCATACTTGTATCATGGTCCCACCAATATTCGATCACTTAACATGTTTCTGTCTGCACATCATTCTACTGTCCATTTCAATTTACTTTGTCACTGAATTTGAATCGAGAATTTTTTTCATTTCTTACCAGATCGAGATCAAATTTAAACCACTTGTGTCATCGTTTTTCACGAACTCTGTGCCCGAGTTTCCCTTTAAACCATCTTTAAATAAAGATTTTATGCATAAAAACAATGTTTTCCCATTGTAAACACGTTCATTTTAAATTGCAAATGGCGGACGATTGACGTCGAGTGGAACGTTCGAATTTAACTACGGGTAATTATAGCTCTTAAAAGTTGACGTCATACACGAAATTACGTCATTTATTACATATTTGTATGCAATTCACCCCTGTTGAAAAATGATACGCTCCACGATCCATACATACGGCGGCCATTTGCAAAGAAACAGCTGATCGAATTAGCATGTAGAAAATGCATTTTCGGCATATTATTCCTTGTTGCTGCATGATATTGAGGGATATTTAGCATGGGAGTTCGTGAAAAACGATGCGATCAAATGAAGTATATTTAAGGTCAGTCTGACTCGAAATGAAAAAAATATCGACTAAAATTCAGTGACAAAGTAAATTGAAATGGACAGTAAATAAAGCACAGTGACTAATCAATAAAAAAAAACCATGCATGAGCAACAACAATTTTCTCAACAAAATCAACATATCAACACAAAGCTAACATGGCCTATAGGAGCTGTCTAATGTTTGCTTTATATGAAATTATAATAGATCTGTATAATCAGATCTAACTTATTCCAAGAGCAAACAAAATGAACCCTGATCATTGGCTCCTAAAGAATCCATCTGATCTGGGACTACTCTATTTGGAAATGTGTATCTTTGAAGCAAGATATTAATGAGAACTATATTATGAATTTTAGTCTTACTCAACAGAAATTGCTAAAGCATCTATGCATCACAAATCAACAGGATCAATTACTGTATACATGTATTTTAAACTGAATGAAATAATATTGTAACGGGACTGGTGAAAAGACATGCAGCCAGACCGGGGATCGAACCCAGGACCCCTCACTTACAAGGCGAGTGCTCTAACCACTGAGCTATGCGAACCGCTTACTGTCTTTCACCCAGTACCTGTACCCGGCCTGTCACACTACTCCCCCTTTTTCCCTGAGATTCTCGCCGAATCTGCAGCAGAAATGATAGGCGTGCACAGGGTCCGATTTTCAAGTTGGGCGCCAACTGTAACAGGACTGGTGAAAAGACATGCAGCCAGATCGGGACCCCTCACTTACAAGGCGAGTGCTCTAACCACTGAGCTATCCGAACCGCTTACTGTCTTTCACCCAGTACCTGTACCCGGCCTGTCACAATATATGAGTTATTCTTTCAGGGTCTGGCAATGGAAAATGGCATGGCAACAACTTGACTGAAAATGACCAACTGCTTAGTTTTGAAAAGTTGGATAGAGCCTCACCAGATCTTTGGCCAGAACAGAGTAAGTAACATGTAAACCCTTTACACCACGAATATTCATGTAAGAAATATTGACATCATGAATATGAATAAGATTAGTTTTTATGATGGAACATGGATACAACTTTACAAGAATATTTGGCCATGGCAGAAACTGTAGTATTATATCTATATTATTCATAAGAAAACGGAGTAGACCCTGATCAGATGGCTCCTATAGGAACCATCTGATCTGTGTCTACTCTGTTTGCGAAGAAAGGTGTATTTACATATAAGTTGTACAGTTTCTTTCATGACAGGCACCAGCATATTATCAGATGAACAGATAAGGTTTATAGGTTAACCCTTCGCTTGCTATTCACGTCAATATTCCTACCTGTAAATAGTGAAGACCCAGATGAGACGGCTCCCGCAGGAGCTGTCTCATCTGGGTCTGCACTATTTACCCATTGATTGTGCAACCAGTGCACTCCACAGCAGTGATTGCACAGCGAAATACTTGTACACAGTGAAGATATATGTAATTATACAACAGGGCATGGGTAAAGAAGGAGAAATGTATTTTAATATTCAGCAAGAGAAGGGTTAACTGATAAAAGTGTGTATTCATCTAAACAAATTAAGTAGTGAACGTTTGACTATTATTTTGTGAACTGAACCGTAATTCAAAGCTTACCTGCAAGCTTAATATCATCCAAAATGTGTCCATGAATAAAATAGTTATAGACATATTTATTAGTATTACTTTAGCCTTGGTGTTATCGTAGTGGGCATTTTTTAACAAACATCCGTAAAGCAACCCATAACAAACTTTACACATTTATTCACTATCAATATACCATATCTACAGTCTGGCAAGGGATCATTGCTATTATTATATATAATACATGTATAGTGGATATTTAAGGAGGTATGGCTTTGTAAATCATTAAATTTCGTGAAAACAGACAACCTTGGCATCTGCATGCATTGCTCTCATTCACATTAAACTGTATAAACATGGAAATTGGTGTATGCACAACAACCTTTGTTTTTCATTTTCAGTTCCAGGAGTTTCAGAATATGCAGCAGAAAAACTAGTAAGTACAGAAAGAATTTTGATTCAGCATTAGTTGATCTTGTTCACGTCTGTTACATTTTACAGTTTGTTTTGATTTCATTGCATGCATGAAAAAGATTTTGCAATGTACACCAAGATTCCGCATTTTCCGTTTCTATCTTTAACCCTTTCCTCCATAAATACGCCTTTCTTCACCTCTGTAATGGTCACTTTTTGAAACCGTTGTGATAAGTAGAGCATTTGCTCCATAGGAGCAAATGCTCTATTTATCACAAGGGTTTCAATACTACACAATTCTAACATTTTCCTTTTCTCTAGTAAATGCTCCTTTTCAGTAGATTCATCCAAAGAGGTTGGGTCTAAAAATAGTCTATGGAGGAATGGGTTAAATATTTAAACCAGGCCTGATGGTATCCTTTCTGAAGATAGGCCAAATAAATTTGGGTATTTAACCTTTTACAACATATATGCACCATTTTAAACCTTTGCATACAGAGCAGACCTAGACCAGATGGCTTCTGTAGGAGCTGTCTTATCAAGGTTTGCTTTGAAGCTCTGATTCTACAGTTTCTTCCATGGCCACCCTTCCCTGTGTTGATATTGCATTATCAGCTAGTAAGTATTCATGATGTCATCATTCTTTATATGAATGTTCATGATGTAAATGATTAAGAATATTTGTGTATAATTTCAGCCTTCAAGAGCTAACAGTCCACCTAAATGGATGGCTGACTTAGAGAATGATGACATAAATCTCCTTCAAGGTATATGTTCTGTTGTCGAATAGTGGGTAAAAAGTTGCTAGGAGTTTTCAGATTATTTAATGCACATTAGCCTTTTCCTTATATGAACTCATTTTCACACATCTGCAAACAGAGTAGACCCAGATCAGACCGCTCCTATAGGAGCCGTCTGATTAGGGTCTGCTCTGTTTGCTAATGGAATTTGAAAGATCTGTTTCTTTACATTCTAGAATGGCTACAATGTTCCATCTTCCATATTTCGTTATAACTATTTTGTCCATGAATATTGAAATTGGTATTGAAATTTGGAATAAATATAGAACAGGGAAAGGGTTAAACATAACCTAAAAGTATGCCCTGCTCATATTACTTAGATTGATAACTTCACAGTAAATTTCACGGCAGAGGTAGCTACACAATTCAACTCATTCCCTCCTAGACTACAGCTAGACCCAACCTCTTTGAATTAATCTACTGAAAAGGAGCGATTGCTAGAAAAAAGGAAAATTTTAGAATTGTATAGTTTTGAAACCAATGTGAGATTTATCACAATGGTTTCAAAAATGGTTTTACATAGGGGCCGAAAGGCGTCAGTAGGAGGGAATGAGTTAATGCAATTTCATTTCTGCTATATAATTGCTTATGCTTTGTCTGATTTTCAAGTAAGTCAGCATTACCAATTTCCTATACATTGTACTAGTATAGCCATTAGGCATGCCATGTATCAGAGTTTGACTGGTATCCTTAGAAGAGAAATCAATATTGATACTACAGTAAAACCTCTCTATAATGACCACTAAATTGTGTTAATTAGTTGGTTTTTAGGGCAGGGGGCTGCTCAAAGCAGGACGAAAGTAAAACAGAACGCTCCTATAGGAGCGTTCTGTTTTACTTTCACCTTGCTTTAAACATCCACCTGCCTTTAACATAAAATACTTGATGTAATTTAGTGGTCTTTATAGAGAGGTTTTACTGTAGTTCGTTTCCACTCCATAACTGTACCATGGTTTGACAGATAATTTCACACCAGAGCAACAAATAAAGGTGCGTACATTGTACTCAAATACTAGAATCGTCATATTTCCACCAAACCCTATGTTGTGACCACTCTTTAGAATTGTCTCAGCATCATTTTGTCCGGCAGTTACTCCTTCAGTTTAATCATTACATTGTTGCTAACTGTACATCATTAAGAATGCTGGATTTTGTTTCAGAGTTTGGAAGTCTGACCACATCCCAGTTGATGGAGAAAGTGAGAGGGTTACAGAACCTGGCTTACCAGCTGGGCCTGGATGAAGGTTACACTTTTATTTAAAATTTTCTGTAAAAACTGTATTAAATAACCACTTAATGATTAACCCTTTCCCTCATATAAACATGTTTTTACGCATCTGTAACAGTAGACCCAGATCAGTCAAACTCTAATAGGAGCCATCTGATCAGGGTCTGCTCTCTTTGGTAATGGAATTTTAAAGATATGCTTCTTTACTTTCTAAAATGGCTACAATGTTCCACCTTCCATATTTCGTTGTAACTATTTTTACCTTGAATATTCAGTAGGTATTGAAATTTGAAATAAACATGGAACAGGGAAAGAGTTAAACATAGGAGTCTTTAAAAAACAGGTACATGTAGTTTGCTTAATGCATATCAAAAGTAATTCAGAAAGTTCGTTTGGGAGCAGCAATAAGCTACCACCTACCTTAAAGATCCAAAAGTTTGTAAAGGTGTATAACTTAGTTTGGCACCATTTTTGTACGCCCGTTTGAAAAAATGGGATGTATTATGATATAATTTATGGAATGGCGATGTCTGTCCATCTGTCTGTCTGTAACATCTCTAATTCAAGTTCTGCAGGGGACGGTACAGTAGCATGGATGTGTCCCGGTACGTATATCCAAGGTCAAGGTCGCACAATTGGACTTAGAATTTGCGTTTAGCAATAATGTTAACCTCAATTTATCTGTCAGTAACATCTCTAACTCAAGTTCTGCTTGGTGGATCCTTCTCACATTATACCACAATGTTTATCTGGACATGGTACAGTAGCATGGGTGTGTCCCGGTACATATATCCATGGTCAAGGTCGCACAATTGGAATTCGAATTTGCGTTTAGCAAAAATGTTAACCTCAATTTATCTGTCTGGAACATCTCTAGCTCAAGTTCTGCTTGGTGGATCCTTCTCAAATTTCCCCACAATGTTTATCTGGACATGGTACAGTAGCATAGGTAGGTCCTGGTACATATATCCAAAGTCACGGTCGCACAACTTAGACTTGGACTTAGAATTTGTGTTTAGCAAAAATGTTAACCTCAATTTGTGTAACATCTCTAACTCAAGTTCTGCTTGGTGGATCCTTCTCAAATTTCACCACAGTGTTTATCTTGACATGCTACAATAGCATGGGTGTGTCTTAGTACGTATATCCAAGGTCATGGTCGCACAATTGGACTTAGATTAAGAATTTATGTTTAGCATTTGTGTTCAGCAAATATGCTAACCTCAATTTATGTTGAACAAGGCCTCATCGTGCGTATATTGTGCCCACTTTCGCTCTTGTTATAATTTTATATTAGAATAGTAGCGACGTAGACCCAGATCATACTGCTTCCTCAGGAGCAGGTTGATTTGGGCCTAAAGTTTTGCTGAAATTTGTCTGTGCAAATACTTCAGGAAATTAAGGTACATGTATGTGTCAGAGCTACAGATAAGATGCGTAAATTGAAATATTTTTAAGTACAAATTCTTTATTTCTCCACCAAACCCTATGTCGTGACCATTCTTTAGAATCGTCTCGAAGAGACGATTCTAAAGAGTAGTCACAACATAGGGTTTGGTGGAGAAATGACGATTTTAGTATTTGAGTACGCATCGTTATCTGTAGCTCTGTATGTGTATAATGCATGGGGTATTATGATATCATTATGTCACAATGTGTAATTACTTAACCCTTTCCCTGTTCAATATTCACGTAAGAAATAACAAAATCATGAATATTTATTAGCTGAATTTTTATAATAGTATATGTACATAGAATGTTTTGGTAATGGGTAATTTCATAAGCAAACCGAGCAGACCCTGATCAGACAGCTCCTATAGGAGCCGATTGATCTGAGTCTTTTTAGTTTGCAAAGGCATGAAAAGGGGTTTATATGAAGTAAAGGGTTGCTGTTGGTTTTTTTGTAATACATATTTTAATTTATCTGTATTTTGTTCAAGATATAGTACATACTATCATTATTACATCAATATAAGATGAAAAACTATGTTTTATGAGAGAATAGATGAAGAAGAAGAAGAAGTACAAAGGCTGTGTGAATGTATGAAGTAAAGGGTTAATGCAGTTACATGTAATACAAGCTGCCACACATGTCATGGTATTGTTGGTAAATTGCCCTAGGTATATATATGATGAATAAACAATAAAACTGTTAATCCCTTTCTTAATGGATATTCATGCAAGATATAATGAGATCATGAATATTTATGGGATGTGAACACAGGCAATGTTGGCTATGGTAGAGATGTTGAAGTGAGATTTATATCATTCAGAAAGCAAAGAGAGCAGATCCTGATCAGATGGCTCCAACAGGATCTGTCTGATATGGGTCTACTCTGTTTACAAATGTGCTAAAAGGCTAGCTATGGAGTAATGAAGCAAATCAAGGTTTGAGATTAATATTAAAGGTACATGTAATATGTGTATGACATCATATATTTAGCTCATATTGTTGTAAGTCAATTTTCTATGTAGTAAACCCCCTCTAAGCTGGATGTTAAATATAGAATAAATATTGGTCTTGCAGACAGGTGGCAGCTTAATGCAGGGTGATAGTCATGCAGAAAGCTCCTATAGGAGCTTTCTGCATGACCTTCGCCCTGCATTAAGCTGCCACCTGTCTAAAAGTATGTAAACTCTTCTCTGCTAGAATTCCGATTTAGTCTTAGAGTGGTTTTACTGTATAAGGGGAATATGTACATTCATTTCAGCAAGAGAAATGACCAGAGGGAAATTCCTGCAGATATTACAGCGACAGAAGCGCTACTGATATTTCCATGATTTTTCCATCGGCCTGTGCAATACAGCTCTACTATGTGGAGTCTCTTATGAATTGTTGAAAGAAGGTGATCACCTCAGAAGTCTATTGCCAAGGAAACGATGATCTAGACCTGTCACTGTGCTACATGATCTGAGTCTAGAGTATGTGCTTGTCATTTTTTCAGTGATTCAGCAGACGTTAGTGTGATAAATACTAGCAGAACATATCAGGTTCTGAGATACCTTCACTACCATGTTTAAAGTTATGTTGTAACATTGCAGAGGTCCAGGCAAGGTGCATAAATTACATTTTCAGTAATAGTTCCTTTATTTCTCCACTGAACCCTATGTCTTGATCACTCTTTAAAGTGGTTACAACATAGGTTTTGGTGGAGAATTGACTATTTTGGTATCTGAATTAGTATCTTTATCCATTGCTCTGCATTTTGAAAGAATTCAGACCTACAGGAAATGCTCAGTAACTACACTACTTTGTAAAGATTTAGAAGGAAAGTATTCCAGTGCTTGAAGTAAATAGAAATTTGCACAGGCCAAATTGAAAATGTTAAAAGTGTAGAATGTTTCATTGAGTTGGAAATAGTACCATTTTAAATTTTTAATTATTAACCAGTTACATGATGAATATTCATTTAAGAATTAATGATATTTTCAATATTGATTAGCTATATTTTTATGATTATGAACACAGCAAGTTTTTTTTAATGTGGCAGAGATTGTAAAATCATGTCCATATTATTTCATATTAAGCGAACAGAGCAGAACCTGAACAGACAGCTGCTACAGGAGCCATCAGATCTTAGTCTACTATGTTTGAATATGCATAAAATGTGTGTGTGTGTGTGTGTGTGTGTGTCAGGTAAAGGGTTAAGGCTGGAATATGTATTCATTTCTAGCATCAGTGCTTTCTTAACCCTTTATCATGTAGGGATGCATTTGCAAACAGAGTAGACTCAGATCAGATGGCTGTTGTAGCTCTGTTTGCATATGAAATTTAATAAATCTGATCAAGTGGCTCCTATAGGAGTCGTTTCTGTTTACAAAGGTGTTAAAAGGTGCATCTATGGAGTAAAGTCTTGGAAAGTCTCCAGAAGAAATATTGGTAAATTTTGACCGTGGATAGTATGTTTTTGGATAGTATGTTTATTGCCAAAAGTGATATTGGTGTTTCAATGTTTTCTGAATATATGCAGTAAGACTGGTTTTAAGTGACAACATTCTGATTAAAATGGAGTTGGTAAAAAGCAAGGCAAAAGTAATGTAGACAGCTTCTTTGGGAGCTCTCTGCATTTAAATTGTCCAGCATTAAGATACATGTAACTTGCATTAAGACTTCTTTTACTGGTCACTTAAAACAGGTATTTACTATACAGCAATGTTATTACGGAAGTTTACATAACAAAATAAAGCTATAATTATGACATGGGGCGTTGTTTTGCTGTCCTTGTGCATTATTCTATCCCTTTTCCTCATGAATATTCATCTAAGAAATGATGATGTGGTTAGTTAAATGTTTATAATAGTATTTTAGCTATGTGAGAAACTAGAAGCAGAATTCTATTATTTTATAAGCAAACAGTGCAGACCCTGATGAGATAGTTCCTACAGGAGCCATTAGATATGTGTCTACTCTGTTTGCAAAGGCGTTTAAATGTACATCTATAGAGTAATCTAAGTTAAAATTATTAGTTGTTTTCCATTACTATACTCTCACAAATGAAGGTAGCAGGTAAGTCGAGTAAAACCAACGATCAACGGCCGCAGTACAGACGATTTTAATCACAAATGAAGTTGGGGGAGGGGGTGTTACATGTGACACATTGTTGGTTTGTCGGTCGGTCCGTCCGTCTGTTGACACTATACAGTGAACCCCGCTAATGCGACCACTTAATAAACATCCACTGGTGTCGTTTATAGCAGGTGGTTGCTTAATGCAGGACGAAAGATATGCAGAAAGCTCCTATAGGAGCTTTCTGCATAACTTCCGTCCTGCATTAAGCTACCACCTGCCTCTGCCACCAAGAATTATGCCCCTTTTTGGTGGTCGCATTAGCGGGGTTTTACTGTATACTGTAGAACCCCTCAAAACTGGAATTCTAGTAGAAAAGAATTTAGATACTTTTAAGCAGGTGGCTGCTTAATAATGCTGGGTGAACGTTATTATTTCTGACATGAATGTTTATGAATGTCTTGTGCGAGTTTTAATTGCACCCTGTATTAAAAAGGCATTGAAAAAAAAATCTTGTCGCTCTTGAAAATTCAATTCAGTCATTAATAATTAGTCATTAGTGTGAGAATGTGTACAAACAGTGCAGACCTGGATCAGTCCGTGTTTTCAAAATTTGTGACTGACCAGTGTCTGCACTATTGCATAGGTAGGCAAATGAATCAACATTGCCTACCCCTATGAGATACGTGCAGAGTGTCAAGTTAATTTAACGCTTTCCTCCATGAATATTCATGTACGAAAGAACGACGTCATGAATATTAGATTAATTTGTTATAATAGCACGTCATGGAAACATGCATGTTTGGCAATGGTAGAAACTAGAATCAAAGATCTATATTATACCATAAGTACACTGAACACAACTCCTAAAGGAGCCGTCTGATCTGGATCTTCTCCACAAAGGCGTATTTATGGGGTAAAGGGTTAAAATAATCGACTTTGCTGTCGGAAAACCGATACAAGAAAGGTAATTCCGTTAGCCTTACAAAAAATAGCAGTTATTTTAGCTGGAGTTATTTCCCTTATATAGTTTCACCAAGGAATGCGGTCAGTTAATCGGCGTCCAAATTAGGATCCAAATTTACACTGCGCATTTTGTTGAGTAAAGGAAATTACCTTATATTATATTAACTTTTAATGTGCATGAAATTTCTTTAGCGTGCCAGGAGTTTTTGTGAAGCGTTTTAACATTGTTTTTCAAACAGCGGATCGGAACACATCGGAAAATTCTATGTATCATTCTATAGATAGATAGATAGATATGATAGATAGATAGATAGATAGATTCTATAGATAGATATGATAGATAGATAGATAGAGAGATAGAGAGATAGATAGATAACGACAATAGTTAACAACACATACATATTTGAATATTATATTCCTTTACTTCATGAATAAAAGCATGAATGCATGAATAGTAAATAACTGCATTTTACTGTGGCATATTAACACAGGATATTTGGCAAATGTAGAAAGTGTAAAATCAGAGCTATATTATTAAATCAGCAACAGAGGCCGTCTGATCTCTGTCCTCTGTCTGTAAAGACGTTAAAAGACGTACAGTATCTAACGCCGCTAATGCGGTCACCTAAAAGAGGTATGATTCTGGGCGCTAGATGCAGGTGGTAATTTAATGCAGGACAAAAGTAATGCAGAAAGCACCTCCTTATTAAGACACACATGTTTATTCATTAAGTGGTCGCATTAGAGGGGTTCTACTATATTTATGAAGTAAATGGTTAAGGCTGTGCAGCTGTATGCAGGACGATAGGAACGCAAAAATATACCACAGGATCTCATTCAACCCCCTCTTCACACATTTGCAAACAGAGTAGACCCAGACCAGACGGCTCCTATAAGAGCCGTCTGATAAGGGTCTGCTCTGTTTGCTAATTGAATTTGATAGATTTGTTTCTGTATTACGCATTTCTTTCATTCTGTATTTACCTGCCTCCATCTTATGGTTATAAAATATTGTACATATATACCGGTATATCTTATGAGTGCCGGTGGGTGTCGGATCGTGAAGTCTCTTATCGGACATTGCCTTTCAAAGCAACAGCGCGTCTGGTTCTACACTGTTCGAAAATGTCATACAGTAGAACTTGTCCTAAGCGGCCATTCATTTATTGAAGGCGGTTGCTTAATGCGGGGCAAATGTAATACAGAAAGCTCCTATAGGAGTCTATATGCATTACTTTTGATCTGCATTAAGCTGCCACCTGTCCTACAGACCCATGCTTAGACCTTTTTGATGGCCACTTAAGGTCTACTGTATTTCTCGTAATGCTACAGTTAAACCCTCTCTGAACGAAGATACAAAAGAGAACTGTTACTATGTCCTTTGGGTAGGTCGTAGCTTAATGCAGGACGAGGTCTTACAGACAGATCGTAACTTAATGCAGGACGAGGTCTTACAGACAGATCGTAGCTTAATGCAGGACGAGGTCTTACAGACAGATCGTAGCTTAATGCAGGACGATGTCTTACAGACAGATCGTAGCTTAATGCAGGACGAGGTCTTACAGAAACTCCCATGGGAGCTTTCTGAATAACTTTCGTTCTGCATTAGGAATCACCTTGATGTTACAGACATTCGTTCTTATTCATTAAAATGTCGTTATAAACACGTTTTACTAGCCTGAATTTAATTATAGGGCTCTATTTTATTTTCAAGAAATGAGAAAGAATTGTATGTTTTCTATAATTCACACAGGGGGGGGGGGGGGGGGGGATACAGGAAGATAAACTTGTGGGGAAATAAAGTTTCTGTACATACATTGTATTTGTTTCAGATGTGAAAAAAGTTTTGCTTATGGGATACTATAGATCTGATTCTATAGTTCCTGCCATAACCAAACAATTCAAACAGTCACATAAACAAGATATACATGTATAATCATTTAGAAACAGATACTTGTTATTATTATTGTTACTTGTAAACTTGATTACTTCTGTCAATTGACTTATTTCATTTATTCTCAATAAATTTATTTAAATTGTGTACCAAAATATTAAATGTTGCACAAAACATTTTTCTCTCTCTGAGCCTGCGTATCTCTATCAATACTTCACTTCAACCAGTGAGCGAGATCCATTGCCCTCTTCCGTTTCAAACATCCAAATATTTTAGTCACTAACATTGCTCATTGCAAAGACAAAAATTCCTTGAATTACTATTTTTGACTATACTATTGTCACGTATTATTTCAGATTCCCGTGTGAGCTGTCTGGCTAACCATGATCTAAAATAATATCTGCTTCCGGGTTGTTATTTTATTATTATTATTTTTAAACACTATTGACCGAATGTCAGACACCTTGGATCCTGATAAGACGCCGAGTTACTACTCGGTCTGTGATCTGGATCCAAGCTGTTTGCAAACGCAAATAGAGTCGCGTTTGGTATAAAAGTATATATAATACAGATCTGATTATGCAGTTTCCGTAATAGCAACAAATCCATTGTTATTAAAAAATAACCCAATTAAGACGCACGGTGTCATTATTTCGTACATAAATATACATCAGGTAAACAGTTAAAAATAATTGAATTCGTGAAAATTTCACGATGTCATAAAATTACTATTTAACCCTTTACTCCATGAATTCATACGTTTTTCTAAACAGAGTAGACCCAGATCAGGCGGCTCCTCTAGGACCGTCTGATCAGGGTCTGCTCTATTTGCTTATTAATAATATGGAAAGATTTTGTAGTTTCTGCCATGGCCAAAAATTCTGTGTCCATGTGCCATTTGGCATTTACTGTTTTAACCCTTTACTCCATGAATACGTTTTTCTAAACAGAGAAGACCCAGATCAGGCGGCTCCTCTAGGACCGACTGATCAGGGTCTGCTCTGTTTGCTTATGAAATAATATAGATATGATTCTGTAGTTTCTGCCATGGCCAAACATTCTGTGTCCATGTTCCATTATAAAATATTTATGGTGCCATCATTTCTTACATGAATAGTCATGCGGTAAAGGGGTAATTGTATAACAGAAGGTCATAGATTTCATTATTTGCTTTGATTAGAATTTATAACCTCAGTATCATTGCTCATCCCAAACTATCGTATTCCCGACAATACTTTACTTACCCTCTACTCCATCAATACGCTTTTCTACGCCTTTGCAAACAGAGTAGACCCAGATCAGACGGCTCCTATAGGATCCGTCTGATCAGGGTCTGCTTTTTGTTTATGAAATAATATAGATTAGATTCTACAGTTTCTGCAATGGGCAGGAATTCCTGTATCCATGTGTCATTATAAAAACAATCTTATCAATATTCATGATGCCATTAATTCTTACATTAATATTCATGGGATAAACATATTTAAGGGCTAGTATAGGCTACGCTGTGATCTGTAAATCCCATCTGGGGTGCAAAAATCATTGTAATGTTCAGCTTACTGTGTCTATTTTGCGTCATTGTAACATTTTTTTGAGGTAGATACATACATAATGTATACTACAGCTATTACTTGTCACAGGTCGGAAGATCTCGTGACTAACAACAGTGAGATAGTACAATCATCGGACTCATCATAATTAACACGTTCGGGCTGAAATCCGATGTTGTACGGAATTGGCCGGTATATTATTGAAGCCCCGCCCAGCCCTGTTGGTAGCGTACTGTTAGTGTAGTACAGTAATCGTTAGATTCTGCTCAGACATTACATAAAGTTTATATATTCAATAAAATTGAGACTCCAATCGCTTAATTTTTTTATCTGTGTAATTCCTTAGGGGAATAAACGGGGATTCTATGGGAAATTCAACAAATCATTGCTGTGGGAAAACACAGTAGCATGTTACAGCATGCCCAGTAGCGCGCGTATTTTGATTGGCCGTTTGACTTAAGCACCGCCTCCTTTTTGTTACGGAGTCGCATCAGCCACCAGAGAGTAAATATTATCACAGGGCTATCATATCAAGTGTAAAAGCTAACGGCACAAGACGTGTTTACAGTTATACCCCAGTGTCACTGTTGATTTAAGTGCTACACGTGCATTAATCGCGAAACAGTAGAGTGGAACTGGAAAAGAAACTTACAGGATTAAATAGGTATAAACGTAGATCTACATTACACATGTTCTGAAATAGATGTGTAACAAATGGTCGGACTTGACATTGGAAAAATACGGATTTGCTGACGTTCGTTATATTGGACTATTGAGATTAATTAGTGACATTTGACGTCAGTGTGGTAGTTTATTATTACAGATAATAATAATCTTTATACGATATTGGAAACTGGTACAGAACTACAACAGGACTGGTTCGACAGTTTATTAGTGAAAGCTTACGTTGGATGCGTTATTAAAATTATTGTGTAAGTAGACCAGGTTTATTGCAATAAGTATAAAAAACATTCCGGATTTAATGTTTTCAACACTAAAATAGCTTTCTTCTGCAAATTTGTGGTCTGCTGCAGTTCTAAAATTACACATTTCTTCCATTTTTCATCAAACAAGAAGTAAGATAGATCTAGAACAATATTGTCAAAGAGGTTAGACCCTGATAAGTAACTCGGCGTCTCATCTGGATCCAGTCTATATTCATGCAAAGAGTGAATGCGTACTTGTTGAAAGAGCACTAGGCCTACATACTTGACGATTCTTCAAAACACAGAAATTAGACTGAATTAATTATTTCATTCTTTCTTTCTTTCTTTCTTTCATTCATTCATCATTTCTTTCTTTTTGTCTTTCTTTCCCTTTTCTTCTTTCTTTCATTCGTTCATTCATTCATTCGTTCTTTTTTCTCATGCAACCATTTGATCTGTAGGCCTATGCTGACAATTGATGACCTTTTTTCAATCATTCCAGCATTCGTACCATGTAAACCATGCAGCAGATGTTGAAAACAAGGAAAGACGAAGAGGACGCCCCAGCCGGACCATCGGCCTTTTACCAGGCTGGTCAATTAGGGAAATCCCCGACCCTAGCAGCAGTGCACAGCAGCAGTCACCGGGACAGCGGTTATGGCACCGACTTCTCGCCTGCTTCTAATGCGTCACGCAGATTTACGTATGACGACGACCTTGACGTCGATCTCACGGAAGCGCTTGACGACATGGACCTGAATCAGGATAACGAGGTTTTCAGCTCGACAATATTCGAGTGTAGTGAGACGGACGACACAGACAAGGAGGTGGAAGGGTTACTGAACGAGGAGTCAAACACTCGACACCCGGTCTCCCAGCCGATCCAGATAAAGCGGCCATCAGCTCCGATTCCAACCCCGGAAGATAATATGGAGGAAGACAGTGGTGACAAGGATTCTGATTCCGTGCCAGTGTCTGAGCAATGCTCTCATGTGAACTGGGATATTAATAGGGAGAGACACATGATACGAACCCGTTTCCGGCCTATTGTGAGCCGCAGTGTCGGAACTCAGACTCCAAGCCCCCATGGCCAGATCATTACTGAGGCCATGACGTCAGTTGGAAGGTTCCAGCCCTATGCGAGAGGTAAGCAATTTGTTAGTCATAAAGTAGAACAGAACCTCTTCTTTAACCATTTAACTTTTTTCCCCATAAAGATACATCTAAAATATCGTCTTTGTAAACTGCAGTCCCAGAATAGATAGCCCCTGCAGGAGCCGTCTGATCAGGATCTGCTCTGTTTGCTTATGAAATAGTAGAGATGTGAGTCTACAGTTTCTGCCACGGTAAACAATTCCCCTGTTCATGGTGCCATTATAAAATAAAATGTAATTAATATTCATACATTATTTCTTGCATGAATATTCATGAGGGAAAGAGTTAAGGAAAATAAAGATTAGATATGTGTCTTTAAAAGCAGATGGCAGCTCAATGCAGAATAAAAGTAAGGCAGAAAGATTCCACAAGGACTTCTGCACTTCTTTCGCTCTGCAATTAGCTGTCTGTAAGTCTACTATAAGTATTTGACCTTATGATCCAGAATCGTACGTAAACCTGTGATTACCTATCAAATAGTTTGGATCCAGATACCCCCCACCCCCGAGTAAATCGTCGTCTGTGTTAGACACGTTGATCATGTTTTAATGGAAACAAAATATAATGAATGTTATTTAAAGCAGACGACTTCTTTTGCAGACGATCATTGTTAACAATGGTAGAACTAATCATGACGTCACCGTTTCTTATCAACAGAGACAATTATTAGAGTTTCTAGTTTGGATTCAAATAAAACTCCATTAGGCGTTGTGTTTGTATCCAAATTGCTGTTCGTTTTACCACGAAGTAAATACTGTATTTACTTCGTGGTTTTACATTGCTGCAGATACGACGCGCATTTAGAAAATCTAATCAACAATTGTTAGTAACTCTCCGCCTTTCCGAGGCGATTCTAATGAGTTGCAGCAAGCCATGGTTGGAAATGTGCTAGATCAGTACACATCTAAAAGACTTATCTACAATACAACAACCATCGATCTCGTACAGGTTGCGCAAGAGGCGATAGAGTTTTTCAATGAACACGACCGGATCGATATCGCCAATGTTACTGTGTCAAATCGATTAGAATAGTAACTGACTTCACCACCCTAACTTTTGCGCGGCCACATAATGTCACCGACAAAAGTGGTCGTTTGCTACATTTAATTTCGTTTAATTTTCTTTCAAAAAACATTAACACGGAAACAAACAGTTTAGATCCTGGTGAAACGTTGAAAGACGTCAAACAGATGGCATTTGTAATCACAGGTTCGCCACTGGCAGCGAAAAGCGTTATTTATTGGCAATGGATCCCGCAATCTGACGACAGTATCGCTGGATTTTATGGCGAACAGTGACGTCCCAGATTTAAGGTTTACATATCTGTAATTGATCGAAAAATAAAAACATATAGCAGGCCATTTGATTAATGGTTAATGCCTTTAAAACAATTTTGATCCAGATGAGAAGTGTCTTATCAGACCCAGACTGTTTATAATCTGATAATGTTTATTTTTAAAACAAACGGTGGATTTTTTAAATGAAATGTTAAACGGTTGACAGAACGTGGCAGCGAAAGAGTTAACAAATTATCATCTGCAAAAAAATGTTCGCTGACCCTCCCTCCTTTACATACACATACACACGCACGCACGCATGCACGCACAGCACAGCACAGCGCACACACTACCACCACCGTCGCCGCCACAAATAACAACCACTACCACACATAATACAAGTGGCGAACATGACTCAGATGCAGAACTGTGTCAACACTGTTTGCAAACATTGAACTTATTTCGCAAATTCTGTGAGCTTAGTAGGCCCAAACCATTGTACGGAAGATATCACTCTAAGGCAGCTTTGTCACTCTCCATATGCAGACACTTAGTCATATCTTTTCAATAGTAAATCACTAAATGTCGTCTGCTGTAAAGATCGTCTGCTTCAAAATGGCGTCTGCTACAATGTGCGTTCATGATTCATTCTCGTCTGCTACAAAATATCATTTACTTCGAAGTGTATTCTGCTACAAAATAGCATATATACTTTTAAATCTCTTTTGTAACAATATAATGAATTCAAAGTGTAGTGTCCTTTAAAAAAGCAGCAGACTGGTCGCAATGCATCAAGAAACGGTCTGGCATATGATCGGAGATTGATGTTTTTTCAATATGTTAGAAAATATACTCTCCAAACTTCGGTTCGTTCAGCTCAAATTAGCAACTGCTCAATTTTCTAATGTAGAGAACAGATATAGTAAATCCTCTCTAAACCAGACGTTCAATTTAGTATAAATATCGGTCTTGGAGACAGGTGACAGCTTAATTAATGCAGGGTGAAAGTCACGCAGAAAGATCCTCTACGAGTTCCTAGACCCAGGCTAGAGGAGCTTTCAGCATGACTTTCACCCTGCACTAAGCAGCCACTAACATACAACGATCACAACTGGATCGTTAAAACCTAGATAATTCTATCGTGCATGTACTAAGTTTTCTGCACACAAGAATGTGCGGTAATTTCCGCTACCCGAGTAATAGGGATTGTCGTTAATTACGACCTACGATAACTTTGGACGTACGATATTTCGTCCGACGAGCTGCAAGTGTTCCAGTATGGATGCAGATATGTATCAGCTTCTTCAATGTTCGGGCATTTATGATTAACAACCCTAGACATGGGAAAATAGACAAACAGTGTAGACTCAGATCAGAGGGCAGCAGAAATACCTCGTCAAATGAATATTAGATTTGTTCATACTGCATGTACATATTTAGGGAAGAGCTTATAGGAAATGAGACCTAAAAAGGTTAACCATTTACTCCATTAATACGCCTTTCTACTCCTTTACAAACAGAATCCTAGAGTCACCCAGATCAGACGTTTGCTATAGGAGCCGTCTGATCAGGGTCTACTCTATTTGCTTATGAAATAATATACATGTAAGATGTTATTTCATAGTTTCTGCCATGGCCACAAATTTCCTGTGTACATAACTACATATACCATTATCAAACATAATATAATCAATATAATATCAATATTCATACCATGATGGTGTCATTTCTTACATGAATATATATGGAGTAAAGGGTTAACACACAGAACAGACCCGCCCTGTATATATGAGCCATCTGACCGGGGTTTACTCTGTTTGCCTGTGAAGTAATATACATAGGATTCCACAGTTTCTGCGACGGTCAAATATAATGTATTCTCATGCCATTATAAATAATCCTATTGAAATGAGTTATTTCTTTCTAACATGCCTATTCATTAAGAACGGTTAAGCGGCGCGTGTTCAGGTTTTAGTTCATGACCAGCAGAATATGAAAGATCTTTAGCGTTTATTTATTTTGTAATCAGTGTGGTCAGCATGCATGCGACATGTTGGGGGAGAGAAAAGACTGCTGATGTCGTATGACCAATCAGTGTATTGTCCTGGCCCCAGATGTCTCGGCGTGGTGTCATTTTGTTAAGATATTATGACACCTATTATCTGGCCTTTAAGTCGTCTTAACCCTTTGCCTCGTACAAACACCTTTCTAAACACAGTAGAATCAGATGAGATGACTCCTGTAGGAGCGGGTCAGGTATACACTGTTTGCTTATGAAATTATACAGACCTGATCCTACAGTTTCTACCAATAGATATCAACATGAAACCCAGTAAAATCTGCCAAAGCCAAAAGTCCAGTACAGTAGAACTCCTCTAATGCGACCAATTAATAAATACACATGGTTGTCTCTATGAGCAGGTGGTTGCTTAATGCAGGGCAAAAGTAATGCAGAAAGCTCCTCTAGGAGCTTTCTGCATTACTTTTGTCCTGCATTAAGCTACCACCTGCGTCTAGCACCGAGAATTATACCTCTTTTAGGTGGTCGCATTAGCGGGGTTTTACTGTATTCATAATTTAGATAATTTACATTTATAAATGCATACTTTTTCATATGGATATTCGTCACATGCTATAAGAGTGTTATGGACAGTTTGAAACCCTGGCGTCTTCCCTGGGTCAGCACTGTTTGCATACCTTATCACGTGTTTTCACACTGCTGTATACGCGCTCAAATGTACATCCACTGGGCTTTATAAGCTACTCCTAATCAGCCATTAAAAGAAGTATAAGTCTATGTGTCTAGACCAGTGGGAGCTTAATGTAGGACAAAAGTAATCCCCTGCATTAAGCAACCACCTGTCTGACAATTTTGTTCAGTCAGTGGTCGCTAAAACAGATTTTGCTGTGCCTCTTTCTGGGTCCAGATAAAACGTGTATTAACCCTTACCCGACGAATATTCACGTAAGAAATAATGTCTGTGTGAGCCGGTTTTATAACAGCATTATTAGCAAGATATTATTTTATTACGGCAAAAAATCAGGGCTATATTTTTCATACTGCTTCAGACGGCTTCTGTAGCAGCCGTCACGGTCTGATCTAGGCCTGCTCTGTTTGCAAAGGCGCGAAGAAGCGTTGGCACGAGGGAAAGGTTTAAACTTGTATCGTCATATCTGGACAATTAGATATTCCAAATTTGGTAATCTTCAAACACAACGACCACATTTGAATTTGTAAACTACGCAGACGATATCTGTCGCAGCAGCCGACTTTTTGGCGGCACGGTAAAGGTTAGCGTATTTTAGGCAACACTCCGCCACGAGCCACGGATCACACTTACATCAGCTTTTTAAATAAATCTTGCCCAATCTTTTCAAATTTCGGTCACCTGATACAGTCCTTAGGTATAGTCGTGATAGCGACTAGCCCGCCTTAGGTAAATCTTATCGATATAGGAAATGTCGTCTGATTCTAATTTAATCGTCTGCTGAATGAAAAAAAAATAATAATAAAGTATTATCGATTGTTCATATCGATTTGTTTTGAATGAAATTTAGATAAGAAAAAGAGATGTTTACGGACTCAGAGTAGCCTGGCTCCGTTTCGCCAGGTGAAAGGTTAAGTGCATTTTAACAACTTAAGTAAGTTTAATGATTCATTTTATGACTTGCTGTTTGTGTGTCCTTTACTCTCCGCGGTGTGTATGGTGTTCATTATCGATCTGCAATATGATATTGATAATACGTTTTAACTCTTTTACCTCATGAGTGCCCATTTAAGAAATAGTGACGTCGTGATTATTAGTACAGTGAACCCGGGATACAAACTGTTTGAGTGTACAGTAGAACATATCTAAAGCGACCACTTAATGAATAAACGCACGCGTATTTTAAAAACAGTGATTGCTTAATACAGAACGAAAGTAATGCAGAAAGCTCCTACAGGAGCATTCTGCATAAATTTCGTCCTACATTAAGCGACCACATGCCTTTGAGCTATGACCTAGAAAACCCTATTTTAGGTGGTGTCTCTGAGGGGTTTTACTGTATTGGATATTTCTAAAGATCAATGAAACCAAAATGATTTTTAGAAGTTCAGCAGACGACATGTCTTGCAGACGAAAAATGATGAGCGTGCTAAGAGTTGGTACTTGTAATGCGGCTTTACACATGTACTCTAGCTAGGCATTTTACGTAATTACAATATTGTTTTGTAAGTTGATGCATAAAACATGGCATGTTTGGTTTATCTGTTATTTCCTGTTGCATCATATCACATCGAGCGATGCACTTAACTTTTTCAGTACCCTGGGTCAGTTTGTTTTGGCTTTTGCAAATAGTTTGGATCCAGATGAGATGCCAAGTAATTTAGCGTCTCGTCAGGATCTTAACTGTTTGACGCCCTGCTACTGTTTTTAATAAATGAGAAAAATACTTGGAGAAATATAACAGACGACACTTTTGCAGACGAATGTTACTTATTGTTTAATTTACAGCACACAGCGCGTGCTACGCATATTTGTCGTCTGATTCAACATTCTTGAAAATCATGTCTTTGCATTACAACGATTATGCTGTAAAACATGGATTTTGATGAGACGCCGAGATGCCGAAATCAAGTGAAGTAATATTTACAATGTCGGGTATACCGAACACATAACATAAGCTTTACAATGTCGGGTATACCGAACACATAACATAAGCTTTACAATGTCGGGTATACCGAACACATAACATAAGCTTTACAATGTCGGGTATACCGAACACATAACATAAGCTTTACAGTGTCGGGTATACCGAACACATAACATAAGCTTTACAATGTCGGGTATACCGAACACATAACATACCCTTTCTATAGCGTTAAATCCTTACTTGGTGAATATTTATATAAGAAATAAAGACACCATGGATATTAAGTAATTACTTTAACCCTTTCCCTCATATTGACGACTTTTGACGACTCTGTAAAAGTCACTTTGTGAAACCATTGTGATAAATAGAGCATTTGCTCCTATAGGAGCAAATGCTCTATTTATCACAATGGTTTCAAACTACAAACTTCAAAAATTTTCCTTTTCTCTAGTTAATGCTCCTTTTCGGTAGATTTATTCAAAGAGGTTATATCTAAAAAATAGCCTATGAGGTAATGGGTTAATTGTTACAATATCATGGCCTCGGGAAGATCTGGTAATGACAGAAACTGTATAATCCTATCTATATCATCAAACAGAGCAGACCCTATACATGAGCCATCTGATCTGTGTCGTATCTGTTTGCAAAGACATAGAAAGACGTATTTATGGAGTAGAGGGTTTACACTGACTCGGAATATTGTTTGGATCTAAATTATTTACTGCCACTTTAAAAACAAATAACCCAATTAATACCCATGTCAGATAGTAGAGATTTGTAACATAATTCAAACACCAGGTCCTGATCAGATGCCCTATTCTTATTATTGATAGAGTTTATCTGGTTCTTTAAGATGCCCAATGTAATGCATTGATACATCGGACCACGGTTTATAAAGTCTCATCCGAAGGACTTGGTCCGGCGGGGGATCGTACCAGGGATCCTTGGTTCGATCTCCCGCGGAACCAAGTCCATCGGACGAGACTTTATAAATATAAACCCATAGCCCATAGTTGACAGAAACGGACGTTAATCAACACAACTAGTAACCAACCGAAACGAGCTGCATGCTTTGGGTCTATCCTGTTTGCAAAAGCATAAAAGGGGGGATTATCAAGTATAATTTGAAATATTTTTATTTTACTGTAAAGTTGTTTAGACAGCGATTTGGCAAACATGTTTGCTTGGTACCCTACTTCTACCAGAGTGGTAGAAACTGGGGGGCCAACCAAACGTCTGTTTGAGAGTGATTGTGAAATAAAGATTTGGAACCAAGTCCTTTTGAGACTTAGTTTCTTGACATCTAAGGAAAGAGACATCTTACCCCCGGGGATATTTAGGTTTATTGCTCTCGTGCGTGTGGTAGGGAAGCTAAACTGTCAAGGTTCACGCTATCACTGGTGCACACCATATGCTCGCCCTCCTTGTTCTCGCCCGGGGCGGAGATTCACACGAACGAAGGATGAATGGGATGGTTTACAAAACATTTTGATCTTTATCCTGCAACGAAAATTATCGTCCGTATAATTCGTCGCCTGGTTCAGTTTCACTGTTCCTTCTTATAAACCAAAATAGGATATTAACCCTTTACGTCATAGATACGACCCTTTCACGCCATTGCGAATAGAGTCCGTGTCAGACGACTCATGTATTAGCTGTCCGAGCAGGGTCTGCCCTGTTTGCTATTGGAATTATATAGATCTAATTCTACAGGTTCTGCCATGGCCAAACACTCACGTGCCCCTCTGTCATTATAAGAATCGGGTAATAATACAGTGAAACCCCGCTAATGCGACCACTTAATAAACAGCCACTGGTGTCGTCTAAAGCAGGTGGTTGCTTAATGCAGGACGAAAGTTATGCAGAGCTTTCTGCATAACTTTCGTTCTGCATTAAGCTACCACCTGCCTCTGCCACGCAGAATTGCGCCCCTTTTTGGTGGTCGCATTAGCGGGGTTTTACTGTATCTTCACGATGTTATCATTTCTTATATTAATATTCATGAGGTCAAGTGTAAAACGGTGCTGCTCCTGATAAGTAATCGAGTAATTCAGTGTAGTGTCTGGATTCAGACATAGGGGCCCGGACCGCTTCATTGGGGTCTATATGTACTATATAATAACGTTATTATATAGTACATGTAGACCCCCATGAAGCGGTCCAGATCCCTGTGGATTCAGACTGTTCGCAAAGGACACATTCAGCAATAGCATGCGACATACGGGACGAATCAGCATTTCCCCACCCACTATGTTAATTGAGGGCGTCGTCTGAGTGAACTCCGGCACCCTTGTCATTTTCACATGATATTATGAACGATATACAGTAACACCTCTCTATAGGAGTGTTCTGTTTTACTTTCACCTTGCTTTAAGCATCCACCTGCCTTTAACACAAAATACTCAATGTAATTTAGACTAGTAGTCGTTATAGAGAGGTTTTTACTGAAACCGATTCCTTGGTGAAAGACTTAAAACTGACTTAAACGGCGCCTGGCCTGGATGCACACTATTCGACATGCTACCGAGTCTATATTGTATATCTTTAACCATTATCAGCTGTAGGTTTAAAATGGCAACGTGACGACACGAATGTTTTGGCCAAGACAGAAACTTTAGAACTAGATCTGTATACTTCCATAAGCAAACATGACAGACAATATGTGGGTCTACTCTGTTCGTCAAGACGGCACAAATGGTCTCTCGTGCAAAGGATTATTTAAAGGCTTCCGAGTTCTAGAGTAGATATGCGTCACTGGATTCTGAAGCATTTTGCACTATGTAACAATTGTAAACAGGGCTTGACTACACAGAGGGGTTAATTTATAAGCTAATAAAATAGCGATACAAAGGAGGTCCTGAAACTTAGTATGAAGTAACACTCCAAAGAGTATTACAAGATCCAACAAATTTGCTTATAAAAAGTATTTCTGGGATAATATCTAATAAAGTAGCACCGGGCGTGTGAAGGCGTTAGAATCTTGGCCCATAACCCTTACAACTCAGAATTCCAAAAATCAAACAGGTCAAGCTTATGATAAATATTGAGGGATTAAAAAAAGTGTAACATGACAAACGGTGCAGACCCTGGTGAGAGGGCTCCTCTAGGAGCCCTCTCATCTGGGTCTACACTGTTTGCAAAGGACATTAGTGACTCGAGTCCCGCACTGCAAGGGTTAAGTATAAAACATCTGCTGGAAGTTGGGTCCGGTGCAAGTTTGAGTTCTCCCGAGTGTCAAACAGCTTGGATCCTGATGAGACGCCGATTTACCCGATATCTCATGTGGATGTAAGATGTTTGCAAAGATTATTCAGGTCACAAATAGCAGGGCCAGTGTTAGGAGGTAGAGAGTGACTGTCATTGGTGTACAATATGTACAGAACAATGTTCAGATGATAAAACATGAGAGAGAAGGCGTTCCAGTCTCTATTGCTTAGGCACAAGAGATTTCAGCCAGAATCAGAAATACCCCATTTCCCCTAAGTATTCCGACAGACAAACTGGTCTACACTATTTGCTACTATATATGTCTATCACAATGGTGTTAATTTGATTTATTCGGCTTTACAAACCCGTGGAGAGGGGGGATTGGGTGTCCGAATACTTTGGGTAAGTAAAGTATGTGCCCGGATGTGCGATCAAGTCCAATACTGAATTGGTGCTTTGAAACCAGAACCTTATATACAGAACCAAAGAATCAAAACAGAATGAAGACTGGTGTCATTAATTATACTTGTGCAGTTACTATAAAACAAATGTCACATCCATTTGCCTAGGCAGATAGATGCAAACCTTTGTATGCAATGCAATTCCATTTTCATTCATTAGATGTAATGTTTGTCGAAGACGTTACTTTCGTACTGGTTTGCTAACAATAAATAAAAGTCCAAACGCAAACGATCTTTGAAACAGAGTTTAACCCTTTACTCCAAAACTACGCCTATCTACGCCTTTAGACAGCTCAGAAGGCTTCTAGAGGAGCTGTCTGATCAGGGTCTGCTCTTTTTGCTTAGAATATATAATAAATATGATTCTACAGTTTCTGCCATGGCCTAAAGTTCCCGTGTCCATGTGCAATGCTTACAATTAGTCTAATTAATATTCATGGTGTTATTATTTCTTACATAAATATTCACGGAGTAAAGGGTTAGCCATTTACTCCATGAAATTCATAATAACATCATGAATATTTATTAGCTGAATATTTATCATGACATATGATAAGGTTTAGGCCATGACAGAAACTGTAGATCATCTAAGACTTTATTACACGTATATTATAAGCAAATAGCGACTCCAACAGAAACCGTCTAACCTGGGTTTACTTTATTTTTAAAATCGTTAAAATACGTTTCTGTGGAGTAAGGTTTTTTTTAAAAAAAAAGACTTGACTTTTGAGCCAGACTTGACACTTGAGCCAAGGATTCAATGTCTGGTGTTTATATTGCCCTCCTATTTATCAGCCAGCGAGATTTAAACATTTATGCATGGCTTGATTCCGAAACATGCAAACGAAAACGTGTATTTTATCGACCCGTGTCTTATTTCGCAGGTGTCTTGAAAACCATTTTTATCCCAGCTGCCAACTGGCATATATCTTATGATATGCAGTGATTACAGAAGCTGTGCTTGCTATTATCCCCTTCCATCATAACACATTTACAAACAGAGTAGACCCAGATCAGACGGTTCCTGTAGGAACCGTCTGATCAGGGTCTGCTCTGTTTGCTTATGGCATTATAATAGACAGACTGCAGTGTTTTTAGCTCACCAGAGCACAAAGTGCTCAGGGTGAGCTTTTGTGATCGCCAGATGTCCGTCGTCCGTCGTCGTGCGGTGTGCGTCGTGCGTCGTGCGTCGTCCGTCGTCGGGCGTCAACAATTTGAACCTTTAAAAATCTTCTCCTCTGAATCTACAGGGTTCTCAGCTTTCATCTTTGGTACATAGCATCACCTATAGGTCCTCTACAAAAGTTATATAAATTATGCCCCTGGGGTCAAAATTGGCCCCGCCCCAGGGGTGGGAAGTTTTCAATGGAAACATATAGTAAAACTTTGAAAATCTTCTCCTCTGAAACCAGAAGGTTATTAGCTTTCATATTTGGCACATAGCATCATGTTCAGGTCCTCTACAAAAGTTATATAAATTATGCCCCTGGGGTAAAAATTGGCCCCGCCCCAGGGGTGGGCAGTTTTCAATAGAAACAAATAATGAAATCTTTGAAAATCTTCTCCTCTGAAACTGAAAGGCTCTCATCTTTCATATTTGGCACAGAGCAGCATATTCAGGTCCTCTACAAAAGTTATATAAATTAAGGCCCTGGGGTCAAAATTGGCCCCACCCCAGGGGTGGGCAGTTTCCAATAGAAATATATAGTGAAAACTTTGAAAATCTTCTCCTCTGAAACTAGAAGGTTCTCAGCTTTCATATTTGGCACATAGCATCATGTTCAGGTCCTCTACAAAAGTTATATAAATTATGGCCCTGGGGTTAAAATTAGCCCCGCCCCAGGGGTGGGCAGTTTTCAATGGAAACAAATAGTGAAATCTTTGAAAATCTTCTCCTCTGAAACTGGAAGGCGCTTAGCTTTCATATTTGGCACAGATCATCATGTTCAGGTCCTCTACAAAAGTTATATAAATTAAGCCCCTGGGGTCAAAATTGGGGCCGCCCCAGGGGTGGGAAGTTTTCAATAGAAACATATAGTAAACCTTTGAAAATCTTCTCCTTTGAAATCAGAAGTTTCTCAGCTTTCATATTTGGCACATAGCATCATGTTCAGGTCCTCTACAAAAGTTATATAAATTATGCCCCTGGGGTTAAAATTGGCCCCGCCCCAGGGATGGGCAGTTTTCAATAGAAACAAATTGTGAAATCTTTGAAAATCTTCTCCTCTGAAACTGGAAGGCGCTCAGCTTTCATATTTGGCACAGATCACCATGTTCAGGTCCTCTACAAAAGGTATATTAATTATGGCCTGGGGTCAAAATTGGCCCCGCCCCAGGGGTGGGCAGTTTTCAATGGAAACAAATAGTGAAAACTTTGAAAATCTTCTTCTCTGAATCTGGAAAGTTCTCAGCTTTCATATTTGGCACAGAGCATCATGTATAGGTCCTCTACAAAAGTTATATGAATTATGGCCCTGGGGTCAAAATTGGCCCCGCCCCAGGGGTGGGTAGTTTTCAGCAGAAACATATAGAGAAAACTTTGAAAATCTTCTCCTCTGAAACTGAAAGGTTCTCAGCTTTAATATTTGGCTCATAGCATCATGTTCAAGTCCTCTAAAAAAGTTATATAAATTACGCCCCTGGGGTCAAAATTGGCCTGCCCCAGGGCTTCTATAGAAACATATAGTGAAAACTTTGAAAATATTCTCCTCTGATTGTCTGGTGAGCGCTTCAGGGCCATTCTGGCCCTCTTGTTTTACAAATACCAAAATTCGCGTGTACATACGCTATTATAAACATCCAATGAATAAATATCCACGATGTCATTATTTTTAACATGAATATTCAACAGGGAAAGGGTGAACCAATAATGATTCTCAGAACGCCCCCCCCCAGAAATAGACGGAATCCGTCTGATCTGGATCTTCTCTGTTTGCAAAGGCATTCAAAGGCGTACATATGGCATACAGGGGTAAATGCGAACGTTATCATCGGAATTCGCGTTCTTCATTGTTGAAACATTTATAGCAAATATGAAGCATTTGCAAATAATTTATTGAAAGTTGTCTGGAAAACGTATTACTTAACTCATGCCCAAGGAACACTTTCTTCACTGTTCATGTCATATATACAAATCTAGTGTACATTTGCATTTTCAGGTAGTGCAGTCACACGATTGCGTCTGCGGTCAGACTCAGAGGACATCGAGTGTAAGGCGCCATTACCGGATATAATTCCCATGTCACGTGATCGCTCTATATCCCTCCCAGATGTCCCATCATTCCGTCGAAGAGAACAAGAACAGGAAGTGGGCAGGGAGCTACGGCGAATCAGTGACGAATTCAACTCTTCCTTTACTCGACGAAGGGTGAGTTAATTTGGCATACTCTTCATATTTGTATTACATTAACATCACATTAATCCTTTACTCCATAAATAAGCCTTTCTACATCTTTGCAAACACAGTTTACCCACTGGCCAGCTCATACGGTTCCTATCGGAGCGGTTTGATCAGGGTCTGCTCTGTTTGCTTATGGTATAATATAAATCTACATTGTATTTCTACAATTTCTGCCTGAGGCAAATTATCATCATCCTGTGTTCATATGCAATTAAGAAATAATTTCTTACACGAATAACTCATCATTTAATCGTTATCGGTATTTAACCTTTGACGCCTCTGTAAAAGTCACTTTTTGAAACCATTGTGATTAATAGAGCATTTGTTAAAAACTACACAATTCTAAAAAAAATCATTTTCTCTAATAGATGCACCTTTTGGTAGATTTATTCAAAGAGGTTGGCTCTAAAAATAGTTTAGGATGGAACGCGTTAAGACAGGTTGACGCTTAATACAGGGTGAAAGTCATGCATCTAAAGCTCCTCTAGCTTCTCTTGCAGCAACTCATTAGCTCGAATATGCTAGGGTTTGGTGGAGAATTATTAAAGATAATTTAATAAGATTTTCTAAATTCGTTTCCTATCAACAACCATGAAACGTTGTATAATTGATATTTCAGAAGACTGTTCAGTTATAACTCTCTTTAACGATTGCTCGAACGAAACCGAGGTTTGGTTTTAAGAACAAGTGGTGGATTAATACAGGACAAATGTAGTGCAGAAAGTGCGTTTAGGAACTTTTTTGTGCACGCGTATTACTTTTGTCATGAATTAACCCTTCTCTTGCTGAATTTTAAAATATATTTCTCCTTCTTTACCCATGCCTTGTTGTATAATTACATATATCTTCACTGTGTACCAGTATTTCGCTATGCAATCACTGCTGTGGAGTGCACTGGTTGCACACTCAACTTGTAAATAGTGCAGACCCTGATGAGACAGCTCCTGCAGGAGCTGGCTCATCTGGGTCTTCACTATTTACAGGTAGGTATATTGACGTCAATAGCAAGCGAATGGTTAAGCAACCACTTGTATTTTAAGTCTTTCGCCGCCACATAAACTTTGTCTGTGAATATTGTCGTCTGCTTCAGGTTTCAATATGGAAGTTACTTTAATATATTTGCAAACTCGTAACCAAAGTATCAAATAGTTTAGATCCTGATGTGACACTGAATTACTTGGCGTCTGATCTGGAGCCAGACTGTTTCAGAATGCTGATGCACCAAGTGGTCGAACTTGTGAGTTTCTATTGTTCTCTGCCCTTTATCTCAATTAGGATATACAGTAAAGCCCCGCTAATGCGACCACCTAAAAGAGATATAATTCTGGGTGCTAGATGCAGGTGGTAGCTTAATGCAAGACAAAAGTAATGCAGAAAGCTCCTAGAGGAGCTTTCTGCATTAATTTTGTCCTGCATTAAGCAACCACCTGCTTATAAAGACAGCCATGTGTATTTATTAAGTGGTCGCATTAGAAGGGTTCTACTGTACGTGCTTGATCTAAATGGGAAAATAAGTGCTGCTATTGCTCATGCTTGTTCTTCCCTAAACTACATTTAAGAACTTGTTAATCAGATGGAATGTTTAATGACATATGAACACACAAAGATCTATGTTATCATAGGTCTTTGGAACACAGTAATATTTACCTTTTTAGGCATGGCAGAAACTGTAGAGTGATATCTATAACATAATTTCATATTTGATAAGCAAACAGATCAGACTCTTATTAGAAAACCTCAACAGGAGTGATCTATGGAGTAAAGGGTTAATGTCAGCTGTCTACAGAAGTACAGAAAAACCTCTAATACGACCACTAAAATAATTCTGGGTTGTAGAGGCAGGTGGTAGCTTAATGCAGGACAAAAGTAATACATTAAGCTCCCCGAGGAGCTTTCTGCATTACTTTTGCCATGCATTAAGCAACCACCTGCTTATAAAGACACCCATGTTTATTCATTAAGTGGTCGCATTAGAGGGGTTCTACTGTATTGTTTTGAAATGAGCAAAGTCAATACCACCACGATGCCTGATGTAAACTTCAATCATGTTTATTCTGGCACCTGATCATATTACAGATTAAATCCTGGTTATAATCAAGGTAACTCTGCCTCGTAATGTATTGTGATTAGTGCAATATTATCTTGTGTCATCGAGCAGAGTGTGATTAATGCTTGGCAATCCATCCACATTCACAAGTTAATCTTTGCACATAGTTTTTATCTAAATGAGACATGAAGTAACCCGGTGAGTCGTCAAGATTCAATGTATGCTTGACACTCTGTGACTTTTGAAAATACATGTAATTCTAAGAAGTGGAAGAAAACCTGATGCAGACGACATTGTTTGCAGACGGCAATTATCACTGTGTGCAAAAGGTTTAATAATCTCTTCATTTGGTCCACTGACTCGTGGAGAGACAGTTCTTGGCATAATGTCAAATATGATAAAGACACTCGAATTGCGCATGTTGCTTTTTGTCCTGTAATGGCGGTTTTAACAATTCAATGGCACATTAACCGAATGTGTGACTGTTTTTATTTAAAACAGATTTCGAATTCAGATACTTTATGAATATAAGATATAATGACATTATAACTATTTATTAGCTACATTGTACTTTTTATAATGGCATATGAACACAGTTGTATGTGTTCATAACAGAAACTAGAATCATTTTTTTAAGCAAACAGAGGGGAAATGCGTTACAAAGCATGTGTTTATGGAGTAAAGGGTTACACGTGACATTTGAAGAAAGATATGTTGTAGTTAGGGACATTAAAGCAAACGACAATTTATTAAAAGAACTTTTAAACCGCTCGATCTTTCATAACTTGACATTTTAGGATGACTATGGCTCGAGCAAAATGTTCCTATTCTGTTCGAATATTTCAAAGGAAGTATAAAATAATCTGAAGTAAAAGTGTGCTTACACGAAGTGGCCATAACAGAAGATAATGTCTAGATTCCTGTTAATTAGTACAAATCGTAGCAGATTGGAATTTTAGTAAACCTCATTTTTTCCGTAGGCTAAGGGTCAATGTCAATAATGATGGGACATATCCTTAATCCATTTCAACTTTGTAGGTATCCATGTAAACTGTTTGGATCCAGATGAGACGAGTAAATTACAGTCCCATCAGGATCCAAACTACATGTATTTGACATATCATTATGTACAAAAAAATGCACTTTTGCAAAGTAAATTAACTTTGTGTCAATTGGGTGTCTGTTTTCTTTTTCTTTTTTGCTTTACATGTTTTTAAGCAGGTGTTAAATCTTTGTAATGACTGAGAATTTGTGAAACTCCAGATTATCTGACACCCCCATAAACATCATACTGTGTCAAAATTAATCTTCACTCAAGAGCGGGTTTCAAGTAGACAGAATATGATCAAAAGTGGGGACTTGGATATGTTCCAAGCAGACACATTTATTGCCCAAAATTTCGTCTGTTACCAGCTTTTGATAACTTATCCTTTGGGCGATTGCAAGCATCGTCTGTTCCAACTTGCGATGTTGCACATGTACAGCTGTTAACCATTTACTCCATGAAAATGCATGTAAGAAATAATGACATAAATGTTAATAAGATGATTGGGATCTGTGTGTTAACACAGATACCAAATCTACCGAAACGGCGAGAGCAAATCAGCCGGTCCTCACGAAACGATTTACTCAGATGTGTAATGTAGTTAGGTAATCAGCTGAACTTATTACAAAAAGTACTATCGTGGACCGTTTTTTAAGACAAGCAGTTACTGTATTTGATCATTTTTTCAACAAATATGACGAATATTTTTAAAATGAGGCGATATTAATAATATTGGGGTATTTATGCTCACTTATACACGAATCAATTTTTGATTAATTGATCGCCGCCATTTTGAATATCACGTGACTTTACGCCATAGGGAAACGCAACCTCCAACGCAGTTATCTCCCCTAATAGACCGCAGGCGTGGTGACAAGGGAGATCACTGTGAGGAGTTTGCAAATCGAGTAGGAGAATGAAAACTTTACGCAGAATTTGTTTACCAGACACGCATTTTGGATGAGCTTGAAAATCGTAAGTACATATACATAAAAACATTAACGCTTAGGTTATCATTGTCTTCTATTTATAGTTCTGCTATGACTTTCGTGAACACGATTTATTATCTTGAATCTTCCGAGTTATTACAATGCTGTGAAAGAATATCTGCAGCACCTGCGCTATTAAGTTTTTAACTTATTCATCCCTGATACTTTAAGTTAAACCCCTTCCTCCATAAATATGCCTTTTTACGCCTTTGCAAACAAAGTAGACGCACAACAGGTTTCTGAACGACTCGGCACCAAACTAACCGGGTCCCTAGACAATTCGGCCCCAAAACGATTCGACACCATGGTCAACTCGATTTACGGACGTTTCGGTAAATGACCAGTTCGGTAAATTGATTTTATATAGTGAATGTTCCGGACGTTTCGGTAAAAAGGTAAATTATAGTAATTAAAGGTTTATATACCGGTATATCACACCTTTTGCTGGCGGATAGCGTTTGATCTGTAGTCACTTTTATCATTATAATGTAATAAAAACACGAAAACCCCTATTTGAGTTGAAAAAATTAGAATCTACTTTAATTTAAGCGAGTTTAAAATTTTGTGTTCCTCAAATATATAAATAAGTTTATTACAATATTTATGATTATATCATTATTCTTATAATTATTAATATTACGATTATTAATATCAATCATTTCACCTTTAGGACTAATACCAGTTTTGCTTTATATTAGAATTATTAAAAATAGAATTGGATCATGTTATCCTGTCACGCATATTTATATAAAAAAAAAATATTTCAGACCCCGAAGCGTGGTCTGTAAATGCGGCACGTCTTTAATTATTGTTTGCCATTAATTGTGCCGTCGCCTGTAATCAATTAATTAATTAACTAATTAACAACCTCGCTACACCCAACACTTTAATAAGATGAGCACAAACATCGTCGAACAGTTTCATTGTTAGTCAAACAGTTACTGGGAGAGGTGCGATATAAATCTACTTAATCCTTTAATTACTATAATTTACCTTTTTACCGAAACGTCCGGACCATTCACTATATAAAATCAATTTACCGAACTGGTCATTTACCGAAACGTCCGGCACCCGTCAACTCGGCCCTCCCAAAAATTTACCCTAGACGATTCGGTACCTATTTATTTTCATGAGTTTTTGTTATCAAATTTACATTTTCCCTGTCAATCAAGCAATAAAATGAACTTATAAGGTGGATACAGATCATCATTATAAATTGTTATTACGGAACACAGAATTGGATTAAATCTATACCCGTAAATTTTTCGCACCAGTTTTGAAAACTTACAGGGATGACAGTTTTATTTGTTATAATAACAAATAAAACTCGTCTCAGTACTTTTTCAACTTATAAGGGCCGGCATTCTTCTTGGGGGTTTTAGACCTTAGAAATAATATGTATTATCATCACAAGGCAAACAAAAATATGAACAGTATCTTCTGCAGGGGCAATCTGATCTGGGTCTACTCTGTTTGCAAAGGCATAAAGAATTAAACTTATCATACCGGGTTTACCTGCAAGTAATTACCACCTGACTTTTAGGCATAATTAGACATGCTTTGCCAAATTGGTGGTCAATTTAAAGAGGTTTTATACTGTACAATGGTAATTTTCGTGGATCTACTCGTAGACATTGTTATAATGGTTTTGCACTAATTTCTCATGGTAGTTGTCTGATCAGGGTCTGCTCAGTTTGCTTATAATAATATTGTGTTATATAGATCAAATTCTATGGTTCTGTCTGTACCAAAATATCCTTTGTTAATAATATGCAATTTAAAAAAATTATCCAATAATATGATACCAATGATGTCATTAACCCTTAAATGAATATTTAAACAGAGAAAGGGTTAATTTATGGACATATAGTGAAATCTGAAGAAAATTTGTACAAGGCCTTCCTATATTGTTGTTATCCTGGTAATACACACTGAGAAAGTTAGACATTCTGACCAGCCAGGTGCTTTAGTATCATTTATATGCGTTTAGGCTTGTGAAAAAAAAGGTGAATGATGTGTACAATTTTAAATATAAAATGTTTTATAGTCATTTACTCAATCAACAGGCCTCTTAACCCTTTCCCTGTTCTATGTTTATTTCAAATTTAAATACCTATACTGAATATTCATGAACAAAATAGTTATATGAAATATGGAAGGTTGAACATTGTAGCCATTTTGGAAAGTAAAGGAAAAGGTCTACAAAATTCCATTAGCAAACACAGCAGACCCTGATCAGACGGCTCCTATAGGAGCCATCTGATCTGGGTCTACTCTGTTTGCATATGCGTGAAGACACATTATATAAGGAAACGGGTTAATGCCTTTGCAAAGAGCATATATATCCATATCAGATAGTATCTATATCAATATAAGAGCTCTCAGATCAGGGTCTGCTATGTTTGCTTAAGTTATGAAATAATTAAGATGATAATACAGTTTCTAGCATGTTTAAAACAGAATTGTCTGTAGTGTCATTATAAATATTCAGTTAATATCAACTATAAATGTAATTATTACATTTGTTATTATAAATAGTAACATTTTTACGTTATAAATGATCCAATATCATTTAAAAAAATAGAGTTGTGTGGTCTGAGCAGACCAATACAGACCTAGCAACGGACCAATAACAGATATTGTGCCCGCTGCCAAGGTAATCATTCTAAATCTATATCAACAGAACCCTGATATGCGATGAAGGTCTAATTTTGCTCCGATGATGCAAATGTTATCAAAGTTCTCGTACACAGTATACCGAATAGTCCCCAAACCATGGCTTTTACAAAGACAATCCTCACCCGATTCGATTAAAATTTACATGCCCAATACATGTGCACGTACCGGTGAATAAAAAGAGCACTCTGTCCGCTCTTTCCAACGCCAAGTTTTGAATAATATGAACCCGTCATAATGACGTCATCTAATGACTGTGTGACTTGATAGTGCTGATTCTTTCAATCCTTTGAGAATCTATTGCACCTAGTACATGGAGATCCAATTTGACCCATAAATGTAATAAACAGGTTATTACACAGGTGACTATAGGGCCGCAGAGTGATATAGTCCCTTACCTTGATATAGTAACTCGGGCTAAGCCCTCGGGCCAATTGCAAGGTGGCGGGCCAATATATCACGCTGCAGCTTTAGTCACCTGCGTAATAACCGCTATTTGTTTGTTGCGGCCCTAGTCACCTGCGTAATAACCCCTATTTATTTGTTATATGAATATTTATGGTGTAGGGGATTAAGAAATATTTCCAGAAATACATTTTAATCATAAACATTAATTTTATTTGCAGGGGACAGTAATTTCGACAAGATTCCAAACAACAAGGGACCTGACACGCCAGTTTTCTAACAAAGCCTACTATGCTTTAAATGCCACAGAAATGGAGAATAATATTGCTTTATTGACAAAGAGCTTTCAATGTCGAAACACAGTAATTGTCGCCACAAAGCAAGACCAAATCAATGAAACATTTTTATCAACATCCAAACAAGATTTCCCAATACTGATCTAAGTATGAAAAGCTTGATCAGCTGGTGCTGACTTTGTGATATACGAATTGTTAAAATCTACTGAACTACTTTAGATACTAGCAGCCAGTGTTTGCTGATCTCCAGATGGAACAGTAGTTGGTTAAAGATTGTCGGAACATTGAAAAGCTTTAGACTGTGTGACTTGATAGCGCAGTCAGTAGAGTGTTAGCATGGTAAGCCACAGGCCCTGGATTCAAGTCCCAGTCGAGTCACAACTTTTTCACATGTACCAGTTTATTGCAAAACAATTTAGTCAAAGACAGTATGATGGTAATTCTAAACGGATAATTAAATAGAATATGTTGGCATGCTGAGAGAGATGGGCAGGACTCTGAAGCATGATGTTTGTCAACAACTTGGACATATTAAAAAGCAGAAAGGACTATCAGAAGCTATCCCAACGTTTTGTAAAATGAGCAACCAACATGTCTCAGAATGAACCTAATGAACTACTTGGGATACAAGCAATCAGTATTTGTTTGTCGACCCTGTAGATGATGCTCAGTTTGTAAAACCATGCAGAGTTGTCATGCCATGGTCACAGTGATCAAAACTTGATCATAGCAGTTTAGCCTTTACTCCATGAATATTCATGGTAAGAAATTATCATATGACATGAATATAAATGGGTTGAGTTTTAAAATTTTGCAACAGCATTTTTAAAACAGGGGTTTTTGGCCACAGCAGAAACTGTAGAGCTAAATGTATGTTATGTCAGAAGCAAATAGAACATGCCCTGATCAGATGACTCATATAGGCAGAGGTACAGATAAGGGTGTGTTCCCAAATACTAAAATCGTCATTTCACCACCAAACCCTACACTGTGACCACTCTTTACAATCGTCTCGTCTAGAAAATTACTGAAGAGTGGTCACAGTATATAAGGTTTAATTGGTGGATAAATAAAGGAGCTATTCTTGAAAATGTAAAGGCATCTTATTTGGAGCTCTGTATAAGAACTGTCTGATGTGGGTCTACCCTATTTGCAAAGGTGTAGAAAGGCGCATTTATGGAGTAAGGGGTTAACACAGTATGAGTGGTATATAAGGAACTAGACTGACAACACCCAGATGGTGATATATATATATATATATATATATATAAGAGCTGAATATCTTTGCAAAAAGAGTATACCCATAGCAGACAGATGTGGGAGACTAGGAGCCGTTTGATTGGGTCTGCTCTTTTTGCTAATAGAATAATGTATAGATTAAAGTTTCTGCCATTACCAAAATTCCTGTTAAACGTTATATCAAGAATAATATTACAATCAATGTTCATATTGTCATTATTTCATGTAGCAATGGGTTTAGAGACATAATTTATCTGACAATGTTCAATACTTTATGTCAATAAAGACTTTATTCCATGAATATTAATATTAATTTATATGTAAGAAAGTATGACATCATCATGATTATGAATATTAATTAGGTTAATTTTTGTAAAAGCACATGGACACTGGAATATTTTGCCATGGCAGAAACTATAACCGTATAGATCTACATGTATATTATATCTAAACCCTTTCCCTGTTCATTATTCATTTAAGAAATATTGATGTATCATGAATATTTATATAAGCTGAATGTTAATATAAACCTTCTAAGGAATTTTTTACTCTGAAAAGAACTATAGAATCATATCTATATCATGTCTGACAGTCAGGTCAAGTAAAGAAGAGCAGACCCTGATCAGACAACAACTATAGGAGCCGTCTGATCAGAATCTACTCTGTTCGCAAAAGTGAAAAGGCATTTGGTAAACCCTTTCCTCCATAAGGCTAAGGCTTTGCAAACTGTTAACAGAGTAGGTCCAGATCAGGATCTACTCTGTTCACTCATGAAATAATATATTTAATTGAGATTCAGGACAATTGCCGATTCTCCTAGGACAGATTGCCATCGCATACAAGTATGTTAAAGTCACTTTTTTAAACCATTGTGATAAATAGAGCATTTGCTCCAAAGGAGCAAATGCTCTATTTATCTTAATGGTTTAAAATCTACAAAATAATGAACATTGTATTTTATATCCCCACAAACAAAGTTTTGGGGGGTTTACTGGAGTAACCATGTCCATCCGTCTGTTCATCTATCCGCCCGTCTGTCAGTCCGTCCATTCGTCCAGATCATAACTTCCAAAGTATAAAAGCTATTGACTTCAAACTTCATATACAGATAGATCACATGGACTGCAAATGCATTGCACAATGTTCGTAACTCTGTCTTCAGTACTTCTGGAGTTATTGCCCTTGTTTATTTTTCTCAAAATTTAGCTTGTCCGGATCATAACTTTCAAAGTGTAAAAGCTATTGACTTCAAACGTCATGTACAGATAGAACACATCGACCACAAATGCTTTGCACAAGGTCCATAACTCTGTCTTCATTATTTCAGGAGTTATTGCCCTTTGTTATTCTAGTGAAAATCTGGTTTGTCCGACTCATAGCTTCAAACATATAAAAGCTATTGACTTCAAACTTCATATTGAGATAGATCACATTCACCAAAAGTACAGTGCACACGGTTAGTAGCTCTGTCTTCAGTATTTTTGGAGTTATTGCCCTTTGTTATTTTTTTTTTTAAAATCTGGCTTGTCCGGATCATAACTTTCAAAGTATAAAAGCTATTGACTTCAAACTTCACATACAGATAGACCACACATTGACCACAAGTGCAGTGCACAATGTCCATAACTCTGTCTTCAGTGTCTTTGGAGTTATTGCCTTTTGTTATTTTTGTCAAAAATTGGCTTGTTTTAATAAACAAAGCTTTTTTATACGCCCACCTAATAAAGTTGGTCGTATATTGTCGTGGCCCTGTCCGTCCGTCCGTTCGTTCGTTCGTTCGTTCGTCCGTCAACATTTTGTTTGTCCGCTGTTTTCTGGGAAAACTATTTGACAGATATTAATGAAACTTCACACAAATGTTAAATGCATCAAGATCTGTAGCTGAGTTGATTCTGAGGTTCATTTTATTTTTCATTTCAGAGTTATGGCCCCTGTCTTTAAAAAATATGCAAATAGTTTGTCCGCTGTTTTCTGGGAAAACTATTTGAGAGATATTAATGAAACTTCACACAAATATTTAATGCATCAAGGATCTGAAGCTGAGTAGATTCTTAGGTTCATTTGATTTGTCGTTTTGGAGTTATGGCCCTTTTACTTAAAAAATAATGCAAATACATTAAAAAATAGTTTGTCTGCTGTGTTCTGGGAAAACTATTTGACAGATATTAATGAAACTTCACACAAATGTTTAATGCATCAAGATCTGAAGCTGAGTTGATTCTGAGGTTCATTTGATTTTTCATTTCAGAGTTATGGCCCTTGTCCTTAAAAAAATATGCAAATAGTTTGTCCGTTGTTTTCTGGGAAAACTATTTGAGAGATATTAATGAAACTTCACACAAATGTTTAATGCATCAAGATCTGAAGCTGAGTTGATTCTGAGGTTCATTTGATTTGTTGTTTCAGAGTTATGGCCCTTTTACTTAAAAAATAATGCAAATAGTTTGTCCGCTGTTTTCTGGGAAAACTATTTGACATATATTAATGAAACTTCACACAAATGTTAAATGCATCAAGATCTGAAGCTGAGTTGATTCTGAGGTTCATTTTATTTGTCGTTTCGGAGTGATGGCCCTTGTCCTTAAAAAATATGCAAATAGTTTGTCCGCCGTTTTCTGGGAAAACTATTTGAGAGATATTAATGAAACTTCACACAAATATTTAATGCATCAGGATCTGAAACTGAATTGATTCTGAGGATCATTTGAATTTTCGTTTCAGAGTTATGGCCCTTGTCCTTAAAAGATAATGCAAATAGTTTGTCGGCTGTTTTCTGGGAAACTGTTTGAGAGATATTGATGAAACTTCACAAAAATGTTTAATATATCATGATCTGATGCTGAGTCGATTTTGAGGTTTATTTGATATGTTGTTTCGGAGTTATTGCCCTTTGACTTAAAAAAAATGCAAATATATGCAAATAGTTTGTCCACTGTTTTCTGGCAAAACTGTTTGACAGATATTAATGAAACTTCATAAACATGTTTAATGCATCAAGACCTGAAGCTAAGTTGATTCTGAAGATCATTTGATTTGATGTTTCGGAGTTATGGCCCTTGCACTTAAAAAAATAATGCAAATCTATGCAAATATGAGGATGGCCATAACTTTTTCATTTGAAATGATATTTACTTCAATTGTTTTACATGGTTAAACCTTAATATGAATTTTCACATATATTACGGGGATTTTGATATGTCATTTTATTCAAAAGTTATGGTCCTTGAACTTCGTGTGTTCATTGCTTTGTTAGTCGGTCAACTTTTAGTTTGTCTGTGGTTTTCTGGGAAAAATATTAAAATGATATAAATGAAACTTAATACAAATGTTTTAAGCAACAAAATTTGAAGCTGAGTTTATTTTGAAGTTCATTCAGTTTGTCTTTACAGGGTTATGGAACAGATAAGCGTTGGCACCCGCTTGTGCTCTGGTTTAATTACTTTCAAACAGATGCTTTACTTGCAACATATGTTTATTTGCTGTTTTATACTTTTTCTTGACATTGTCTACAATAAAATTTTCATCATAAATACATTTACTCTTTTTTTCTCCCATTTCAAAATCTGTTAACAATTTCAGGTGATTGCCATTATAGATTGTAAAACTATACAACCATTCTTGATTATCTACATGAATTGTTTGCGAGGTTCCAATATTTAATTAATTTTAAACTTATTTTTGTATACATTTATATAAATATATTTATATATAATGTTTTCAGAAGATCAAGATTTCTTGACACTGTTCAACTTATACCTTTACTAAATTATACTTCAAATTTGGAAATTGGGTTTGAAATATTTACATAAAACATGCAAAATGCCAGCTACCACCAGATAAGATTTCAGCATCTGGGAACATAAAAAATAACTCGCAAACAAACACCCAAATACAGTAGAATCTCTCTAGACCGAACAGAAAATAAACATTATTTTCGAGGATTCAAAACAGGTGGCTGCTTGATGCAGGCTGACAGCGATACGGAAACTTCTGCCGGAGCTTTTTGTATAGTTGGTCAGCATACAGCAGTCTTTAATGCCCAGTCATAATGTTTATATTCGTCCGGTTTAGAGAGGTTCTACTGAATAACACACGTTCTTTCCAAAAACACAGATCCCTTCAGTACTATCAGTACTTTGATTTTTATAATGGCATGTAAACACAGGACATTTTGCTCATGCAGACTCTCTAGAATCATACTATATTGTTCCATAAGCAAACAAAGCCGACCCTGATCAGAGGGCTCCTACTGTCCTCTGACCTGGGTTTATACTGTTTGCAAATATCAGTACACAATATCAGTATACTCGTGTCACGCATTTAAAGGGTTAACGTGCCGTAAATAGATTATGTTACCAGACACAGATTTACTTGTCTCTGACCTTGATTCAACTTCGAGTTGATACAAGTGCTGTTGTGTTGTTGTTTTGTTCGCAACTGCTGTTGTATGCTTTGAATAGCCGTCAGTGTTAATGTTCACAAAAGCATAAGGGATGTTAACTCATGCAAACAATTCTGATCCAGAAGAGAAGCTGAGTAGCTCGGAGACTCGTCTGAATCTACATAGCTTGACACTCGGATTATTTAATTAGTTAGGAAAAGAGAGGTTTAATTCTGATAACTGGAAGCAAATAATCCTCGTTTTTGCAGACAACAACTTGTACATGTGCCGGAAAGCAGCCACCAGGAGACGAAACAGTGTTATCAGTCTCCTGGTGCTCGCGCTGAATGTCCTCTGTCGAAAGAACATGTATACATCTCAAACTATCCGGCATTGCTCTAACCCTTCTCCCGCTAATTGCCAATAGAGCAAAATATTTTTTTTTATTTTGTACAGCCGGTTAGGGTTAAAGTAGGGTGCAATTAGTGTTGAACAGGAGAGCATGAGATTATGACTGTAAGAATGAAAACATTTCTTTCTGTTTGCATACTTAATTAATTGTATAGATATGATTCTAAAGTTTCTGCCATGGCAAAAGTTCCTGCATAAATTTGCCATTTTAGAAATTTAGGTAATTAATATTCATGGATGCCATTATTTCTTACAGGAATATTCTTGGAGTAAAGGACTAGGCATTTGAAAACCCGAACATTAATACGAAAACTATTGATAAATATCAACCTTTATATCAAATCGTTCGTATTGGTATGATATTATTATTTAATAACAATTCCAGGAACGAACTGCCCATCGCCATGCGTCCTCTTTCCCATTGGTCGTCAACATCGATTTCCAAGCCTACTGGACCGGCCTCCGGAGAATCCTGTCAAGCAGTCCAATATTTCAGCCACGGACGACTGAACCCTCAGGTGACGAGCAATTCCGAAACCGCAGTAACACACATCGGTGACTTTCGTCCGTGACATATACAGGGTCAAAGTTCGTGGTTATGACGATTCCTGCATGCAGGAAGATGGATTGAGAATGGAAATGGGACAGTGACCCCCTTTGAATAAAGGGATGTTGAACAACATGTCAGAAGATGACCTTCAAGGCAAAAGAGATGGAAGCATTTCCTGATCCAACCAGCCTTCCAGGATGGAGAATGCATGGTACAGTGCTCCATACCCAATATACTGGGACGACAATGTGGACCCGTTTGACAAAGAGTTTGTACATGCACCAAAGCATGGTTGATGCAAGAAGGAAGGGTGGGACTTATACTGAACATTATGACCATTCACATTGAAAAAGTTTCATGTACAGTAAGAACCTCTTTAAACGGAACTTGTTGTAAAGTAAACTTGATCTCTTTACAGACTGGTGGCTGCTTAATGAAGGGCCAACGTCATGCACAAGAGTTCTCACGGGACTTTCACTCTGCATTAACGTGTCACCTGTCTGAAAGATCGATAACTTAGTTCTGTTGAGTGGTCGGTTTAGGGAGGTTTTGTTGCACTAAGTGCAGTTGTGCCACAATTCAGTGAATATGTTGACATATGTCAGAGTCTCATGTTTGCCATCTCCTGTAGTACTTTGTCACCGTGAAATAACCAGACCGCTGTTTACACACACTGTGCCTCACGTGGAAAAAACTTTTTTCAATATTTTTGTACTATATACAGTAACACATCACTACAACTGCTACTCAATGGAAGTCTAATGAGGGATCTTGTTCAGTAATCTGACTAATCTCCCTTGAATGTTCTTTCAAAAGTTGTTGCTCCTATCAATTGGTTTCCTCTGATTTTATGGTTTATTCCTTTAAACTGAATAACAAATTTGTCTCGTTTCAAATGATTGTAACATTTATTACATGCTTTGTCTGATTATAACTGCATCGAATTATTTAATGTTTGGAGTCCTTCTTTGAATAATTTATTTATTATGATATCAATTGACCACACTATCTTATAGAAATAGAAGAGAAATAACAGAGTAATCCAACTAAAAGCACTTCTTATTTGGTATGCCTTTGCTTTTATCTGTCAAGGGAGATAAGTTAAACTGAACAATATTCCTCATTCTTAGGGTTGATGACATGCGGTTGTGCAACCCTTTACCATTAAAAGTCTTTGCAAACAGTGTAGACTCAGATCAGACGGCTCATATAGGAGCCATCTGATCAGAGTGTTCTCCGTTTACTTTTGAAGTATATAGAACCAATTCTACAGTTTCTGCCATAGTTAAAGCCTTCTCTGTTCATAAACTACAGTAAAACTTCGATTATCCGAACACTACAATACATATTATTTTCGCTCTTTAAGGCAGGTGGCTGCTTAATGCATGATGAAAGTCATGCAGAAAGCTCCTAGAAGCAGGTGGCAGCTTAATGCATGATGAAAGTCATGCAGAAAGCTCCTCTTGGAGCTTTCTGCATGACTTTCATCATGCATTAAGCAGCCACCTGCCTAAAAGAGTCTAAATTCTTCTATAACGAAAATTCGAATAATCGAGGTTTTACTGTATTATACAAATTCATTTAACATGCATGAGGTAAAGGGTTAGACCAGGGTCCGAGGTTATAAAACAATTTGCTTGAGTCTGAGATCATTCTCAAGCATCTGATTGGTCAGATTCTGAGCTTGCTCAGAATCTGACCAATCAGGTACTTGAGAATGATCTCAGTCTCAGACCCAGAAGCTTTATAACCTTGGACCCAGAACTCCTACTAGAACTGCTTCACTTCCTGCATTTAGCAGTCATCCATGTTTATCAAGTGGTCACCCATGTTTAACAAGTGGTCACCCATGTTATTAAGTGGTCACCCATGTTTATTAATTAAGTGTCCGTTATAGAGAGGTTATACTTTAAGCTCACATTGAAAGAATGCTCATAGAGTATGGTTTTATGTAGAAATTTTGTATTTCATGTGTTCATATGTCTCTTTTTGTCGATGACATAAACAGCTATAGATAATTATACGCCCAAGACTAGTCAAAAGAAAAACAAGAAAGTCAGTAGCATTATGTGCTAGGGTTATGGGGGTACTGTTTTTTGTTGTAGTTTACTGTTTGTCGAAATGATTCACGGGACGAAGTGTTTACTCCCTGTTTGTTTGTTATGTACATATGCTATGTGACCTATGATCTCAAATTGTGTTTGTATAAACCATGCTTCATGCTCTATTTGTTCAACTTCACAGTTATTGTATTACTGTAGAATGTATATGTAGCAGCCACTTGAGTGGATGGCGTTCTTTAACAATTTTCCTGATGAATTTATAAGATAATGACATCACAAATATTTATTAGTTTGATAATAGTGTATGAACAAAGAACGTTTTGGCAGTTACAAAATCTGTAGAATGAGATCTTTTTTATTCCATAAGTAAAGAGCGCAGACCTTGATCAGCTGGTAACTACAGGAGCCACCTGATTTAGCTCTACGCTGTTTGTAAATGTGACAACAGGCACCTTTATCAGGAAAAAGGTTAAACGCAGGTGGTTGCTTTCTGTGTAACTTTCATCTGGCATTAAGGTACCACCTCCCAAAACCCATTTCCTCATATTGACGACTTTTGACGATTCTGTAAAAGTAACTTTGTGAAACCAGTGTGATATAAATAGAGCATTCTAAAAATGTCTTTTTCTCTAATTAATGCTCCTTTTCGGTAGATTAATTCAAAGAGGTTGTATCTAAAAATAGCCTATGAGGTAATGGGTTAACGGTTCACGCTTAGGGTTTAACTGAGAAATGAGAGATTTTGATAGATCAGTACATGTGCAATCTACTGTCCATATTCTATCATTAAACTAAAATGATATACAGTAGTCTACAGAGCTCCAGATTAGATGCGTACATTTAAACGTTTTCAAGCATAACCCATTTATTTCTCCACCAAACCCTATAGAGATGATTCTAAAGAGTGGCCAGAGTATAGGGTTTGGTGGAGAAATGACGACTTTAGTATTTGGGTATGCATTGTTATCTGTAGCTCTGAGTAGATCGTCTTTAGAGTACAGTAAAACTTCTCTAAACCGGAATTCTAGTAGAGAAAAAAATAGATATTTTTAGGCAGGTGGCTGCTTAATGCAGGGCGAAAGTCATGCAGAAAGCTCCCAGAGGAGCTTTCTGCATGACTTTCATCCTGCATTAAGTTGCCACCTGACTCCAAGGCCGATATTTATACAGAATTTAACGTCCGGTTTAGAGGGTTTCTACTGTATTCACTTAATAGCATCTATAAACCCTTTACTACATGAATATTACTGTCAGATTCCACTCATGTTGAATATCAATTGAATCTAATTTGTCGGTTAAACATATAAAACAATAAGGTATATTGCAATGGTAAATAGTGTTAGATCTGTGTTGCGGTAGCAAACAGAGCAGAGCCTGATCAGACAGCTCCTACAGAAACTATATGATCAGGGTCTATTTTGTTTGCAAGATAAAAAGGCAATATACAGTAAAAGTTAAAACCTTTCTAAACGGGAATTCAAGGATAGTAGAATTTAGATACTTTAGGCAGGTGGGTGCTTAATACAGGGTGTAAAGTCATGCAGAAAGCTCCAAGAGGAGCTTTCTGCATGACTTTCACCCTGTATTAAGTTGCCACCTGTCATACACATTGAGTAAAGGGTTAAAAGCAAATGATGGCTTAGTTAGTACATATTAATAGAAATACAACAAGCGCTCTGGGAGCATCTATCATAATATTAACTTGAATGTCTATGCTAATGGCTACTACATAGAGGGTTAGTTGTATATCCCATTGGTCTGTTGCTGCTGTTTTATGAAACAAAATAATTTGGCATTTACGGATTGAGAATGAGGTTTGGACAATTGTAATTGTAAATATAGAATAGTAAGCAATGTACAATACATTGTATTGCTTAATCATGCAGTTTCAATTTTGATCTCAATTTGTTGCTTTTTTCCTGTGTACAGAAATTTCAATGTCTACTTTGGGAGCACATGTTTAACTTTCAACTCTATATGTGAATGGAATGTGCGAACACACTGCTATTTAACGATTTTAAATTATGTTCTCCAAGAACAAAGGGAAAAAAGCTTGACCGAAGGTCCTGTATTGAACTGTTCTAAGTAATACGATATAAAGGCATGAAAGGCGTTAATATGAGGGTAAGGTTTTAAGTGATATAAATCAGGAAACATGTGACTTCTGATCAAGATCAGCACTGTTTGTTATTCCTTGTTGGCAAAAGTGTTTTGTCCTTGACCGCTGCAGAGTGCTGACCTTGATCAGTTGCCTTTTTTCAATTCAGTGACCTGCGTCTACACTATTTTTAACGTGTGAGCATTGTTTTTTCTGGAATGTTGGACAAATATTTGATATTTATTCATGACAGCACATGGTGCTTTAGGTAAGGTGATAAGTGGTGCAATTTCTTGTTTATCTTTTTATTTATTTCTTAATTACTGTACAACCTCACTAATCTAAACTTTTAGCAAAGAAGAATTGAGATTTTTAGGCAGGTGACTGCTTAATGCTTCATAAAGTCATGTAGAAAGCTCCCAGAGGAGCTGTTTGCAGGATTTTCACCCTGTATTAAGCTGCCAACTGTCTTAAGACCGTGAATGATACTTCTTTTGTGTGTTCATATTAATGAGGTTTTACCTATATTAAACTTATGCTAGTATTTGCTTATTTCATTCAATAACCTTAGTATACCAAATACAATAGAACTTGTCCTAAGCAGCCAGTCATTTAGTGAACATAGGAATCTTGAAAACCAGATGGTTACTTAACCCTTCGCTTGCTATTCGCGTCAATATACCTACCTGGAAATAGTGAAGACCCAGATGAGACAGCTCCTGCAGAAGCTGTCTCATCTGGGTCTGCACTATTTACAAGTTGATTGTGCAACCAGTGCACTCCACAGCAGTGATTGCACAGCGAAATACTTGTACACATTGGAGATATATGTAATTATACAACAGGACATGGGTAAAGAAGGAGAAATGTATTTTAAAATTCAGCAAGCGAAGGGTTAATGCAGGGCAAAAGTAATGCAGCAAGCTCCTATAGGAGCTTTCTGCCTTACGGATGCATACTTAGACCTGTTTTTGTTATATTGTACAGTATTATTTCAAATAAAAATTTGAAATATTTAGCAACAATTTGTTCAGATGACAATTAGTCAATTACTATCATGCAAAGGTTTAAGATAGAGTGCTGCAGTTGTAACTATTATTGGTCAGTGTTTGTAGGTGTAATTACTTTCATAGTTATGCCACATTATTTCATTTGAGTCAGATTTGTGTTTAATTTGTGAACAGGCACACTGTTTTGTATATAGGCTGTACTCTACCAACAGTTTACTGTGGAGACCGTCTTAACCCTTTCCCCCATACAAACGTGTTTTCACGCGTTTGCAAACCGAGTAGACCCAGATCAGACTGCTCCTAGAGGAGCCGTCTGATCAGGGTCTGCTCTGTTTGCTAATAGAATTTGAATAGACATGTTTCCTTGCTTTCTAAAATGTCTACAATGTTCCACCTTCCATATTTCATTGTAACTATTTTGTTAATGAATATTCAGTAGGTATCGGAATTTGGCTTAAATACAGAACAGGGAAAGGGTTAAGCGACTATAGTTCTCTCTCTAAAAAAGTCAAATTCTGGTTGACAGGTTGTAGATTAACGTAGGGCAAAGTAATGCAGAAGCCGCCATAGGAGCTTTCTGCATTACTTTTGCCTTGCATTGAGCAATCACCTGCTTTTTAAGACTCCATTGAATTATTAAATGGTCTCTTAAAAAGGATTTTACAGTATTTTTTCCTGTTCTACAATTATTATATAACTGATGTCTATGTATGCTGACCTTGTTATGAAACGACAGGAAGAATTAACCCTGTACTCCATGAATATTCATGTCAGAAATAACGACATCAAAAATATTAATTAGATCATTTTCCATGATATATGAATACAGGATGTTTAGGCGTGACAGAAACTTTAGAATTATATCGAGGGCTTGGTGCAAAACTATTCTAACTCCTTCACTTTGTGAAGGAGTTAGAATAGTTTTGCACCAAGCCCTCGATATGTAGATCTTTATAAATATGGTAAGCAACAAAGCAGACCCTTATCATATGGCTCCTGTAGGAACCTTTGGATCTGGGGCTGCTCTGTGTGCAAAGGGGTTAAAAGGCGTATCTATGGAGTAGAGAGTTAAAGCAGATATTTTTTCTGCACCAAGATACAAGGAGTGATATGAGTTTGTTAAAAACATGCTTTGGTAATCAACTGTATATTTACTATCAATTACTTACAGCCTGTGTAGTTAGATGAATGTCACCAAGTACTTGCAAATACTAACTGTATATTTAACCCTTTAAATGCTGACTTTTCCAAGTGGAATGACCTGGCATTATTTAATGATAGAGTCCATTATATATTTTTAAAAGGGTACATTTTGTGAGCGTACATTGAACGACAGTGTGGACACTGATTAGATGACACCTCTCAAAGTCCCATGACATTGGTCTACATGGTTTGCAAATGTCTGTATAGCGTATTGAAAGGGCTGATATCTGATGAGAGCTGTTATTTCTGTATTATATGCTAATAGGTACCATATAAATGTCTCTGCAGCTGCCTATATTACTGGAATATATGATTGAAAAAATGATACAACTTACAGCTAGTAGACGATAAAGTGTTCCACTGTGTACGGTGGGATACAACTTACAGCTAGTAGACGATAAAGTGTTCCACTGTGTACGGTGGGATACAACTTACAGCTAGTAGACGATAAAGTGTTCCACTGTGTACGATGGTGATTTGGTAGCATGCACGACAGTGTTCAAGTATCCTCATAGCCACAACAGTATACTTATACTGTAATTAACTCTCTCAAGCAACCGCTTAATGAATTAGCATTTGGTCTTTAAAGCAGGTGGGTGCTTAATACAGAATGAAGATAGTGCAGAAAGTTGCTTTAGGACAATTTTGCGTTGCTTTCGCTCTGCATGAAGCTACCACCTGTTGTATAGGTCAGCATTTAGACTCCTTTTGTATGGCTGCTTCTTCAGAGAGATTTCACAGTAGTTTGTTGACTACAGAGTATTTCCTGACATTTCTTCACATGTTCAAGGTTGTCATTCTCTTTAACATACTTTTTACATGTCTTTTCCTTCCATTTCTATACAATCGATCTCGAATGTTTTCCCTGAGTTTTGCTTTGTACTTTTGTAACATTGTACTTGTGGGCATTTGAAACAAAAAGGCGCCTGTTTACCAACCTATAGATATCGTTCTTAGACAACATCTAAACTGGGACCCGTCTAACAAAATACCGTACGACCGAAATTATCGAAATATTAAACATAGGACGATCTCTAGAACTTCCTATACTTTCTTGTGGTGTGAAGTCGGTCTAGATTGGGTCACGCTGCAATGCTCTTTAACCCTATCGGCGCCAAATTTCTAATTGTCGTCTGCAATCCAATTTTGTTGAATGGTAATCCATTCGGTAAAATAAGGAAATAAGACAAATAAATGCAAATTTCAAAGGAATAAAGCACATACATGTATATAGAAATAGAGTTTGAAACAAAAAGTGAAGTCCCTGATCAGACGCCGCCTTGAAAAGGCGGCGTATGATCTGGGACTGCACTATTTGTCGTGGTGCATTTATGCGAAATTGGCGGTGAAAGGGTTAAAGTACATGTATGGATGATAGATTCATTAAGGGTCGCTTTATAGAGGTTCTTCTATACTTATCTACAAAAACCGTAAACTCCCTCTAACGTGACCACCAAAAAGTGTAGAGGCAGGTGGTAGCTTAATGCACGATCCTTCATTAAGCAATCGCCTGCGTTGAAAAGTCAGCAATATAATGATTAAGTAGTATCTTCAGGGGGTTTGTTCTGTATTTTTGACCCGGATGGAGCCGATTTGTTTCATGCACTCTGGAAGGTTTGTCTCAGGGAAGTTTGTTTACATGACTATGTACATGTATAGCGGTAGTGTGTTATGTTCGTGTTCAATGTTGTACCAGTTTGTTTCACATCCATTGATTTCGGGTTTGTTATTTCAACTAGATACTCCTGCCAAATGACTTTCAGGACACTCACAAACAAGTGCTAAAACACCATGTTAGAACACAGATGTCAGTAGGACCCATCTGAAATGACCACTTAACTCATTCTCTCATAGGCTATTTTAGACTCAACCTCTTTGAATTTATCTACCGATAAGGAGCATTAACTAGAGGAAAGGAAAACAAATAAAATGTTGTAGTTTGAAACCATTGTGATAAATAGAGCAAATGCTCTATTTATCACAATGGTTTCATAAAGCGATTTTATAGATACGCAAAAATGCGTCACTAGGGGATAATGTGTTAATGAATATATTTGGCGTTTTTTACAGTAGATGGTTGCTTAATGCAGGATGAATGTAATGCAGGAGCTTTCTGCATAACCTTTGTCCTGCATTAAGCTACCTACGGTGCAGCATATTAGACCGCATTTTGGTGATCGCATTAGAAGGGTTGTACTGATTTCTATATGTTTAAGTCAGCGTGCTATAGATTAAATATAGAAATTGATAAGGGTTTTGAACTTGGTGGTTTAATTTATGTGCTACTAAATTTTTAACAATACTTTGTTGATCAAAAGAATTCCAAAAATAAAATCATATTATTAAAATTCAAATTCCGTTTTACATGCTGAATTCGAAGTTTGTTTTGAATTAGTACAATTTTAACCAGTCACTCGCTGTGTACGAATTCCTAGTACAGTATAGTATCACTAGTGTGAATACTCAAAAGAAGCATACTTATGTATTTTTAAAACAGGAGGTAGCTTAATGCAGGACAAAAGTTATGCAGAAAGCTCCCATAGGAGCTTTCTGCATTACTTTTGCCCTGCAGTAAGCAGCCATCCGCCTTAATAATTTTCTATTTCAACAAATTATGGTTTCACATTAGCGAGACTTTACTACAGTATAGATCCAGATAGGCCACAGAGTAAGCTTGTGGTTGCAACATATACACTGTTCTGTTTGATTTGTCGGCATTGTTCATATGATATTGATATGCAAAGAGTTTGCAACATGCAAATGATGTAACTGATTTCATTTTCGAGAACGTGAAAATGTTTCTTTTTTTATGTTGATGCAGCATATCGTTATTCAAATCTGGAAATCTGTTCAGATCTATTTGTATTGTTGATTTTATGTTTTGGGGGAAGAAACTGGACAGATACCGGCTTCGAACGGCGATATGTGTATGATTCGAAAAGGATTTTGAGTCCAGGAAAAGTGACAAAAATAAAATTCATACATAATTATTTTCAACCCTTTGTTTTTCTTTCCTGTATATCCCGAACATTTCACCATTATGGACCAATATATGAACGGCAGTCTAATATGATAACGAATTTGGACTTTCCTATAAATGGTCAAGGTCACAGTTGCTAAAAATAGAAACACATCATCTACCAACATACGATGTTACTGTCTAGTATACCGAGTATGTTTAGCCTTGTTGACTAAACACAGTGTTGCAATGCACAGTACTCACGTGCTAGTTACGATGCTAGCGAACGCATGGGTGGTACATGTAGTAGGCTATTACAGTAAAACCTGTGTCTTAATGTGTAAGGGAGGTGGTAGCTTAATGCAGGTCAAAAGTAATACAGAAAGCTCATGGGTCTACATCATTTGTATAACCATAAACATTACCTTTAATCAATATAGTTTTCGAAGAAAAAATCGTTTTAGGAGATAGTGATAGATCGTTGGACTGTTGGACAGTCGTGAACATTGCGGTAAAAGTACAGTAAAACTTCGATTATCCGAAAACGAAAATACGTAATATTATCAATCTTTAAGACAGGTGGCAGCTTAATGCATGGTGAAAGTCATGCAGAAAGCTCCTCTAGGAGCTTTCTGCATGACTTTCACCATGCATTAAGCAGCCACCTGCCTAAAAGGGTCTAAATTTTTCTATACCGAAAATTCGAATAATCGAGGTTTTACTGTAAATACATATGACCATACATATTGCAATAACAACTTGCATGGAGACACCAAGTTATGAGATGGGGGACAGAGGCTAAGGTCAAGGTCGATGTTACAAAACAAAGAAAACGATAAACGGACATTAACTTTAGTTAGGAAAGACGGGTTGTAACCAAACATGGTGTGCACATAGTTTTCATAAAGATCAAGGTCAAGGTTTCAGTTACTAAATGCATGTATAGGACAAATGATATCCAGACAGTTCCATTAGTCAGGACAAATGCATTTTACCAAACTATGTTACAGATAATTCGCTTGGAGACATAGTATGGATATGGGTGTATGAGGTGAATGTCACGGAGACTTACTAAAACAGAAAACAACTAATCAAGGTCGCAGCCAATCAGTCCTCGTGGAATAGCCACAGCTTTTTTCATATCAATTATACACATATACTTTGATGGAACTAACGGTCATTTAAACCTCCGACATTTGTAAAGTCAGTCTGCAATGACCACTCAGTCTATGTATGCAAACAGTTTGGATCCAGATGAGACGCCCAGTAATTCGACCTCTCTTCAGGATTCAAACTGTTTGATGCTGTGATCACGTGTATGTTTCTTGAAATAAATATTTCAGATGACTTAACATGGCAGCGAAAGGGTTAACACTTTCCTTCATATAAATGCATTTCCATGCATTTGCAAACATAGTAGACCCAGATCAGACGGCCCCAGTAGGAACTGTCTGATCAGGGTCTGCTCTGCATACACAATACTATTAACCTGACTCTACCGTTCCTATCATGACTAAACTATCCCGTGTTTGTATACCATTGTAAAAATAGTCTTATTAATATTCATGATCTCATTATTCTTTTTACATTTATATTTAACTGGGAATGGGTCGAAGGTTTTCATGCTAAACGACTTATTCCTAATACTCTATTAATTGAGCAGCTGTTGCGCAGCAACGTGAGAACTATAATTATATATTTCTACCGGTAACAAAGATAATACTGGTACATGAAACAAATCAAATATGTACTTAGTTGTGTCACCTGCTATAGCATATTTTCTCCGTCGTCTGTCTATCTGTCTGCCTGTAAGTATGTCTGTTCGTCCGCCCGTCCGTGCATCCGTCCATCCGTCTGTGCTTCCGTCCGCCTGTCTGTCTTGTTTCGTTACACTTTTGCTGGAAGGTGACACACATGATCCTCTCAACACCATTGTTATCAATTATAAACAAAAGTGTCACCCAAGATTGTTTTTTTAAAGTTTCATGACTCATCAATCAATCAATACTGAAATATGTCTGGAACGGGGATAAGCGACACATATATGCCCGTAGAGTAGCTACGGGAGCTGCCTGATCAAGGTCTGCTATGCTTGCTATAATATGGAATTATATACAGTTTCTGCCATGGTCGAAATCTCCTCAGTTCATACACCATTATGAACATTCATTAACCCTTTCCCTGTTCTATGTTTATTCCAAATTTCAATACCCATTGAACATTATGGACAAAATAGTTATAATGAAATATGGAAGGCGGAGCATTGTAGACATTTTGGAAAGCAAATAAACAAATCTATTTAATTCTATTAGCAAACAGAGTAGACCCTGATCAGACGGCTCCTCTAGGAGCCGTCTGATCTGGGTCTACTCTGTTTGCAAATGCGTGAAAACACGTTTGTATGAGGGAAAGGGTTAAATCAATTATTTCTTTCGGGACACTTCACGAACTAACAGAGGATTAATTATTCATCATATAATACACTACAACCTGTCTTAAGCAGTCATCAAAGAGAGGTATAATTATGAGTCTGTAAGGCAAAAATATGGTAGCTAAAAGCAGGTCAAAAGAGTCTGCATTACTCTTTGCCTTGCATTAGGCAACCATCTGCTTATATGACTCCTGTGTTCAATAAATGAATGGACGAGTTCTGCAGTAGTTTGACTATACCGTATACCTCTCCATTGCGACCACGTAAAACATGTCTTACACTGAGTGGTACAGACAGGTCGTAGTTCAATGCAGTATGAAAGTTATGTAGAAAGCTAATACAGGAACTTTCTGCGTTACTTTCATACTGCATTAAGCAATCATTTGCTTTAAATGCCGTCAATGTCTGTTCAGTATGTGGTCGCTTTAGAGGGTGTTTTAATGTATATGTTAGTTAACCCGTTACTCCATAAATACGTCTTTTTATACGCTTTGCAAACAGAGTAGACCCAGATCAGACGGCTCCTATAGGGGCCGTTTGATCAGGGTCTGCTATGTTTGCTTATGATATAATATAGGTATGGTTCTACTGTTTCTACCTTGGACAAAAAATTAGATGTCCATGTGCTATTAAACACATTAATCTAATTGATATTCATGACGTCATCATTTCTTACATGAATATTCATGAAGCAAAGGATTACATTGATATCGACATTATATGACTGCAATTTTGTCAAAAAAAGTGTAAACGTAATTTGTTTATAATCCGGAGCAGTAGTCACGTTGTACTGACATTTTTGGACGAGCTAGAAAGTACTACATGTAATATATTGGAAACAACTTTGGGCAAGACCAGTGACGATATTGGTCCACACTATCACTATAGATGGTGTTTTATTAACCCTGTAAGAAATGATGTCTACCTCATGAAAGTTAATATCAGAAATAATGACATACTAAATATTGTAGCTGGTGTTTTATATGATATATGAACACAAGACATGTACATGGCAAAAAAAACCCGTAGAAGCAGATCTATATGACACCATAAACAAACGAGCAGATCTTGATCAGATTTCTACATGAGGTGTGTCTGATCTGGGTCTACTCGGTTGCAAAGGCATCATATGACGTCAAAGGGTTACAAAAGTAAAATGCAAAGTATAAGAATGCATTATCATGTTAAAGGTTACACCATAATAAACTAAACTGCCTGCAGCAAGGTGCTTTAATTTTCTTCCGTATTAATGTCTAATCCGTCTGACAACTGAACTATATTTCTCAAATTTTACAGCTTTAAACCATCGACATTTTTTTCATTTAGAACATATTAGTTTTGGAAAGGATATAAAGATGAATCACAGGTAAACGAATTGCCCCGGGCAGAATCTGGAAATTATTACAAAAAGTCTATTGACTCATAGTCGAGTCTGGAAATGTAATTTCTGCGAATTTATTACCGAACTGACAAGTTTATATCCTATTATTTTTAATTTCTTGATGATCTTTCAGCAGTTAAGGCTTCTTGAGAACCATTCTTTTGTCGATATGGAACACATTTTAGAAACATTACTTCTGTATATCAGACTTTGAGTACAGCAGACCCTGTCTTAAGTGGCCGTCAAAAAGAGGTATAATTATGGGTCTGTAAGGCAGGTGGTAGCTTAATGCAGGTTAAATGTAATGCAGAAAGCTCCCAAGGGAGCTTTCTGCAATACTTTCACCCTGCATTAAGCAACCACCTGCTTTTAAGACATATATGTTCAATGAATGAATGGTCGTTTAGGTCAGGTTCTACTGCATAGAGGGGGAATACTAATGGTTAACCCTTCTCCCGCTGTCCTCGACCTTAGTCACATTTGAAAACAGATTGGTGTCTGATCAGGATCCAAGCCGTGTGACACTCTGCCATCAGTTTGTCAAAGGCTTGACCGATCCGGAAGAAGTCACAATTGCACGTGAACTAACTTTGGGCATGTTTTTTTTTTACAGCGGAGTTATACGATGGATATTATTCCATCATCCAATGATATAGTATCCGCTCTTCGGACTGTGCAACCGTATTTGTCTAACCCTTTCAGCGCCAAATAAATTTCACCAGCTAAGATTGTCGTCTGCGTCAGAATTCAAAGAAGAATTTTCTTTAATTCCTTTGCAAAAAACATAATAAGTGTCAAACAATTTGGATCCAGAGCAGTAAGACACCGAGTTATTCGGCGTCTGTTCTGGATCAACGCTGTTTGCAAAGGTTTCACGGATTCGCCTGTGGCGCCGAAAGTTAATTATGTGAGCAAGTTCCTGTTCTATATTTTGGACTACTTGAGTATCTACTTGTAAAACAAAAAACACTAGATATCCCTTATTACATATAAAATAATGTAAAACCCTTCTGTAGCGACTATCAAAAACGGGTCTGACTCTGGGTCATTGAGGCAGGTGGTAGCTTAATACAGGACATATGTAATGCAGAAACCTCCTATAGGAGCTTTCTGCATTACTTTCCTCCTGCATTAAACAACCACCCGACAGTCCTATTTATATAGATTCTCATGTTTATCCATTAAGTGGTCGCTTAAGAGCGATTTTACTGTAGTATCGTTCATATCAATGCGATTTGAAATCCAAACGAACCTGTTTTGGCTTGTTAAACATGTGTTACTATACAGACGCTTTGTAACGCCTTTGCAAACAGAGTTGACCCAGACCAGACGGTTCCTGTCTGCCCAATCCCTCGCCCGGTGCATATTTAACACTTTACTGTATAGATTCACATTTTAACGCATTTGCAAACAGGGTAGACCCAGATAAGGCTGTTCCTGTGGGTATCCATGATCCAAGCTATTTGACACTTGACAATAGTTTTCTTAAAAGCTTGATTGTATCGAAAGTAGTCAAAGTGCACGGTATCTAAACAGAGCAGACACAGATCAGACGACTGCTATCTAATCTGGGTCTGCCCTGTATGCTTAGAGAATAATTAAGAAAACAATACGCTTAAGCATACAAAAATATTATACGTTCATAAATCATTATACAAATTCAGCTAATTAATATCAGTAATTGATATATATATTTCTTTATTTCTTTCTCTTCTTTGTACAACAAAGTAGCATTACAATTCGTGTATATCACAGTTTTACATATTTGAACAAAGTCATTCATAATTGAATTATAAGAGACTATCACAGCTATGTACTTATGCTACATGACTATTCAGTTGGTAAAGATTAATATCTTGTGATGGTATGAAGCACACAATTACCTACACATACTTATCTTACGGCTGATTTGCGGGCAAACACTATTTGGCGCCAAACGAGTTTAACTGATGGCAGGCGAACAACATTTTTGTAGATTTTTAGGCAATTAGAAGACGAAAAAATTAGATAAGGTAGTTGGTTATCTTATCTTGCGGGAATTATATTTTACGGTGCTGTGGTATACATATCAATTTCTGCAATTTCAAAATTTCTCCCGAAAGTAATGATAGAGTGGCCGTTTGTTATGAGATCGTTAAGATGCCATTGGCCCGCCAAGAACCCTCTAAATGCTATAATAGCGTCTGCTTAGATATTGTCGTCTGGCAAGTGAGAGAATTTTACTATTGTTAAGAGTTTAATCAAAAAGTGTCTTCAAGAGCATCACATTTGTGGGATCCTGATATGACCAGATCTACTCTGTGTCTGATCAGGATCTTAACTGTTTGCAAATGCAAACAAAGTGGCGACTATGTTTAACCCTTGATACGCTGAATTTTTCCAAATAGATTATTCCAAACTTCGAACAGGTCAAACTTATGGTGAATATTTAAGGGATTTTTTATAAAGAAAAGTGTAATATGACAAACAGTGCAGACCCTGGTGAGAGGGCTCTTCTACGAGCCGTATCATATTGGTCTACACTGTTTGCAAAGGACATTAGTGACTCGTGTCCCGTACTGTAAGGGTTAAGTTATAAACCTGTGCTGTTTCCTACCGTACTGGAACTGGCAAACAACTTGGATCCAGATGAGACGCCGGTGAGTTACTCAGCGTCTCATCTGGATCCTAGCTATTTGACACCGTTTGAATCAAGCTGTTTGGCAAGTTGAACGAGCCACATGCTAGTAAATACTGCAACAGAACAGTATTTTGGCAGGCCATATTTTTCAGCATGAGGGAGATGATAATTTCTCATGTTTGTGTCATGTGTCAAGAGTATAGTTGAACAAATTCTCTGGATTATTTGAGCAGTTTTGATCTAAATCAGATGCAGATATTCTAATGACTATCTGATACAACTCTTAATGTAATTGCAGTTTTGCTACCGGGTATATTGTCAGCACCGATGACCGGAGATTTTACTATAAATAACTTTAACAGACGAGAATTACTTTTAAGCGGACGACATTTTGAGTCAGTTGAAGGATATCTTAACAATACTACTTGAGCCATATTTCGTCTGCCAGAATGTAATGCAGGTGCCAGACGTAAGGTCAGGTAACGATAGGTCATCCAAAAATATACCCATAGCTTGCGGCCGGAGCACAAACATACTTTGCAGGCTTAGATGCAGATCAGGAATTCGTTTGGGTCTAATTCACACACACACACACACATACGCACACAAAACCACAGGCACGCACGTACGCACGCACACACAACCGTAGTAATACATGCACACACATAGCCTTGTCCAGAATTTGAATGAAAAAGGAAAACTGGAATATCTCTTTCGATGCCAGTGTGATAACCTATACAAACAGTTTGGATCCTGATGATGAGTTTTTCGGCGTCTCATCAGGATCCAAACTGTTGGCTGCGTTTGTTGTTTTTAAAAAAAAATGAAGAAATATAAACTTGAAAATTGTAGAAGACGACATAATTATTTGCAGACAACAAACTCTAGCAGCGAAAGAGATGTGAGCCAACATCTTATTCTAAGCGGATCTAACATTTTGTTTTTATACTTATCCTGTAATAATGGTCGTTACAATATCTGTAAAAAAGATACCACATTCGCTCCTTTGTTTTGACAGAGAAATCGGGCTAGCGGCACACAGTTTAGATCCTGACACATTGTTACATGGCATATGATCTGGATCGCAGCTGTTTTCACTCTTCAGTAAAGTGTCGATTATGCAGGATAAAAGCTAACGTTTAATGTAGGCAGTCAGTCACGCCAACAGGCTTATCATATACACTGACACTTTGCTAATTCGAACACTGAACTAAGTACCATTATCTGGATCGGAGACAGATGGCAGCTTAATGCAGGATGAAAGTCATGCGGAAAGCTCCTCTGGGAGCTTTCTGCATGAATTTCACACTGCATTAAGTTGCTTATAAAAGTCTCAATGTTTCTTTACTAAAATTCCTGTTAGCGAAATTATACTGTATGTAATTATGCCAGTGTGGAGTTATGATGAGGTTGTTGAATGCACTTGGCACCTATGTGACGGCCAACAGCACCAGCCAGACCTTGGGAAGAAACCAACAGAAATTTAGCCATAGCCAAAAGTTGTAACGCAGAAAGCGAAAAACGTAAGAGATTCTAAGAGAGAAAGATTTCGTCACGAACGGCATTGCATTATATTGCCGTTCCATATGTAAAGAGTATGCAAAAATACAAGAGAAATTTATAAGCGAAATGAAAAATTGGTACAATGAAGTGAGTCATACGATGAGAAATTCTGAGTTATGGGTGTTTATGAACAATTCAAATTCAGACCAGTCGCCGAGTTTGAACTCGATGTCTAATCAGGATCTACGCTGTTTTACGCCAGATTACATGATAGTGTAAGTATATTCATACACGGCATCGCTTCTCTATTTCTTGGCCGTTCACAGACTTTTTAGAGTCGTAGATTAATGTAGAGATCAAACACTAAACTCGTCATTTCCGCAGAGGAGATGATTCTAAACGAAGGAGCTACATTTGTTCATTTGCTAAAGAAGCTATTTATTCATTTTTGCCTGTATTGTGACCATTGTTTAGAATGATTAAAGCATGTATCGTGACCACTGTTTAGAATAAATAAAGCCTGTATCGTGACATATACTTAGACTCATTAAAGCCTGTGCGATCACTATCTAGAATGATTAAGGCATGTATCGTGACCAGTGTTTAGAATCATTAAAGCCTACATTGTGACCACTGTTTATAATAAATAAAGCTTGTATTGCGACCACTCTTCAGAATCATTAACGCCTGTATGTATTTTAACCATTCTTTAGAATGATTGAAATCTATATTGTGATTTATGCTCAGAATAATTAACGCCTGCATTATGACTACTCTTTAGAATTATTAAAGTCTGTATTGTGATCACAGTTTAGAATCATTAGCATCTGTGTTGTGACCATCCTTTAGAAACATTAAAGCCTGTATTGTGACCATTATTTAGAATAGGTAAAGTCTGTATTGTGACCACTGTTTAGAATCAATAAAGCCTGTATTTCGTCTACTCCTTGGAATCAATAATGCATATACATGTATTCTGACCACTCTTTAGACTCATGAAAGCCTGTACTGCGACCACTCTTTAAAATCATTAACGCCTGTATTGTGACCTCTGTTTAGAATCATTAAAGCCTGTAGTGCGACCACTCTTTAAAATCATTAAAGCATGTATTGTGACCTCTGTTTAGAATCATGAAAGCCTGTATTGTGACTACAGTTTAGATTCATTAAAATATATTGTGAAAACTGTTTATAGAATCAATAAAACCTGTATTGTGACCACTCTTTAGAGAACGTAAGAGAGATTCTAATAACTGGTCACAACAAGGGATTGTTGGAGAAACAAATGAGCTTTATTGACTCATTTTGTATTAAACTCTATATTGTGATCAGTCTCGTAGGTGTGGTTCTAAATAGTGGTCACGGCACAGGGGTTGGTGAAGAAATAAGGGAGCATTTTACTTATGCATCTTATTGTTGCCTCTGCTACTGTTATCTATTTCTTGCTCATTTACGTGTAAATGCTACATTACTGTTTCATTAAATCATGTTGTTACCAATTATTCCTTGGCTACCTTTCTGTATCCTCTCCCCGATCTCTGTGGCGTTCCATAGTGAGCAGAAACGGACGTTAATCAACACAAAAAAGGTTATTATATAGACAATTACATGCTGTTGTTAGTTGTTATTTCATAGACAGTCGCATGCTGTTGTTAGTAATCATTTCATTGACATTTTCATGCTGTTGTTTTGTTGTCATTCAATAGACATTCGCATGCTGTTAGTTCTTATTTGACAGGCATTGACAAGCAGTTATTATCTAACAGATATTCATACGTTGTTGTTAGTTATAAATTTCATAAACTTTCACATGCTTTTGTTAGTTGTTAGTTCATAGGTATCCGCATGTTGTTGTTGGACGTTATTTAATAAACATCCACATTATGTTGTTAGTTTTCATTTCATAGACATGCACATGCTGTTGCTACTTATTATGTGATAGACATACACTGTGACACATGCTATATCACGCCATACCCTTTCACACGTTATTGTTAGTTTTTATTTCATAGATGTGCATACGCTGTTGTTAGTTATTATTTCATAGACATTCACAAACTGCTATTGTTATTTCATAGACAATCACACGCTGCCACTAATTATTATTGCTTAGACATGCACAATATGTTGTTAGTTGTTATTTCAATGACATGCACATGCAACTGTTAGTTGTTACGTGTTGCATGCCATGCTCTTTCAAACGTTGTTTTAGTTATTATTTTATAGACATGCTCATACTGTTATTAGTTGTATTTCATAGACATGCACACGCTGTTGTTAGTTGTTATTTCACAAACATTTCATACGCTGTTGTTAATTGTTATTCCACAGACATTCACACACGCTGTTGTTAGTTATTGTTTCATAGACATTCACACGCTGTTGTTAGTTGTTATTTCATAAACATTTTCATGCTGTTGTCGTTTGTTATTTCACAGACATCTACACGTACGGATATGTGTTCCATCTACACGTTATTGTAAATGGTATTTTCCATATCATCAAGTTGGATGTTGTTCTCAGTTATTTCTAGGTCGTTATGATACTTGTCATTCCGGGACGTACACACGTTAATTATACTTGCTATTTCATGGCCATCTATTCTCCTGCATATCTCTTCAATATTTCGTCCTGCTTTAAGTAATCACTTGTTATTAAGGATATCTTTGTTTATTCATAAAGTGATCGCTTTAGAGGAGTTTTATTTTAGTCGTTACTTACCAACGCACTGTTATTTATCTGCTTTCTCCCTTAACCCATTTCCTCATGGGGTGTTTAACGCATCTGTAAAAGTCACTTTTTGAAACCATTGTGATAAATGGAGCATTTGCCAAACTACAAAATTCTAAAATTTTCCTTTTCTCTAGTAAATGCTCCTTTTCGGTAGATTTATTCAAAGAGGGTGGATCTAAAAAAAAGCATATGAGGTCATAGGTTAATAGGATTGCTTACAATAATTCCAATGAGCATATTTATATTAGCCCTTATCCCACTATTTGCACGCGACCTGATTCACATTTGCAAACAGTTTGGATCCAGATGAGACATTCAGGATGTATGCTGTTTGACACTCGATAAATAGTTTCATAAAAGCTTGATCGATCCTGGGAGTAGTCAAACTTGCGACAGATCCAAGTTTAAGCAGACATTATTTTTTTCCACAGTGGGGTAAGTGTTAGTCTTGCTTCCACTTCCACATAGCATCTATATGGTATTATTTCTTGCCTATCTCTTAAAAATCCATTCTGTTGTATCTTGCTTTTTCTAGAATATCTACGTTGTACATGTATCTTGCATTTCTCTTGAATGTCTATTTGTTATTTACCTTGCATTTTTCTTGAATGTCTATTTGTTATTGCATCTTGCTTTTCTTTAGAATATCTTTTGATCTTGCCTTTCTCTTGAATATCAATTTGTCATACTGTCTTGCTTTTCTTTTCAATATTTTTTTGTAATTGTATTTTGCTTTTCTCTAAAACATTTATTTGTTATTGTAGTATTGTGTTCTCATGGAAATATATGTTTTATTTTATCTTACTTTCTCACCGAAACTCCTCAATGGCTTTATTTCAACATGAATGTCTTCAATTTGCATTCAATACGCATACATTTACAAATGTCATAACCATATACAATAGAATCCCTCTAATGCGACCACGTAGTGAATAAACATGGGTGTCTTTATAAACTGGTGGTTGTTTAATGCAGGACAAAAGTAATGCAGAAAGCTCCTCTAGGCGCTTTATGTATTACTTTTGTCCCGCATTAAGCTACCACCTGCATCTAGCACCCAGAAGTATACCTCCTTTAGGTGGTGGCATTAGCGGGGTTTTACTGTAATCTGTACATTAGAAGTTTGGTTGATCCTCATTTTATACTTGATCCCAGTTATACCAGAACCAGTTTAATATATTAAAACTGTCATGTTTAAGCCTTTGAATACGGGAACGAGTGACTGTCCTTTGCAAACATTGTAGACCCAGATCAGAAGACTCTGATCAGTGTCTGCACAGTTTGTCATTCAAAATCCTTTCTAAAGTTTGCCTTCGCATACTGTATGGACCATTAAACAAGGATGTCTATTCCACTCTGAAAAGTCAATGCTCAAAGGATTTATACAATGCCGATTTCCAAGTACATGTATTTACAATGTATCTGTATTCTGATGAAACTTCTTAACAATATTGCGTGTGGAAACATTTCGTTTTAAATCCTTTGCTCGAAAAGAATTTTTTTTATCTTAATATGAACCTGATCTTGATGTCTTGATCCCTTGATATCACGTGGTCAGAATGTCAGCGTGTATGGAACTGACTCTCAAGTGAACATTTCATGCGACATATGCTTGAAAAATGAAACACTAATTCAACCTTTGACCCCGCTGTGAAAAATAATGTCAGACTCCATATTGATCTGTTGCAATTTTGACTACTTCCGATTCGATTAAGGTTTTGAGAAATTATTGATCTAGTTACAAACAACTTGGATCAAGATGAGACGCCGAGTTACTCGGCGTCTCATCTGGATCCAAGATGTTTGCTAATGCGAGTCAGGTCGTGGATTGCTGGATAAGGATTAATAAAAAATGTTATAAATCGATACATTTTCCAAACTCATTCCAGAAACATGGGAACAGCCATGTTGAAAGGTTTATTTTGTTTGATGTTCTGGTATATTCTAAGATCATTATTGTCAAACCACAAAAAGAACTTTTAGACAGACTTTGATATCTAAAAACTAAAGTGATCCCCAACAGAGAGGAAAATACCGCAAACACTTCAGTCTAAATCGTGTAATATGATTAACTCTTTCATTGCCAATGTCGAATTTCTGACTACTTTTGCAAACAGCTTGGATCAAGATGAGACGCCGAGTAACTCGGCGTCTAATCAGGATCCAAACTGTTTGCCACTCTGATTCATTTTTGAAACTGAAAAGTTTAACTTTCAAAAATTAAAAGTAAAGCAGACGACATAATTTGCAGACGACCAAACTTAGCAGTGGAATAACTTTTCGTCTGTTACATTTTGAAACCTAAGCGACCTTGTTTTTTTTACGCTTTCGCTGCCAAGTATTGTCTGCAAAATTTGTCGTCTGCTTCAGTTTTCATTTTCCATCTTCTCTTTTCCTGAAATAACATGAAGTTTCAAACAGGTTGGGTGCTTATGAGACACTGCCGAATACTCGCCGTCTCATCTTGATCCAACCTACTTGCCGAGGAGATCACAGATTTGCCACTTGCAACGAAAGGGTAAACAACTTTTGTCCTGGCGTTTCAAGAAGAGTGGTCCCGCCTGAGGCTTACCTGCTCGCCATGTGACCAGTAAAACAACTAACTGGGAGGTTAGATTCGCGGTTAACACGATAAGGCCTGAATTATTAATATCATTACCATCCTTTGGGTGGCTGATAATCTTCTAGAAAGCATACTTAATCTTTCATCTTTTAAACTTTCTTTTTTTCATTTATTTTTAACCCTGTTCTATGTTTATTCCAATACCTACTGAATATTCATGGCCAAAATAATTACAATGAAATACGGAAGGTGGAATATTGTAGTCATTTTAGAAAGTAAAGAAACAGATGTATCAGCTTCCATTAACAAACTGAGCAGACCCTGATCAGACGGCTCCTGTAGGTACCGTCTGATATGGGTCTAATCTGTAAATGCGTAAAATGGCGTTTATAGGAAGCAATATTTTAACCATTTACTCCGTAGATATTCCTATAACGCCTCTGTAAACAGAGTATACCAAGATCAAACGCCTCCCGAAGGGGGCATCGGATCAGGTTCTGCTCTGTTTGCTTTGCGAATTGTATGGATATGACACTATAACTTCATATTATTAAAATCCATTTGTCATTAATTCCTGCATGGAAATCCATGAATTAAAGGGTTAAGTGTATACAGTAAAACCCCACTAATGCGACCACCAAAAAGGGGCATAATTCACAGTGGCAAAAGCAGGTGGTTGCTTAATGCAGGACGAAAGTTATGCAGAAAGCTCCTATAGGAGCTTTCTGCATAACTTTCGTCCTGCATTAAGCAACCACCTGCTTATGAAAACAGCCATGTTTGTTTAAGTGGTCGCATTAAGTGGTCGCATTAGCGGGGTTCTACTGTATTTGTATTCTGATGAAACATCTGACAAATGTTGTATGAAATGATTCAGATTTAAATCATTCGTTTGATAGAATTCAAAATTGAACGTTTGATCCTGGCCCCGGTGCACATTGCAGAATCCTTTGTGAACCAGTGACACCGCTAAGTAATTCATAAGTGTAATACTTGAGCAACACGAGCTTTTAGACAGGTGGAAATTTACCGCTAGTTTCCTCATAAATAGTCATACAAAAACTAATGACATAATGTATGTTAATTACAGTAAAACCTCGATTATTCGAATTTTCGGTATAGAAGAATTTAGACCCTTTTAGGCAGGTGGCTGCTTAATGCATGGTGAAAGTCATGCAGAAAGCTCCTAGAGGAGCTTTCTGCATGACTTTCACTATGCATTAAGCTGCCACCTGTCTTAAAGATCGATAATAATACGTATTTTAGTGTTCGGATAATCGAAGTTTTACTGTATATGATTTTTTTATAATGGTATTTGAACACAGACTATGTTTGGCTTTAGAAGAATCTGTAGAATCTTATCTACAGTAAAACAAAAACCTCGATTATTCGAATTTCTTTTATAGAAGAATGTAGACCTTTTTAGGCAGGTGGCTGCTTAATGCACGGTGAAAATCATGCAGAAGGAGCTTTCTTCATGACTTTCACCATGCATTAAGCTGCTACCTGTCAAAAAGATCTATAATGATACGTATACTAGTGTTCGAATAATCGAGAGAGATTTTACTGTATATAATTTCATAAGCAAACAGAGCAGACCCTGACCAACGACTCATACAGGAGTCGTCTGATCTGGATTTACTCTGTTTTCAAATGCGTGAAAACGCGTCTTGATTAGGCAAAGGGTGTATGCAGGCGAACGTTATGCAGACAATTCGTTCAAGAACTTTCTGCACTAGTTTGTCGTGTACAAAGCGGCAGCGTTAATTAGACACTATAAAGAGTTACTACTGTTCGTGTACATTTACGTACAGATGGGCAAAGCCTGCTTAGAGTAATTGTCAGATCTTCAAGAACTTTCTGATTGAAGGTTTTTCTTTTATGACTTAATATTCTGTCATTATTTCTAAATTATTCAAAACGTTATTCAGATTGTTTGTCGTCATTTGATTTTTCATTTGTTCCGGAGCGTGACAATAAGATATGACCTACAGGCGTTTTGTGGAAATAACATCCCTCAGACAACGAACAAGGGCCGTCTGTTGGAACCTGACACCCTGTCTGTCTTTTTGTTTTATGAACAATAGTAGTTTTTATGACAATCGGTTTTGATTCAACTCTGGTTCTTGCCGTATATATTTGTGTTTATTTCATGCCTTTATTCATTTCGTGATTAATTAACCCTTACCCCACTTTAAAAAAATATATACTGTCCGCTAAAATTTGGGATTTGGTGCAAATTGGACTACTTCCGAGTCTATCAAGATTTTCGGAAACTATTGACCGAGTGCCAATCATATTGGATCCTGATGAGACACCGAGTTACCCGGCATAACATCCGGGTTGTAGGTCATGGATAGCAGGGCACGCGTTAAAAAGGAGACTTTCAATGGTTTGAGATGATCAAAATTTTCAGTAGATGAAATGTTCAATCAAACACAGCTAGCATTATATTGCTTTTTGTTGACGCCTGCAGCAAAGTACGAGTCAATTTACGTGCGTAAAAGTCACTATGTTTTCAATCAACTCCACTGGCATGGTCAAGATGTATTAATCCTTTACCTGGTGGATAGTCATGTTAGAACTTACGAATATACGAGAGTATTAAGAAAATGAACTTTAACCTTTAGCCTGCTGAGCAAATTAGTTTTACATAATGTTTCACCTACTACATTTTCAAAATCCAAACTATAATCATTTTGTCTACAAAAATACAATCAGGGTGTCAAACAGGTTGGATCCTGATGAGACGCCGAATTTTACTCGGCGTATCATCTGGATCCAAACCGGTTGCATAGGTATTCACTCACCCGCCAATAGTAGGCTAAAGGTTAATAATGGCGATATCTTTAAGGGCCTTGACAGGTCCTGTAGAATCATATCTATATTATTTCATAAGCAAACAGAGCAGACCCTGATCAGACGGCTTGTCTTTGCATACTCTGTTTTTAAAGACGTCAAAAGTGCGTATTTATCAGGTAAATGGTTAACAAAAGACACTATTAATATTGCACTGCATCAAGTTACATCCTGCCATAAAAACCAACAATTAAATATTTTAATTAAGATATTTCACTGTAGGTGTTATCTCATTACATAAGGTGCTGTTAATTAGGTCGAGGCACAAATAAATACAGTAAAACTATGTAAAGCAATCCCATAAGAGAGGCGTAATTATGAGTCTTAAAGCGGGATGGTAACTTAATGCAAGACGAAAGTTATGCAAAAAGCTCCTACAGGAGCTTTCTGTATTACTTTCGCCCTGCATTAAGCAACCACCTGCTTGTAAATACACTAATGTCTATTTATTAAGTAATGGCTTTAGAGTGGTTCTACTGTATGTTTATATGCACATTTTGTATGGAGACGATTTCCTTGCTTCTCCTTATCATGTTAAACTCGGCCAATCTGTGGTTGTAATCGTCAACTTTTAACCCATTACCTCATAGGCTATTTTTAGATCTAACCACTTTGAATAAATCTACCGAAAAGGAGCATTAACTAGAAAAAAGGAAAATTTTAGAAATTTGTAGTTTGAAACCATTGTGATAAATAGAGCATTTGCTCCTAGATGAGCAAATGCTCTACTTATCACAATGGTTTCATAAAGTGACTTTTACAGAGTCGTCAAAAGTCGTCAATATGAGGGAAAGGGAAATACACTCAATTCTGTTCATTTAGTTCTCGCTCTATTGCACTATACACGACGCTCTATTTCCAATACAGGCTATTTGTGCGACTGTGACTATCACATGGCAATATCTGCTGCGACAGTCAGAACACCTACACACGTCATTATTCACAGCCTGTTCTCATTAGCAATACGCCTATCAGTGTAAATTAATCATTCCAAATGTAGTAAAACAACTGAAAAGAGAACTATATTGTAGAATTCTTGACATTCTTTGAATTCCAGGCGATGCGTGTAGAAAAGAGTAAAGTGTTTCTTTAATGACTGTACCTGCATATCTAAGTCAAAACACTTTACCTTCATGAATATTCATGTAAGAAATAATGACTTCATCAATATGTATTATCTGCATTTTACTAATGGTATATGCAATGACCAAAATATATGGTGTTTTTGGCCATGACAGAAGCTGTATAACCAGATCTAAGACTATATAGGCCCATAAGCAAACAGAGCAGACCTAGATCAGACGGCTCCTACAGGAGCCGTCTGATCTAGGTCTACTCTGTTTGCAAAGGCATTCAGGGGTATCTCTATCAGTTAAAGGGTTATACGATATGGTTGTCTTTACAGTTTGGATCCAGATGAAATGCCGACAGAATACGATAAATATCTGTTAGCTGATTTTATACTGGTACGTAAATACAGGAGGGTTTGACAAAGGCAGAAACTGTTGAAAAAAAATTACATGTATATATTTCTATACGCAAATAGAGCAGACCCTGGTCAGATGGCTACTACAGAAGCCGTTTGATATGGGTCTACTCTATTTGCAAAAGTCATTTTTAACAGACACCATCTGCTTTTAAGGCGACAATATTAATTTTAGTCAGATTTTAACGTATTGTCCAAGGCTCGTACATCTCTGCACTGGGTATTAGTGGCTCTTTTGATTTTCAACACCATGTTTGTTGAGGTATGCGGTCGGTTGCCAAATGTTTTTCCCCAGCTGTATCTTTTGGCGTTTTACCAGATTATCATTTATTTTTCTCTATTTGTGTGTGCACTTTAACAAATTTAAACCTCTTTGTCTAAGTGCACAGATACAGTAAAACCTGCCAATAGCGAGCGTACAATGAATAAAAAGAGCAGATGGTTGCTTAACGTAGGACGAAAGTAATGCAGAAAGCTAGAGGAGCTTATGGCATAACTTCCGCCCTGCATTAAGTTACCACCTGTCGTATTATATATAATAATCATTTGAATGCGTGACACATATGTACATGTATTGGCATTTGCAAACAGATGAGTCATCTGGTCCAGGTATACACTGCTTGTCGTTCAAAATCCCCTAGCATATTTAAGCCTTTCACACTGAATGGACTTTAAAGTTAAACACTGATGGACTATTCCACTCAGAAAACTCAGCTTTGAAAAGATTAAACTCCAGAATTAAACTTATTTTCATGGTCACTGTAGACACGTTTTACTATTTATCATGATCTAAGTTTCATATGAAGGCATGTTTCTTCATAACTTCAATCCTGCATAAACTACCACATGTCTTTAAACCCCAGAATTATACTTGCTGTAGAACCCGCCTTAAGCGGCCACCAAAAAGAGGTCTAATTATGGGTCTGAAAGGTCTATAGGAGCTTTCTGCATTACCTTTGCCCTGCATTAAGCAACCCCATGCTTTTTAAGACCCCTATGTTCAATAAATAAATGCCCGCTTTTGACAGGGTATACTGTATTGTGGTGGTCGTTATAGTCTTATAGACATGTTTTACTGTATATAGAATGATCTACCTATCAGTTGAAGGCGTGTTTCTTCATAATTGCCTTTCCTGATTTGACTTTTGGGAAATAATTTGCATAGGAAACAATGCAGACTGTGGTAAGAGGGCTCTTTCAACTCTTTAACTATCGTTCATCGAGTATGAACGAATTGTATTTGCTAGAAGGTGTTGAATGACAAGACGTGCCGGTCCTGATCAGAAGTCCCTGATCTGGGTACATGTATACGCTGTTTACAATGACAGATGACTCGTTTCTCTCCCACTAACATTTGATCTATAACGGAATTTCGACAGAATGATAATTGCAATCGGTTTCAATGCATCTATCAACACGTCATCAGAATTTGAACTGTGAAAAAATAATGACAGCTCAAATTTGGAAATGTTCAATTTTGATTACTTCCGATTCGATCAAGCTTCGAGAAGCTAGTCAACAAGTGTCAAATGGCATGGACCCTGATGAGACGCCAAACGGCATGGACTCTGATGAGACGCCAAACGGCATGGACCCTGATGAGACGCCAAACGGCTTGGACCCTGATGAGACGCCAAACGGCTTGGACCCTGATGAGACGCCAAACGGCATGGACTCTGATGAGACGCCAAACGGCTTGGACCCTGATGAGACGCCAAACGGCATGGACTCTGATGAGACGCCAAACGGCTTGGACCCTGATGAGACGCCAAACGGCTTGGACCCTGATGAGACGCCAAACGGCTTGGACCCTGATGAGACGCCAAACGGCTTGGACTCTGGTGAGACGCCAAACGGCTTGGACCCTGATGAGACGCCAAACGGCTTGGACTCTGGTGAGACGCCAAACGGCTTGGACTCTGGTGAGACGCCAAACGGCTTGGACCCTGATGAGACGCCAAACGGCTTGGACTCTGGTGAGACGCCAAACGGCTTGGTCCTTATGAGACGTCAAACGGATTGGACCCTGATGAGACGTCGAGTTACTCAGTGTCTCATCTAGGTCCAAGCTGTGTGCACATGCTGCTACAAGGTTGCTGTTAGTGGGATTTGGGTTAATCATTTCTAAGATAATTCAAGATCTATCTACCTGCGACATATTGAAGTGCATTGCATTCTAGTCATTCTTGAAATTCCTGCGTTTATTTTATGACTGTTTTTGAAGATACCTACGTGGCTGATTAGAGATCAGTCTTATAGCAAAGTGAAGCTAATATGACTTGTACACGCAATACTTTCGTTCGCTGAGATGGTATTCTTTCGGTGGTTTTATAAAGGAATTAACCGAAAGTTGCTGGTGGTTTGGATTGAGATCAGACGTTGAATGTGATGACACTTACATGACGTGGTTCCGAATCAGACGACAGCCATGTTTCGGAGTTAAACCCTTACTTGGCTATTCGCGACCTGACTCGCATTTGAAAACAGCCTGGATCCTGATGAAATGACGAGTAACTCGGCGTCCCATCAGGATCCAAGCTGTTTGACACTCGGTCAATAGTTTATCAAAATCTAGATCAAATCGGAAATAGTCAAATGGCACCAGGTCCAAACTTGGTCCGTCACTATTTTGTCATAGTGAGGAAAGGGTTAACAATTTACGAAGAGAATTTCCTCGAGGAAGCGACACTTTTCCGCTGGTGGAAGGATGTACAAAAAAGACAGTAAAAACTCAGAGATCAAAATGAATCAGGAACTGCTATTGATGAATGACCAGATTCTCTACATTCCTCGCATACCTGTCTCACGTTGATTACAAATTATTGATCTGCTGCGTCTGCAACAGATTCTCGGGCGGGGCAGGGTTACTGGAGACAGCTGTTCGATCACAGACCTATACCTGTGAACAGTCAACTGTCGCGGAGACGAGCCTATCACTGTCAGCCGTTCATTGCCATTGTCATTACAAAGTTATATAGTAATCTATGGCAAGCGCTCAACACAGGCGGTGACTCAGGGACTGTATTCGGTATTAGCTAGCTAACTACAGGTCTTAACCCATTCCCTCATATTGACGACTTTTGACGACTCTGTAAAAGACACTTTGTGAAACCATTGTGATAAATAGAGCATTTGCTCCTATTGCTCTATTTATCACAATGGTTTCAAGCTACAAAATTCCAAAAGTTTTCTTTTCCCTAGTTAATTCTCCTTTTCGGTAGATTTATTCAAAGAGGTTGTATCTAAAAATAGCCTATGAGGTAATTGGTTAATCCTTTACTCCATGAATATTTATTAAATGTATAATGTCATCATGAATATTGATTTGATTAAGTTTAAAATGCCATATCAACACAGCAATATCTTGCCGTGGCAGGACATTTAGAAGCATATCATTCCATTAAAGCACACAGAGCAGACACGGACCAGACCTTCCGATCCTCATCTACTATGTTTGCAAAGAAATTTAAGTCGAATTTATGGCGTATTTATGTTCACATAGATAGTTGCCTTCCTTTTTAACCCTTTTAAATTTTAACTCAATTAATTTTAAAGTCATGTAAGAAATGGTGACATCATGAATATTAAATAGATTATTTTTAAATGGCATGTTAACACATGAAATGTTTGCCAAAGCAGAAAAACTGTGGAATCAGATCTATATAATCCAAGAAGCAAACAGAGCAGACCCTGATCAAACGACGCATTTAGTAGCTCTCTGATCTGGATCTTCACAAATCACAATTTTGCGTGTCCCGGGTTGAACGTTTGCATTGTGACAGAAACTTATTCCATAAGCAAACAAATCTGGACTCTCATCAGACAGCCCCTACTCTCATCAGACAGCCCCTACTCTCACAAGACAGCCCCTGTTTACCTATGTCCCAATTCAGGACTACAATGTATATACACATGTGCTATAACCATAGGCATTGCAAGATAGACTTAAATAAAATACGACAGGTCCTCAACACTGTCTATCTCTACTATTCATTTCTCCCCTGTCTGTCTGCCTCTCTGTCTGTCTCTGTCTGTCTCTCTCTATGTCTGTCTGTGTATGTGTGTGTATCTCTTCTCTCTCTCTCTCTCTCTCTCTCTCTCTCTCTCTCTCTCTCTCTCTCTCTCTCTCTCTCTCTCTCTCTCTCTCTCTCTCTCTCTCTCTCTCTCTCTCTCTCCCTCTCTTCTCGCTTCTCCCCAGCTCTCATTTTTCCTGATTTTTGCTTACACTATTCTCACAGCCGTATCGTTCTTTTCTGACAGCCAAGCAGATCTCGTATTGATAGCCTCATATGAATGGATCAGCGACAGGCTCGGGCGTTGGGCTTCTTGACTTATCGATCTTCTTAACATTTAGAGCGCTATGAGCGAATCTATTATCACCTCTACCAACAGTTTGGATCCAGATGAGACGAGTATCTCGGCGTCCCATCAGGACCCAAATTGTTTGAAGCTGGAATAGTGTATTTAAATAGAAATTTAAGTAAGCACCACATTGTAAATTTGTGAAGATGATGCTTTCTAGCGACGAATGTTTGCTCAGGCAAAAACAGATTGTGTCAGCAGCTTGTGTCAGCAGGCGTATAGATTCGGGGAAATCTAAAAAGCGGCCTGACACTAGTAGATATACAATACAACTGAGTCAACTGACTTGGGAATAATAAATGTCCGAATCATGAATGAAAAAGGAGAGAATAAAAAAAAGCGCCAAAGGAAACATTGAAGACAAGCAGATCCAGTGGGGGGGGGGGGGGGGGGGGGGAAGAGTCAAGTCAGTAAGTGCAATATTACACAAAGCCTATATTACGCTGAAACTATAATAAAATATATACATGTAATCAGAGTCTGATGTTCATATTGCACGCTAACGTCCACTAAAACTTCCACTAATATGTACATTACTGCATAAGGGTTTCTTGTTACAGTCTAATAACATAAACCACGTGTGTCATGTGTGCCCATTTATACATAGTATCCCTAGTAAGAGACATAGGCAAACAGTGTACAGCCAGATCAGGGTGTTCACCAACAATGTATCCCTCTGGTCAGGGATTTCTTTGCGTGCATCACTTAATATTTTCAAAAATCATATTCGCCCGAGGTTCATTCGTCATCGCACTCTCAAACGAAAATTGAAATACATCATGGACATATACTCATATGGGAGAACAATTCAAATACAGTAAAACCCCGCTAATGCGACCACCTAAAAGAGGTATAATTCTGGGTACTAGATGCAGGTGGTTGCTTAATGCAGGACAAAAGTAATGCAGAAAGCTCCCAGAGGAGCTTTCTGCATTGATTTTGTCCTGCATTAAGCAACCACCTGCTTTAAACGACACCAATGGTTGTTTATTAAGTGGTCGCATTAGAGGGGGTTTACTGTATATATGAACACTCTGTGTGAAAGGACCACTCTAAAGTGGTCACTTTACAAAGGGTTAAGCCTTTCCCTCATTGTAACACATTTTCACGCCTTTGCAATCAGTGGAGACACAGACTAGCTATCTAATAAGCATCTGCTCTGTTTGCTTGTGGGATAATATAGGCCTGATCCTAAAGATTTTGTTTAAGTCAAATATTTGAAAAAATGTGCATTGTAAGAGTAAAGTCACTGATTATTCACGAAGTTATCAACTTACACATAAATGTTCATTTTGGAACGGGTTTAATTATATAGATTTCGATCACATATAAATATAAAAAAAACATGCATCCTCATGTGTCTTGTTGTTTCGTGACTAGATTGTCGATCGTGATTTCCGATGATCATAATTTTATGGATTACGGGACTTTGCTTGATCATCGGTCGTGACGGAACTTTCCGGTTGGGGCTGAATTTTCGGTGGGAAGTTTGCAGTTCCCAAGGCATATCGAATCCTCAACAAGCCCTCAAAACTAATACAGCTTCAGCCGAATGAGAGAATTGTCACATGTTAATAAGACAAATCGTGCTATTCCCCTTAAAATACCCAATTCTGACCCTTATCCATTTACCTGTTGGAATAATGACGTCAATGATATTAATTTGATTAATTTTCATAAACACATGACATTTTGGCTCAGACAGAAACTGTGGAATAAGATTTACATAACCAACAACAAACAGAGCAGACCCAGATCAGACGGCTCCTAAGGAGCCGTCTAATCTGGGTATACTTTGTTTGCAAAGGCATGAAAAGGCATTCATAGATATGAAGGAACACAATTAATATTCTAGTCTTGACCTAAATTGCATTTTCTAACAGCTTGGATCCAGATAAGGCACAGAGTAACTCAGCGTCTCATCAGAATCCATGCGACTGGCACTCAGTCGAGAGTCGGGTTTACAGTAGAACCACTCTATGGCGAACACTACATATTATATACATGGATATTCATGGGTTTCTTCTAAAGGATATGCCTGTTCAATGCAGAACGAAAAGGAATGCAAAAATCTCATTTAAGAGTTCTCCTCATTTAGGACGTCGTCCTGCATTAAATTACCAACGTCTCAATAACCCTCTCCTTCATTAATACGACTTTCGACGCTGTTGCAAACAGAGCAGACCATGATCAGAAGGCTCCTATCTTTGGTATAGAGGGTTGTGTGGTCGTTGTGTAGAAGTTTTACATATGTTTTATGTTTAACCCTTTCCCTGTTCTATGTTTATTCCAAATTTCAATACCTACTGAATATTCATGGACTAAACAGTTATACACGTCATTCAATATGGAAGATCGAAACTTGTAGCCATTTTAAAAAGTAAAGAAACAGACTTTTCAAATTCCATTAGGAGCCGTCTGATATGGGTCTACTCTGTTTGCAAATGTGTTAAACACGTTTATATGAAAGAAAGAGTTATATAACCTTTATTATCATCGATGGGTAAATGGCAATGTAAGTACATGTACTCAAAACATCTAGGTGAAGACAGAATCCGTTGACTTGGCGAGTGGGCATCGTCACTGTTTGAAATAATGACGAGTTTTAGATATGTGTTACACAGAAAAACCGCTCAAAAACGGATGTTCAAATTAGTATCAATAATACAATATAATGTTCATTAATACTTTGCGAGGCATCCAGCCCATAGTACATATATTAACAAAACACAACAAAAAACATTTACAGTGGTAGAGCGCTAGTAACAATAGACCTTCCAATGTCCTTGGCTATTATATATGTAACATTTCATAACATATAGTCAGACACATATACACACATAAACAGACGGGCGGACAAACATCAAGGCGCACTGCAAGACAGACACGCAATGTCAGTGTTTCAATCAGTTTGGATCTTGTTGAGACGTCTAATCAGTAGGAGTTCTCATCTGGATCTCATCTGCAAATAACGAGTTTCCCCAAATAGCCTAGTAATGTGAAGCGCAGTACTTAATACTTCTAGTTAAACCCTTATTCCGTTAGTCGCGACCAAACTCGCATGTGCAACCAGCCTGGACTCAGATGAGACACCGAGTAAGACGCCACACCGAGTAACTCGGCGTCTCATCTGGATCCATGCTGTTTGACACTCGGTTAATAGTTTCTCAAAATACGAAGCAGACAAAAATGCACAATATCCAACTTAGAGCAGACATTTTGTTCTACTGCGAGGTAAAGCTTAATATGTTACACTACTTGTATTTATCAGCTAAAAGGCAAATGGATGTTGCTTATTATTTATGAAGCTAAACTGTTTTTCCAATTTGTTTCCAGATCGGGAGATTTTCTATTTGTGTGTAGTTTAGACCAAATAATTTTAATCTGGATTAGCATATTTTTAATACCGAAACGTCTCTCTAACACACAATACATTGTACATCCTGACGTAAAGTGGGTACACAAATGTCATGGCAACTGTTTTGTCCGTGATGGTGAACAATCTGAACCAAACACACCAGCTGTTTGGCTTGTCGGACCCAGACGAAGATTTCCGATTTGGCGATGAAACAAAACATGTCCTTGGTATCAGTAAGGAGATAACATCTATACAGTAAAACCTCTCTTAACCGGCAGTTAAATTTAGTATGAATATCGGTCTTGGAGACAGGTGGCAGCTTAATGCAGGGTGAAAGTCATGCAGAAAGCTCCTAGAGGAGCTTTCTGCATGACTTTCACCCTGCATTAAGCAGCCACCTGCCTAAAAGTATCTAAATTATTATCTACTAGAATTCCGGTTAAGAGAGGTTATACTGTATATGATTAAGCGTCACGACCGTATGAGGAAATAGCCAAATTTAGCTTTCAAATCTGAAGTACAGTACAATCTGCCTTAATCGATCATCAAAAAGAGGTCTAATTATAGGTCTGTAAGGCAGGTGGTTGCTTAATGCAGAGCAAAAGTAATGAAGAGCGCTTCTATAGGATTTTTCTGCATTACTTTTAACCTGCATCAAGCTATATACTGCCTACCTTACATATCCATAAATAGATCTCTTTTTGGTGACCGCGTAACCCATTCCCTCATATTGGCGACTTTCGACGACTCTGTAAAAGTCACTTTGTGAAACCATTGTGATAAATAAAGCATTTGTTCCTATAGGAGCAAATGCCCCATTTATCACTATGGTTTCAAGCTAAAAAATTCTAAAAATTTCCTTTTCTCTAGTTAATGCTCCTTTTCGGTAGATTTATTCAAAGAGGTTGGATCTAAAAATAGCTTATGAGGTAATGGGTTAAGACAGGTTCTACTGTACGTTAACCCTTTCCCTGTTGCATATTCATGTAAGAAATAAATACATCATGAATATTTATTAGCGGAACTTTTGTAATGGCATATAAACACAGGATACTTTTGCTCAGGCAGAAACTGTAGAATCAGATTCATATTGTACAATAAGCCTATAGTAGCCGTCTGATCTGTGTCTACTGTGTTTTCAAAGGCGTGAAATGCATTTATACGAGGTAAAGATTTAAAATGCGTAGCTATGGAATTAAAGGTCCTGAATAACTTTCCGTAACCAAAAGAAACGTTTTATTTTGTGTCTATCGCCGACAATGCCGGTGATAAAACTGATTGAAATTATGATCAAGCTTCAGATTGGTAAGATTTTCACATAGTTAAAAGCTGACCAATCTAATTATTAACCCTTTCACCGCCACAGTCGTGTAAATCCACCACGACAAATAGTGCAGTCCCAGACGCCGCCTTTTCAAGGCGGCGTCTGATCAGGGACTTCACTATTTGACTCAATCTCTAGTTCTATTATGTGCTTTATTCCTTTGAAATTTGCATTTATTTATCTCATTTCCTTATTTTACTGTATGATTTAACAAACTTGGATTGCAGACGACAATTAGAAATTTGGCGCCGAAAGGGTTAAGTATGATTTCAGGTTTTAATTACTCAAAATGCTTAAGCTTTAGATAAATTATGACGGAGAAATAGTTTTATTTTGTGCATATCGCCAAAAAACTTTTTGAGTCTGAGTACGAATATATGTTACAGCTCAAGATTGGTCCCAGTGGTGATATGGAATATTGAATATTGATATAAGAATGTTTCAGCCTTTTTAACATGTTTCTCTGTGCCATGTCATCAGTATCAAGGGCCACAATGGAAATAAGAGGAAATTACGTTTCTCTTTTTTGTGGTATTGATGTGCATTGTATGACTTATGTTTCATGTTTGTTTTCTGATTTTAACTCAAGCATTTCACGTTGATTAAAGCCATGTATGTATAACTGTGGAAATAAATCTATTTGTCAGGATTTTGACATAGTCAAAATCAGACCAATCTGTTGCTTGCGTATGATTTCAGGCTATATACATATACTCCAAATTTGTAAGCTTTAGACACAATATGACGGAGCAAATGCAAATGCATGAAATCATACTCATGCTCAAAAAGCTTTATAGTCACCAATCCATATTGTTTAATACATATATAGTATTAGCTTTGATATATTGGTTTCATCCATGTACATTTTGTTTTTATTACCTTGGACATTATTCTATTTAGGGAAACAATTTGAAATAGAGACATTTTGATTCTATTTTAGTCAATATATTCAAAAGAGTATGCACAGTATTCTTCGGTACCAAAAAATCAAACTAGCAACTTTTATATCCTGACAAACTCTAACAGATATGTACGGATATTAGTGGCCCAGTATCGTACCCGAATGGAGTGCACTGTTGCAAGGACAAGACGGCGAATAACAATACACTATCCCTTCAATGCTGTAGAGTGGAATAGCCTATCAGTGTTTAAATATAGAACTCACTCAGTATGAAAGTGTTTAACTTATTAGAGGACTTTAAATGACAAACAGTGCAGACCCTGATCAGAGAGCTCCTCTAGGAGCTCTCTGATCTGGGTATACACTGTTTGCAAATGCAAATTCGCGTGTGTCCCGCCTTCAAAGGGTTAATGAAGTCACTTGATTAAAATTAGATACATGTACAATAATTGGCAGAATAGTCAAAAATAGCTGCTGTTTTGGTCCAGGACCAAAAGATAGTTCGTATGTACAGCTGCAAGTTACAAGTCTTTACTAAGAGCTACGTGTCTTCACAATATCACTATAGTGTTTTGAGTAAAGATGTTACAAAACCATATGCTTTTATTTCTTTTCCGCTAAAGGCAACCGAACATAAATGATAGAGGCAGATAATAGCTTAATGCAGGACAATATTTATGCAGAACCCTCCTATATGAGCTTTCTGAATTGCGTGTGTCTTGCATTTTAAAGCAGTCACTTGCTTATTAAAGATAATTATTATTATTTTGCTGCTGTTGTTAATCTTCTTCTTATCATTATTATTTTGCTGTTGTTCTTGTTGTTGTTCTTCTTCTTATCGTTATTATTATCATGCTGCTGCTGCTGATTATTATTATTATTATTCATTCATCCAGTAGTCGAGTGAACCAATTCCCACTGGAAAGTATTCAAGATTTCATGACTTTATGAATAATCATGAAAAGGACTTTATATTTAAATATGGATAGAAGATTTTTTTACCAAAGAAGGGACTGTAGAAACATGTCTCCAATATTCCATTAGCAAATAGACCAGACCCTGATCAGACAGCTCCTACTGATACTGTCTGATCTGGGTCTACACTGTTAACAAATGCGTCAGTAGGAGTTTATAAGTGGGAATGGTTCTGCACTTGGATTACGTCATCATCAGTGACTATGGCACTGATTCTGTTAACCCTCTATCCCGCGATTATTTATGTAAGAAATAATGACATCATGCATATTTATAAGCTGGAATTCTAGACTGGCATATGGACACAGGGTATTTTGACCAAGGCAGAAACTGTAACAAACCGCTGCATGAGCAGTCTGGTATGGCCTACTATAGGTTTGGTACGGTAGATAGATAGATTTATTTAGCATCTAAAATTGCATACAATTTACAAGATATTAATACATAAAAATGACATACTTAGAAATATGGTACGATGAAAAATTGTAATGATTCCCATATAAATATTTAAATATTACATAGACTAAGAAGCAACTTTTAATCAGTCATATTGAAATATTACAGTAGTGTAGTTCGACCCAATAAGATGATATAATATGTTAAAATGATGATGATAAAAAATAAATCTAAGTTGACTTTGATCATGACTTGGAAGAGTATGCCGATGCTGGGAAAGCCCAGAAAAGTCCGAAAACTTATTTCCACTAGGGTCCCGAAATTAGAAGAAAATACTTAAACTATATCTATGGTTCAATTGAAAAATAAAATTTATTTGAAATAAAGGATGCTGGTTTTCAAAAATTACAAAACGCCTAATTTATGGATTTTGGTCAATATTAGTATTAATATAGTTTAAAATCAGGTATAAACATCTAATACACCAGCATACAGTTAACCCTTTACTCTATAAATATTCATATAAAAATGACACCATGAATATTAATTAATTATATTATTTGTTATAATAGCACATGGACACCGAACCATGGCAGAAACTGTAGAATCATATCTCTATATCATATCATAAGGCAAACAGGAGACCCTGATGAGACAGCTCTTACAGGAGTTGTCTGACCTGGATCTACTGTCTGCAGAGAACATGTATATTTTATCACTGAGGCAGTGAAACATTCAGAGTCTAATTAAGATCCAAATTATTTGACGCCTTTTGCTCATTTCTGAAAAAAATATTTGGATCTTGTGCAATTTTGACTACTGTCCATTTCAATTTACTTTGTCATTGAATTTTAGTCGATATTTTTTTCATTTCGAGACAGACTTACCTTAAATATACTTCATTTGATCGCATCGTTTTTAACGAACTCCCATGCTAAATATCCCTCAATATAATTCAGTAACAAGTAATAAAATGTCGAAAATGCATTTTCTCCATGCTATTTCGATCAGCTGTTTCTTTGCAAATGGCCGCTGTATTTATGGATCATGGAGCGTATCATTTTTCAACAGGGGTGAATTGCATACTGATATGAAATAAATGACGTATTTTCGTGTATGACGTCAACTTTTAAGAGCTATAATTACCCGTAGTTAAATTCGAACATTCCACTCGACGTTGATCGTCCGCCATTTGCAATTTGAAATGAACGTGTTTACAATGGGAAAACATTGTTTTTATGCATGAAATCTTTATTTAAAGATGGATTAAAGGGAAACTCGGGCACAGAGTTCGTGAAAAACGATGACACAAGTAGTTTAAATTTGATCTCGATCCGGTAAGAAATGAAAAAAATTCTCGATTAAAATTCAGTGACAAAATAAATTGAAATGGACAATAAGTTAGATTCAATGAATCTGTTGGGAAAGTATTAATCGGGTGTAACACAGCTTGAATGCCGATGAGACGCCGAGTTACTCGGTATCTCATTTAGCTCTAGCCTGTTTGCAAATGCGATTAAAGTCGCATATAGCAGGATAAGGGTTAAGGTGTTGGGATAAGGGCTTAGGTAGCCAAATAAGGGTTAAGGTAGCGAGATAAGGGTAATGGTAACGGAATAACGGTTGAGGTAGCGGGGTCAGCGATAAAATAGCGGGATAAGGGTAAAGGTAGCAGGGTTGAGGTTAAGGTAGCTGGATAAGGTTTAACCCTTTACCCAATAGCCTGTTTCTAGTTTTGAAGATATATGACCACTTAAAGCAGGTTGAAAGTAAAGCAGAATGCGCCTTAAGGCGCATTCTGCTTTACTTTCAGCCTGCTTTAAGCTACCACCTACTAGCATATAGAAAATATTTATTATGCAATATGTTCATGACTGTATGAATTTGAACTATTTTCTTCAGCGGAGGAATAAATCAAACACGCTAAAAGCCGCTTCTATCAGGTAAAGGGTTAAGAGTAACGGGGTAAAGATTTGTAAACGGAAGAGCTATATATGTAAACTGACTGAGTGGACGGACTTTTTTGCAGACGAAATATTCTAGTTTTTCAAGCTTAATGTGTCACGTGTTACCCGGTGTGCTCTTTATAGCTTAGTACTAGCATTTAGTCGAGTTCGGATTTTACGAGTTTGGTCCTTAGAATGACTAATGACCTTTTATGCAACGAACACACTGCTTAGTGCCTTAATTGTGATTTTCGTAGTAAATATTATATACCGTTTTAAATGTCAAGCAGTTCTTAATACTTTCCTTCATAGAACTACGTTTGCAAACAAAGTTAAACCCAAATTAGACGGCTCCTGATCAGGGTCTGTTCTGGTTTCTTATGGTAAAATGTATATCTTATTCAGAAGTGTCATTTTCTCATATGCCAGTGTAAAGAATAATCTAATAAATGTTCATGGTACTATTAGTTCTTACATGAATATTCAACAGGGAAAGGGTTAAGTAGAGGGGACGCTGCGATGGTTTTGCTAATGTCTGTCTGTACACAGTATGCAGCTGGCAAAGTCATGCGGTAACCGATTATATAACACATTTGCAAACAGTGTAGATGCAGATCTGGGTCCATGCTTATAAAGCTTTTAGTTGAGCCTGAGTTTCGTTCTCAGGCTTTTGATTGGTCAGATTTGAGTTCTCAAGCTTTTGATTGGTCAGATTTGAGCCAAAGGCTCAAATCTGACCAATCAAAATAAAAGCTTGAGAACGATCTCAGACTCAACTAAAAGCTTTATAAGCATGGACCCTGATTTTCTTCGATGATAGATTTTGATACAATGTTTCGTTAATTAATATTCCGAAAGGAGGAACCAGATTTTATTATTCAGCAGAATAAGGGTTAAGGTTCACCAAGTACAGAAATGAACTATAAACGTTCATTATCAACCCTGTTCCAGAGAAAATAATTATGTGGTGATCAAATCTCGATATTATCTGAACAACTTGAAGTGTCGACTGAATCACAAACCTCTGGTGATTCGGTGTACCATATCAAAGCCGCTTAGTCGTAACTACCCGACTCACTCCGGCATCAATCGGAACAATTCGTCGATAAGGATCGGCCTTGTCGGCGTTAAGCGAGAATTTCCAATTGGTTGCGATTGTGTTCGGTTTTTGCCAAAGCTACCCGAAGCACTTTACGGGAATCTGTTGAATTAAGGACCGTGGATCATAACATGAGTTGAAATTCTGTTTGTAACAGTGTTTTTGCCAGATCACTTTCTAGATTTACACACTGTTTACTTCTAATTTACAAAATCTATTATTAGTTAACTGACACAAATTAACATTTGGCAGATTCCATGTTTGATTTGGTAGCATCTTTGCATACATGGCATCTATGAAGCTTAGTCCTTTCAATGCGGGGAAACGAGTCACTAGAGTCATTTGCAATCAATATAGACCCTGACTAGAGGGTTCCCAGAGGATCACTCTCATTATTGTCTGCACTGTTTGTCAGTTTACACGTGTCTTTACAATCCCTGATAACTCACGATAAGATTGACCTATTTTAATTTTTTTGAAAATCTGGCGTTGAATGGGGTAAACATAAATTAGTGTGTTTTTTTAAAACACGTCTCAAATTACTTTGTAAACAATTTTGTTCCAGAGCAGCCGCTGCATTGTACATGTATACGATAAATTCGAAGCTGATGACTCTCATAGATGAACCATTTATCTCATAAATATTCAGTTCAGGGATAATGCCATCATGACTATATATTAGTTGAATATTGTTGGCATAGGAACACGTGGTGTTTTGGCTATAATCGCATAAACAAACAGGACCCACTGATCCTGGTCAACTCTGTTTTTCAAAGGTGTTTCTTTCAGGTAAATGGTTACATCTGACCTGACTCTATGCGGGTTGTCAACTTGTCATCGTGAATGATGAAGATCCGTATCAACCTCCGCTCTGTAGCACAATGACTGGTCTAGGTCTATACAGTTTGAAAGTCCGAAGATTGGTTTTCATTCAACCTGATACAGACTTTTGTAAAAAGTCTAGACCTTGACCCGACAAGTCTTGTTTGCTAACGGAATTATATAATTGTAACTGTATAGTTTCTGCCATGACCAAACTGCATGTGTTCATATGACATTATAAATGTCACCTAATAAATATTTATAACATTTTTATGTCTTTCATGCATATTCATTTAGTTATGTGTTAGGACGGTGCGTACAGAACATTAATTGTTTTTTTGTCATGTAGCCGAGACTTCAGGTTTACGTTTTGTTTACGATTTTATCATGAGCGTAGTAAACCTGATAAATGAACATGCATTTTATTGTGAATTCTGTCAGCGGATAGCTTAAGTGTCAGATTAAGTTTATATTTACTGTCTGCGGTTAGGTCAAACAAACGGGTTTTTTACAAACCTTCAACTTGCCACTGTCATCTATCTTGATTTGCGTCAACGATTATTATATATTGGTTTATTGGATTGTATTATAGACTCCTTATTGCCCATTAAATAAAATAAAGTATTCTGGCCAATGATTATGACTCTCTCAAAGGAAAAGGGAAACATGTTTGGATAGACTAACAGTAGAGCAGACTGCACTGATCTAGTACGCTTAAAATGTCAAGTACCTAGTGCCAGTGCCCTAGTTTCTTATGGGACGTGCTCATCTGGGGATCCCGTCTTATTGCGCAGTTAGAAATCCTAGTAAACCACAACTAATCTTATCCCTCAATCAAACTGAAATGATAGCTTGCTGTGATATACAGTAAGACCTTTCTAAAGCGATCATCTTAACCATTTATTCTATATACAGTAGAACCCCTCTAATGCGACCACTTTATGAATAAACATCGGTGTCGATATAAGCAGGTGGTTGCTTAATGCAGGACAAAAGTAATACAGAAAGCTCCTCTAGGAGCTTTCTGCATTACTTTTGTCCTGCATTAAGCTACCACCTGCATCTAGCACACATAATTATACCTATTTTAGGTGGTCGCATTAGCGGGGTTTTACTGTATTAATATAAGAAATAATGACATTAATTAGAATAAATGTTATAATAACACCTGACCACAGGAACATTTGCAGTATAGGGTTAAAGAGGCTCAATTCTTGGTCTCAACCCTTTACCTGATGAATATTCATACCGATAATAATGCCACGAATACTGATCTGCTGAATTGTTATGATAGTTTATGGCGAAATGATCGGTTGGCCATGGTAGAAATTTTAAAATAATATCTATATAATCTCATACGCAAACAGAGCAGATCCTGACCAGATAGTTCCAGTATGAGTCGCCTGATCTGTTTGCAAATTACGAAAGTTATGCATGCAGCTCCTATAGGAGGTGTCTGCATTACCGTTGTCCTGCATTAAGCAGCCGCCTGTTTGTAAAGACATCAATGTCTATTCATTAAGTGACCAGTTTAGACAGGATTCGTCTGTATGTTTATATGCATAATTGATATGGAGATGAATTCCTTGCTTCTTATTATCATGTGAAACCTTTCAAAAGTTCATATTTGAATTATCAGAGTGGAATGACCCGTCAATGTTTAACTATAGTCCACTCAGTGTTTAACTATAGTCCACTCAGTGTTTAACTATACAAATGTAGTCCACTCAGTATGAAATGCTAAACTTGCTATGAATTTGTTTGAATGACAAACAATGCAGACAATTATTACAATGTCCCTCTAGGAGCCCTCATATAGGAGTCTACACTGTTTGCATATACCAGCGTATGCAGTCGCAGGGTTAAACCACAAGCATTCTTGTGTCGTATTTTGTGACAATCGTTAAACACTGTGTCACATTTTATCTTTGTAAAAGTAAATTGCAGTACTAGTTTACCATGCAGAACATATTGCAACAGAGAGCAAGTTTAACTTTCAGGAAGTGCCGAGAGTGCGAAAAGTTTATGCGGCTACAAGTATCAGAAACACACTTAACCCTTTCCATTTCAGATATTTGCAAACAGAGTAGACCCATATCAGACGACTCCTATAGGAGCTGCCTGGTCATGGTCTGCTCTGTTTACTTACAAAAGTACAACAAATCATTAAATAACCCTGAAGTTACCAGGAGCGTAGCTGAATCCAACTGTACCGTACGCACAGTGGATATAGGGGTCCTTGGACATGCTTAGCTTTTTGTAGTTTTTAAATAATTGTAATAAACAGACAATGGTGCCAAACAGTGACTTTTACAGAGGTGTCAAAAGGCGTTAGTATGAGGGAATGGGTTAAAGCTTACATGACAAGGCAGAACGTTTATCAAAGTCACCCCCTTAGCCTTCGAGTTTTGTTCCATTCTGGTCATAATAATGTTTTCACCTTTCAGACTAATGTTACACACGTGCGTATCGCTTGCTACGCCCCTGGTCATTATTTCTTAGACGACGAGTTACTGTTTTGTAAATACGAGTCAGGTAGGGTTTGGCATGATAAGGGTAAAAACTTGAGTTGCTTAACCCGTTACCGTATAGTGACGCCTTTTGACGTCTCTGAAAAAAATCACTTTTTGAAACTATTGCGAGAAATAGAGTTTTTGGTCCATAGGAGCTAATGCTCTATTTATCACAATGGTTTCAAAACTACACACTTACTAAAGTTTTCTTTTTCTCTTGTAAATGCTCCTTTTCGGTAGATTTATTCAAAGAGGTTTGGTCTAAATTTAAAAATAGCTTATGACAGAATGGGTTAAAAACTGTTTTCATTAATCACCTTGTATATTATGGGTTCGGTCGTAGGGACATATGCAAATAGTGAAGATCAAGATCACAGGTTGTTTTACTATTTAGTTCAACCATCGTGACACCAACATAAATATTACCTACAGAAACATCCCTCCAACTGCAAATTAAATTCGTTCAAAATACGAATCTGGCCCATTGCATTTTAGTAGGCAGAGTTCACTTAAAGGCGCCATTGACGATACTTGGTGTGACCCAAACTCATCAATCATCATGTCAGGCGAGCAAGATAACTGTTGATTGCAAGATTAGATAAAAACAAGTTTAAACATAAATGATCTCTGACCACATGTTTTGAGATGTTGATACACAGGGGAAATAGGCAGGATAACAATGCAGACCACGAACAGCCACTGCAGCATTGAACGCAGGGTATCTAGGGTATGTCCTACTTTTTACACAATATCTGCTACTGCATTATAGAACGCAGGGTCTACATTGCAGCCCCTCGCGACCATTTCATTATGAAACACGGTCTCCAGGGTCTGTCCTATACGATACTTCTTAGCAGCTACTACGAGTAGGTCATATAATGAAAAGCTTACATGATCTGTCCTAGTAAGTACTCCCTAACAGCTACTGCATTTCGTGTGTTACAGATGAGAAAAGGACAGACCCGGATGTCTTCGCACTGGAACCAACTATAAGTACATTGTATATATACACTGTTTGCTACTGACATATTGTTCAAGTGATTTGATGAAAAGATAAACAGAAGTGAGAAAATGCTAAATAAATCTACCTTTGAAGACTACACACTTAATACAGAATGAACGAATGGCACATTTAAGAGTTTTAAGCAATGCATTCATTTAAATTTTGTCCTGCAGTGAGCACACCACCAATATCTGCTTTTAAATTCCTATTATAAACTCCGAGTTTACCTTTAACTCTTTCCCTCATATACACGTGTTTGTGTGTGCATTTGCACACAGAGTAGACCCAGACCAGACGTCTACTGTAGGAGTCATCTGATCAGGCTCTACTCTGATTGCTTATGAAATTATAATAGATCTGCCAAAAAAATTAAAACTTCACGTTCACATATGCCATTTTAAATTTTCAGCTAATAAATATTCACGATGCTATTTTTCTTACATGAATATGCATGCAGCCGAGAAAGGGGTTAACTTCCGTTGTCTGCCTTTAAAGACAGACATTTAGAATTATTTCTGAGCGAGCGCGTTCACTCTCATTCGCTGCCAGTGGTGAATATGTGACCACTTTTGCGGTTGATCTTGATGAAATGATACGTGACCTAGTGTCTCATCTGGATCAAATCTGTGTGATGCTGTGATTATATTGGCTTTTTAAACCAAAAAAGGAAGACCATTCAAAAAATAAGAAATGAAGAAGGCGGCACGTTTTGCTGACAAAATACGTGGCAGCGAAAGAGTTTAACCTTTGCTTCATGTAAACGCCTGTTCACGCATCTGCAAACAGAGTAGATCCAGATCAGACGGCTCCTATAGGAGCCGTCTGATCAGGGTCTAATCTGTTTGATATTGGACTTCGAAAGATGTGTTTCTTTAGTTTCTAAAAAGACTAAAATGGTTACACTGTTCCATCTTCAGTATTTCATTGTAACTGGTTTGTCCATGAACATGCAGTAGGTATTGAAGTTTTGAATAAACGTAGAACAGGGAAAGCGTTAAATATGATTTGCTGTTCACAGTACCAAATTCTCTACTTCATGAATAGTCATGCAAGAAATAATGACATCATGAATAGTGACTAGGTGGACTTTTATAAAGTGGTCTGTGAAACATGATATTATGACCATGGCAGAAACTGTAGAGTCAAATCAAGCAGACAAAACAGACCCTGATCTAGTTCTGGTCTGTTTGAAATGGCGCCAAAAAGTGTAGTTTAAAGCACAAGGTGCCCTGCTGACGTATGATACAAGTCTCTTCAATTTCTTTCACATCAAACAGTTTGAATTCCGATGAGGCAACGAGTTACTCGGTGGTTAATCTGGATCAAAACTGTTTGCATATTTTAAGTAATCACAGATTCGCCACCTGCAAGCTTGTCACACAAGTTGCTTGTATCCGATGTATTGTCTTCACATCAATCGGAAATTATCGTCGTATTCCGGCAAGCCGATCATGCACGTGTGGCTAAGCGGATACCGCAGAGGAGTTCCGATTAATGTTGCATATTGCATGTACATGTAAACAACGTCGTCTGTTTCACCAATGTCGTAATGTCGTCTGCTCCATGGATAAAATAGCCCTGTCATTCTTCTAAAATTGTAACTGCAGTACACGTCATGCAGTGCGTATATCAATACTTCTGATATGGATCTAGCTACCCTGGAAAAAAATCAACAAATAATATACAAGTTATATTTAGTCTCATTTGTGTTATTGTTTATCTAGTAAATCATTGGAAATGTTATACTATATTGCACTAAGTAACCTCTACAGATGTGTAAGCGAATTGGCCATAAAAAACATGTGTAAAACCACATGAAAGGCCGACAAGCACTTCAATGCGCACATTGTCCCATATAAGTCTAGCACGCAATACTGGTGATTTTGTAATAACGTTTGCCAACAGTGTTCATCCTGATGAGACACCGAGTAATTCGCTGTCTCATCAGGATCCAATTTATTTGGCACAAAATAATGTAGTTGTGGAAGAAATGGTAGAAGGGCTGGCATTATGTAAGTCTTTGAATGCGGGTAGCACTTGCGGAGGAGCCCTCTGATCAGGGTCTGCACTGTTTGTCATTCAAAATCCTCTCGCAAATGTGCGCCTTTCATGCTGAATGGATTCTGAACTAAAGCACTCATTGACAGGTCATATTCAGCATTAGATTCTAAATGCTTATGATAAGGTTTACAGATGGCAGGTGATAAAGTAATAAAAACAGTTTTGGCCAGTTTTACCCCAGATCAGATAGCCAGTGGGACGAAAAATCAAATCAAAAACTGTACCGATAAAACAATAAGAGAGCGAGAAAAAACCCCAAGAAATATGTTCACGATGTTTCAGAACAGTTGCGAAAAATGCATATACTGTAGAACCCCGCAAAAGCGACGTCTTTAAAAATACTCATTTATGTACAGCGAAAACTTGCTCGATTATTCGAACACTCAAATACGTACCATTATTGAACTTTAACAGGTGGCAGCTTAATGCAAGGAGCTTTCTGAATGACTTTTACCCTGCATTAAGCAGCCACCTGCCTACAAAGACAAATTCTTCATTAATAAATTTTGTAGTATCGAGTTTTTTTTGTTTACTGTATTTAAAAGCAGGTGGCTGTTCTATGCAGTTCAAAAGCAATACAGAAAGCCCGTACTTTCTGCATAACCTTCGACCTGCATTTACATGTACCTACGACTTGTTAAAATACTCTTGGGTTCATTCACTTTTCACTTTTCCTTGTATTGACCGTAGCAGGTCAATGTTTTATTGATGTTCTGTTCGCTATAGCATTATATGTTATGTCATGAAACTATTGTATATACACACATGTTGCAATGGGATACTTAATGTACAAAATGCTAATGAAGATTCTGTTCTGTTCTGTTAACAACCGAAAGAAGACCAGAGTCCATGCTTATAAAACGTTTAGTTGAGTCTGAATTCGTTCTCAAGTTTTTGATTGGTCAGATTTGAGCCTTTGGCTCAAATCTGACCAATCAAAAGCTTGAGAATTCAAATCTGACCAATCAAAAGCTTGAGAACGAAACTCAGACTCAACTAAAAGCTTTATAAGCATGGACCCTGTTTTGTGGGGTCATTTTAGATGGGTCTTACTGTACCTGGTAACACTGATTGCTAAAGGTTCATTGCATTGCACTCATATTGGTTTGACAAATGCCTCCTTATAGCGGCAAAGATTACGTATGCTCTGTTCATCGACCAACCTACAAAAGTAAGGAAAAACAGAACTGCTGAATCACGGTGACAAAAAGAGGTAATATTATTGGATTGCATCAAACTGACGCTTCGACACGGAAGAAAATCTGACTTCTTATTTGCGTATCGAATTCGACCACTTGAATGAAAATAACCAAGCAACGTTTTTGTCCGCTTAGTTAACAACGTCAATCCTTTCCTTCATATACACCTTCACACGCATTTGAAAACAGAGCAGACCCAGATCAGTCTGATCAGGATCTGTCTGATCAGGATCTGCTCTGTTTGCTACTAGAATTTGGTAGATCTGTTTCTTTACATTCTAAAATGGCTACAATGTTTTACCTTCCATATTTCATTATAACTATTTTGTCCATGAATATTCAGTAGGTATTGAAATTTGAAATAAACATAGAACAGAGAAGGGGTTACATCACTTTTAGTATTTATACCCTTGTCATACTTATACCCCTTGAATGCGGGACATGTGTGCACTGTCATTCGCAAACAGAGATGACTCCTACAGGAACCCTCTGATCAGGGTCTGCACTGCTTTTCATTTAAAGCCATCTAACAAAGTTAAGCCTTTCATACTGAGTGGACCCTACAGTTAAAACTGAACCACCGTGAAAAAAGGGTTACTGCATATTATACAGTATAAACTCGATACTACGAAATTTTAGTAATGAAGAACTTATGTCTTTGTAGGCAGGTGGCTGCTTAATTCAGGGTGAAAGTTATGCAGAAAGGTCCTCTTTCACTCTGCATTAAGCTAACATTTGTATTAAATATCAATAACGGACTAACGGTGCGTAATGGAGTGTTCGAATAATCGGGTTCTGACTACACTGTGTTAGGATGAATATTAATCCATTAAATAATAATAATAATAATAATAATAATAATAATAGCGACTTTATTTAACAAGATAACTCATCTGACCAGGTCAGTCTACCATGAAGCCCTCAAAACATATATGCATGTACAATAAAACAATATAATTTATACAATACCCCGTCAGTGTTGGAAGAAAAATGTCCAATCGGGGCTCTTAGAATTAACAAGTAATTTAAAGTAAATAACTCATCGCCTGCTGCAAATGTTGTCTGCTGAAACTCTTATCTGCTTCATTTTAAAAGTGTCCGAAATCAGCCAGTGTTGGGAAACGATTGACCCTGTGCCGCAATCTCCTTGCAGAGTTGTCGTTCGTTACTCTCACATAGGGCTCATGACAAGAATATTGGCAAAACCATTAGTTTGTGTTTTATGGTTATCTGAGTCGATAGTTTATATCAAAATAGCCTGAATCAAGAATAAATAGCTTTAAAGGGGATGTCCCTACATTTGACGTGTTTAATAAACACTTCAAATATACAAAACTCATTTATTTATATGCTGAAAAGTAGTATATCGCAAAAAGACCCATCCAATTACCGTTTATAATGACAAAACATCCATGTGTTTGATACCACCGATCCCGGTTTTAATGCCCGAAGTTTCAATTTTATTCGGGTTGGGTTTTAGTTTCCTAACTGTTCGCCCTATTCGCGATTCTCCGACCACTTCCGAGAAAGCTATTACGTAAACAGTTGAGGGATCGGGTGATCATCGGCAAAACGCGGAATAATGTAACGGAAAGGGCCGATAATATTGTGTTGTAGAACAAAAATTATTAGTATTATTTGTATCACAGGGGCATTTTTCGATATAAGTTCAAATTGGGAACCTTCATAATAATGATAGAGCATAACAAATACCAAGTTTTAAGATATTATTGAAAATATGCGATCATTGTAGGGACCTCCTCTTTAATCTTATCATAAAACTGGTAATACAGTTTAATTTTCAGAGAATATTTGATGACCTATTTTCATGCCGCTTTACGCTTCGAGTATTGCACAAATGTAAACAAACAAAATGGAATGATATCTGCTCAACATTTCGAAAACAGTTTCTACATATTGTAGATTCCGAACTTCTTATAAGGGCACTGAAATTCTGTTCTAACCCCAAAGGGCACACAACTTATGTGATATCCCAGCCTTTTGCTTTTCTTCCGTTGAACTGTCAAAGAAACACACAAAGCAATTTACTTTCTGTTGTGTACGGGGGTTAGTTTCATTTCGGATTACTTTCTGAGCCAACTACAGAGTATATGTAATGTAACTGGGTGTAAGAGAGTGCCAGTGCCGAACACCGTGGATCCGGATTAGACGTCGAGTTATTCGGCTGTTCTGGTTCCAAGCTGTTTGCAAAAACTATTTTGTCGCGAACAGCAGGCGAAGGTTTAATGTCATGTACATAATCCAACTTAGCAAAGTGAGCCGAGCAAACAGCCTTGATCATTACCAACTGAGTCGTGCAAACAGCGTTGATCAAGATGATATATGTTATGATTTGGCATTAGATATTGATCGCCATTGTTAGATACTAAAATATTTTAAGAATGAATTTTTAAAATGATTTTTAAATGCACAACTTTTAACGTTGTCGCAAACAGCTTAGATTAAGATCAGTCGCCTCACTTCTCAGCGCCTGAACAGGAACCAGGCTGATTGGCACTCAAAAGTCCACTGTTTAACACTCAAAATATATGACATATATAATGCATTGTGAAATATGAAACTAGAAGTACAAAACGTACACTTGATTCGACGGAAATAATTTAGCCTGGTCCACTGCAGATAAAATATTTTGAATTATTTCGCAGAATTAGCGTTTTTGACATATTACGGGAGACTGTTCCAAAGAAGTGAACCAGAGTAATTAAAATAATTTCGAAAGAACTCAGTATTAGGTTTTGGCAAGTAAAGTTGAAATCGTGATGAAGATCTAAGGTTTCTATAGAACATCAGTAGTATGTGTGAACATTTCGTATAAGTAATCCAGAGAAAGCCCGTTGAATATTTTGAATAGTAAGACTGTTTTTTGAAACTTTACCCGTTCAGAAAATGTCATCCATCTAAGTTCATAGTCTTGCAGCTCTTTTTAAAATCTAATAATTCTGTCTTCTTGTGAAGCACTGCATTTGCCCCAAATGACACAACAGTAATCAAGATGGGGGTAGAATGTAAGCATTAAAGAATAACTTGCGCGTGGAAATACCAAGGAATTTGTTAATGCGAGATAATAAATATAAAAGGGAATTGCATTTTTGCAAGGTACTATCTATATGCCTGTCCCAGGTCAGTGTTTTGTCTATCGTTACACCAAGCAATTTTTCTTCTGTATTGCGTGTTATTTCGTCGTTCCGGAATTCAATCGAAGGAAATACATTATGTAAACGGCTGCTTTTTGCTTTGGGAGCTAAGTACATAATGTGGTTTATGTCACAACAAGTGTTCACATTGGACAGGTCTGATTTCAAGGACTTAACAACATTATGTGGAGATGAGATGTGAACTGAAAATGTTGTATCATCAGTAAATATATCAGCTGTAGTTTGTTCTCTGACTAGAGGGAGGTCATTTATAATGAAAAGAAATAATAAATGCCCTAATATAGATCCCCGAGGAACCCCTGACAGCACTGGTTTTGACAATGAGTCTTTACCAGAAACCCTTGTATATTGAAATCTGTCTGTTAAGTACGAAGAAAACCAACAACAAGCCGACTGATGTAGTTTACACTTATGTAGTTTTTTTAAAAGTATGTTGTGATTAATTAAATCAAAAGCCTTTGAGAGATCGGGAAAAAGAGTACCAACAATTTCATTGTTATCATCTATTAATTTCACGAGAGCCGATTGACATGAGTGATTTGTTCTATAGCCAGACTGTCAGTCATAAAAATAATTTATTTTCTTCAAAGTATTGTCTCAAGCATATACTGGCATGACGTTCAAAAATCAGAGAAATAATTGGTACAATGGAAATGGGTCTGTAATTTTCCTTATCGTTTCTAGAACCCTTTTAGGAATAGGAATAACTTTGGCTTTTTTAAACACTTGTGGGAAAATACGTGTATCTATACTATAATTATAAAGTTTAGTGAGAATTGGGGCAATCACTATACATAATTTTATAATGTAAGAAATCTGGCACTAAGGCCATCAGAACCAATACACTTCCCTGTATCGAGAGATTTTAGCTGGGTTTCAACAAAGGATGCACTGACAGTCGGGATATCGAATGGTTGAACAAATTCTAGCCGTTCTTTCATTGGTTTAGAAAGTATTTCTTCCGTATCAAATCAGTTGTTTGTGTTAATTTCTATCATAGACTGAAAAACTGAAACAAAATATTTATTAAATACATTTGCTGAAGTGATAGGGTCGGTTACTGGATTATCATTAGCATCATTTATGAAGTTTGTGTGGACGTTAGACGTAATACCAGAAAGTTCATGTAATTTTTTCCAAAGTTTCTTTGGGTTTCTTTTATTTTCAACAATTGTCTGATTATAATTTTGCTACAGTTACCAGGTCTTTATCACGCTGTCTCAACAATCTTGTAGTTGACGACGTCAGATTTTTTATGAAAAAAAAGTTTCTTAAGTGAATTGCATTTAAAATGTCTTGGTTCATCCAGTTTGACTGTTTGACTCTTTTAACCCTGTGCTTTCTTAGTGGGACATGTTTATTTAAAACCATGCGAAAAGATCAAGAAATACATCTGTGGAATCCTCTGGATTATCATATATGTCTAAGAAGAATCATGTAAGGTCAGTCAAAATATCATTTTCAACAAATTGTTTTTATTGACCTGTATGTGATGGTTTTATGCACAGTTCATTTAATGTTTTGAGATGAGACTTTACGTGTAAGGCAAACAGGGTAGTGATCACTTATTGAATATATAGGCACAGAGACAAGTGTTAAGTTTTGCGGAAAAAATAGAAAATGCATGATCTATTAACATAACAGAGTTCGAGGTGACCCTTATACGTGGATACCATATCTGCCCTATCGGCGGGTTCGTAAAAACTGAATAATTTGGCCTCATATATAGACTATTTCTTTTAGAAAGAACATTTTTGAATAAATCTACTGATAAGGAGCATTTGCTAGAAAAGGGGAATTTGTTGAAGTGTTTACTGTTGAAACCAATGTGATAAATAAAGCATTTCCTCCTGTGGAGCAAATGCTTTTATTTTTCACAATGGTTTCAAGAAATGATTTTTTCAAAGGTGTCTGTAGGAGGGAATGGGTTAATCTTTATTTAGACTGACATTATAGCTAGAAACTAGTGTAGATACTGATCAAAGTGTTCACCATGAGTACTTTGATCTGGGTCTGCACTGTTTTCTGGGTCTGCACTATTTGCTGTGTCTGCAATATTCATTCATTTCTTTGAGAATTTATTGACCAAGTGTCAAACAGTTTGGATCCTGATGAGACGTCGAGTTATCCGGCATCTCATTTGGACCCAATCTGTTTGCAAGTGCCAACCAAGACGAGCTTGGGTTAGTGAGGAGAGTTAGCAACAATGGAAAAATGCCATCTAGAACAAAAGATGTCATGTTTGATTGCTGAATGATGAGGAAGCGTGTCTCAAGATAAAGTGACAGTAGAAAGTCAATTCATTTTGCATATGGACATACCGTTACTAAGGTAACCGAAAATCTCCGTTATACGGCTTTGAGAGAGACGTTGGTTCCTTATAACGGCAATTGTTTAATGATCCTGCAAGTAATTGGGATTCATTACTTTTAGTAAAATAAAGTAATTAGCCGACCCCTCTAAAATCAAATTCATTAACCCTTATTTCGCTGTGAAAAAAGAGTGTCAACTCAAAACTGGATCTGGTACAATTTTGATTACTTCCCCTTGGATCAAGTTGAGAATAGTGTGTTGTCAAACAACTTGAATCCTGATGAGACGCCGATTTACTCGGCATCTCATCTGGATCCAAGCTGTTTGAAATGCGAATCAAATCGCGAATAGAGGAATCTGACAAGGGTTAATCTTTGTACATTATTTTGTGATCCGGTTTTCCGAACAGTCAAGTTATTGCGCGGCAGGCCACTGAGTACCATGCCAGCTCATTAGGATGCCCAAACTATCTGAAAACCTTTTTGTGTTTCTAAATGAATTCGAAAAAACACATGCTTTGGGAAAATATGGCAGACGATATTTTTGTGCAGACATGAATTTAATCAGCGTTCTAATGGTTAATGATATCCATAAGGGTACAGGACGGTCCGGGTCACTCATGCAGACACCTAAATGGACCTCAACCCGTTGAAGATTAACCCTATACCCGCTGAGTACGACTTTATTTGCGTTCACAAACAGTTTGGATCTGGATTAAAAGTCGGATAAAAGTCGGATAATTCGGCGGTTTATAGTGTCTAAAATATTGGTCGAATCAGAAGAAATGTATATATTAAGTAGGCGAGAGTTTCACATACGACATGTGTTTATCAAAGCGACCTAAGGGATATATCGTATTAGTATCCACTCAGGAAACTTGACGTTCGTCTGTTTTCTCCATGAAAGAATATACATGGTGACAGTTAATGAAACTACAGTACATGTCAGTTTAAAATAAATCAAAAAGGGTCTTTGTCTCGTTTTCGTTCTCAAATTGGTGTTTCTCGTCGACTGACTATTATCCACCGTGTTACGAAAGCTGGTCACTGAAGGTTAAGTGATTTGAAGAAACTGTCAATATTTGGCTGAAAGTGACACTGGACAATTTCCATTTCATCTTCATTAGACATCAATTGTTAAACCATAGGCCAAATCATGTCGCATGGACACAATTCTGCACAAATTTAGACTGGTAATTGATGCACCGGTGTACATGCACGTGGGGAATATTCATTTAAGAAACACAATAGATAGCAGCGAAAGAGTTAATCCTTTCCCTCATAGTGACGCTTTTTAACGTCTCTTTAACATATTGACGCTTTTTGACGCCTCTTTAAAAGTCCCTACCATTGCTATAAATAGAGCATTTGCTCCATAGGAGCAAATGCTCTATTTATAGCAATGGTTTTAAAACTATAAAATTCTGAAAGTGTCCTTTTCTGTAGCAAATGCTCCTTTTCAGTAGATTTATTCAAGAGGTTGGGTTTAAGTAGCCTATGAGGGGTTGTGTTAAGATAAACGTTCTGTTTTGCGTAGGACACGTGATGTTTCCCCATGTATGGTGTTGTTTAACTATTTACCTCCTGAATATTGATTCGAGAAATATTGAAAATGAATAATAATTAGTCGAAATTTTTATAATGACATATAAACAAGGGACATATTTACCATGGCAGAAACTGTAGACCCATATCTATATTGTTTCATAAGCAAACAGAACATGCCCTGGTCAGACGGCTTCTGTAACAGCCAACTATCTCCGCGTTAATGTGTAATTATACAAAAGTTATGAATTTCCATGTAGTAATAAATTTTTAAATTGATATCCATGGTAGAAAAAGGTAAAATACTGACATTGATACTAATTGGAACTTCCGGTGTCTACGTATACTGTACTTGCAAGCGACTAATGTGTATACGTGTACAGTATCCTAATTAATCGATTATATATTCAAATATTGCCTTTTTACGTAAAAATAAATATATGTCAATAATGGCACGACGCGCATTGCAAAATGTTATATTATATAATATAAAAAACGTTATATGGTCTATAAGATAATGTTTTAAATCAGTCACTCTTAAGAATATATAAGATCTATAATCAGCATTATGGATAACGGCTTTTGAACGAGTATTTCATTGGCTAGGACATATTCATAGATTGTAACTAGACATGCAACAGTTTTACTTTTTAATCATTATCTGTATTTGCTTATAAAATACTATAGATTCTACGATTTCTTCCATTGTCAGAGATCCCCTCCTTCATAACCCCACTGTAAACATGGAGCTTATTTATATTTGTAAGTCGTCATTTCTTACATACATATTTATCGGGTAAATTTTCACCGTTCTACTATATCCTTCATATTTTATTGAAAGGGGTTTATATGTCTAAGCCCATTCTTTATTAACATAAAGAATCGGCGCACGGGAAAAGCATTATCGCCGACAAATTAAATCAAGAGCATGTTGGTATTGGGTATGGTTACACTCCACAAATGTCAAATGAATCACGGGAAATCAATCGCAAACAAATCTGTTTTCACTTCTGGTGGCAGTTTCTTTCACTTTGATGGCTTCATCGTCAGTCGATTCTCATCATTTTACTTAGCTCGCCACGGGCAAGCTGGCCATAACCTTTGTAAACAGTTTGCACCCAGATGAGAACCGCGTGACTGTGCGTCTTATCAGAATCCAAAATGTTTGGAACAGTGGTTGTATGTTTGAAGAAAAGTGAAAGAAAAGACAACTCTAGGTAGATTGTAAGCAGAAGGCAAGTTTTGCAGACGACAATTACTCCAAACGCCCAGAGTCAAATGGCATTGGCTCAAAAGCTGCACGTGCATTTGTTCGTTAGTTTTAATGCACTGAATCGCCCTCTACTTCACCGTTGTTGTCCGCTTAGGGTGTAACTTCATTTCAAAACTGTACGTTTTACTACTATTATAACCAAGGTTTCACAATGCAGTACTTCTTGGCGTCTGATCTAAATCCAAACTATTTACAAATGAAATCCTATGCGAGGTTCAGATTTGCAGGAAGATAGAGTCCCGCATAGTTGAAGGTAAAACACCGAGGCGGCGCCGCATTTCAAAGAGAATCCCCAATAGACTGGTTTACGATTTCATTTATTGGCCCATACTTTACGCTGAACTGTTATTTATTATCAGTACATATTATTTACATGGACAGATATGTTGAATTTGATCTCGTTAAGCAAATGTTCTAAAGTATTAAAATATGAATATAGGGTATCGTATTTTAATCATCTAGATAGCAGGAATCGGTAATACTGTCAATTTGCAAACAATGTAAACCAAGATCTGAGGTCTAGGCCAGGGTATGTAATGCATGTCATTCAGTCAGAATGAGACGGTAAGAGACAGAAAGAGGAAAATAATGACAGAGAGAGATGAGAGGGAAAGAAAGAGAGAGAGAGAGAGATACAGAGAGAGAGACACACAGAGAGAGAGACAGGACAGAGACAGACAGATACAGACAGATACAGACAGACAAGATATAATTATATTATTAAAACTGTAATGCATGACTACGAATGTCAGAATACAAACAGACGCAATATTATTGGTACAACCTGTTTACGTAAATGACACTATTATGTAACAGTTGTATATTCTATATTTTTATTGTCGTGAATGTCCTTTAACGACATTTAGAAGCTTGCACTTATCCTGAAGTTACAGCGTACAAACACATAACAGATTGTACTCTGACTGTCTCTTTAAGCCTTGTTTCGTTTGATCTTGTAAACTTTCCTGGTGTATCGTAGTATTAACCTTTGACATGTCAAAGTTGTGGTAAGACACCTCGATTCTGTTACAACGCATATGTTGCCATGAACTATATGAGTACAGCTACAGCTAGTACGTTCGTAAAGAGTGTAGACCCAGACAATCCCCAGTGTTAACCATTCCCTCATACTGACGCCCTTTGACACCTATTAAATCATATTCGTAACAAATCACATTCGTAACACGTGTTACAAATGTGATCCGGAAATCGAGCACATAATTTTATATGTAACACATTTTGTGACTAATGTGATCGATGCTGATCTTACAATCACATTTGTAACACGTCAAATTTCATGCAGAAAAGGAAGCAAAAAGTGTATGTGCATCATCTCTCATCGCAAAAATGAAACATCATTCAAATTTTAACAACAAACTAAATATTAACAAAAGAAATGACTAAGGTTTTTTTCTTAATGTATAGCATTAGATTTATAGTTGCTAAAATATTTGGCACATTGTATTAATTACTCAAATTTTAACAACAAACTAAATATTATTAAAAGAAATGACTAAGGTTTTTTTTATTAATGTATATCATTCGAGTTACAGTTGCTAAAACATTTGGCACAGTGTATTAATTACTCAGTTAAAAGCAAATATAGGAACTAAGAAGTAATATCTATTTAATCATAGGCGCACATTAATAGGTGCATATACACGTATATGACAAGTTCTTTGAAAAATGGAAAGTCTTCAATATATTTTGGGCAGGTATCCTAAAACATATTACAAGCATGTACATTATATCTTTAAAATATGCCGTTAAGGTTGTGAAAAGTTGTGAAAAGACATGACCCTCAAGGAAATATACATGTAATAACATATACAATGATAATCCTATTACTATTAACTAATTGAACATTGTCATTCAGGAACTCACCCTGTTACATATGTGATTCTAACGTCAACTCCCATACCAGACACTCACATTTGTAACCATTTTACCTGTTATGGATGTGATCACATTCGTAAAATATCTGTTACAAATGTGATTCGTTACGAATGTGGTCTAACAGACGACTCTGTAAGAATCACCTTTTGAAATTATTGTGATAAATACAGCATTTGCTCCATGGGAATAAATGCTCTATTTACCACAATGGTTTCAATACTACATTATTCTAACATTTTCTTTTTTTCTTCAAATAAATGCTCCTTTTCAGTAGATTTGTTGAAAGAGGTTGGGTCTAAAATAAGCATATGGGGGCCATTTGGGGCATAACAACTATACCATTGCTTTATTCAAATTGGCGCACAGTGTTGATCGGGCAAAGACGGCGTAACTATGTCGGACTCGGCAGCTTGTGTAGGCCTGTTCTCTTGGCATTGAAACATCCCTTCTCGTACCATGACTGACATTCTCTGACAACTTCTCAAAAATCAGCACACAATGTCGATCTCGGGACATGTCTCAGAACTGACTGAAACTCTGCCCGTTCCTCATTTCTGACAGAAATTGCAGTACCGTAGCTTGCTAGGGTCGTTTGCCTATACAGATCGCAATGCCGTATGGTAGAACGTCCTCATACAGTTCTGACGGTTGTGGATTCTATACATCTTCCAGATTTCCATCTAAAGATCACATCATTATAGTAGTATGATTCGCCAATTCACGACAGACAGTTCGAATTATCCACCTAATGTCGAGATAATGTGACTGGATATGGATAATATGCATGTCATTTTCTATGCTCTTACATCAAGTATGTTTAAGAATCAGGGAAACAGTGTAGACCAAGCCTCGTCGTCACGTTCTCAAAGCGGTTTCTGCACAGGGCCTGCAATAACGTGCTCTTGTCAAGTAGACATTAAACGAATAAACACAGACATACTCAAAAGCTGGTGAAATCTTAATGCAGAACGAACGTAATGCTGAAAGCTCTCGCAGGAGTTTTTTTAACAACGTTCTTCCTACATTAAGCACCCACCTTTCTCAACCCATTAAATCATGAACAGCTAAATCAGGGCCACCAAGGAATAATAATTCTCTTAGCTTGGAGTGATATCAACCCTTGCCCTAAAGAAAAGTAATGTAAGGAATAATGACATCATGAATATTAATTACATAACTTTTAATAAGGGCATATATATATGAGCACAGCAATTCTTGACCATGACAGAGACTGATCACACGACGGTTCCTACAAGAGCTGTCTGATATGGACGTTTGTTTAATTAACCCATTCCCTCCTAGACTATTTTTAGACACAACCTCTTTCAATAAATCTGCCGTAAAGGAGTATTTTAGAATGGTGTAGTTTAGAAATCATTGTGATAAATAGAACGTTTGCTCTCATGGAGCAAACACTCTATTTATCACAATGGTTTCAAAACATAACTTTTACAGATGCGTCAATATGAGGGAATGTGGTAATGCTCGTTGTGATTTACGATGTTTTGCGGTATAGCAACTCAGTTATTGTTTCTCATAAACTGTGTGTTTGATAGCAGTGGATGCAGCGGAAAAGTAATAAAACAGCCATTTGAACAACTTACCAAAGAATAGCAGACTCTGTTAAATTATATTGCCTTATAAGGACATATATCCTACTATTTATGGTCATGTGAGGATACAGAGCTTGCCATCAATGGCCTTATTAGGACACTCGTCCTACTATTATGGGGTTGGTTGAATGATTATACTCACTGACTTTACAGTAGCATACCCCATTAACAATGAGACTAAAACCCATTGGTGTTTATGTGGTGAGAGATTGTGCTGCTTTCAGAGCATACATTGAAGACCAATACCAGTCGCAGAACCAGACACACAGTATCTGATCATGCTCCTTGCCCTAAATACCAACTAATTAACACAATTTAGTGGCCGTTATTGAGAGGTTTCACTGTACCAGACAGCCCTGTGTTCAGCCAGTAAATACTTATGATGTCATTATTTCTTACATGAATATTCATGAGGTAAAGGATTAATAAAGATGTTCCATATAGTCCCATGAGTAACGTTAACTAGATACCGGGTATACGTTTCCAGCGAGGGTTTTGATCAGCATCTACAATGTACAGTGCTCCCTCTCTACAACGACACCCTTTGGGATACGAAGATTGTGTGTGTTGTTCAGAGGGAGTTGTTATAGGGAGGGAAACTCAAACATAATTAGCTTGTTTGCAGATCCCCAAATAAGGTGTATTTCGAGAACTAAAACCGTTATGCCTTAATCAAACCCTATGTTGTGACCACTCTTTAGAATCGTCACAAAGTGACGATTCTAAAGAGTGGTCTCAACATAGGGTTTGATGGAGGCACAAAGAAAATACGATGGAAAAAAGTTGTTTCTGGAGCCTTGTTGTTTCAGAAACCGTGACATGCGTTGTTGTAAGGAGGGAATCGTTATAGAGAGGGCCGTTGTAGGGAGGGGGCACTGTAGTAGTAATGAAAAGTACGTCCTTCTTGTGAATGAAAATCCCCAGATCCTGATCACCTATCGCCTTCAGAATCTTGACGTTTGACATTGAGCTGCACTTTCTAAATATATAAGTGTTTGCTGGTAACGCTGGTCAAGTTGATATACATATACATGTACATATGTATGCAGTTTTTCACGAGAAATCAATTGCTGCTGTCGGTTGAAAGTAACAAGTCAGTTAGTTTTGTTGGTCTACGGGAGTCTTCGGTTATGACAGTAAAATCTTCATTCACTATAAATGTCATGTGAAAAGATAGCTGTAATCATGAAGTTTTTAAAGTAGACATTGGTTGTACTTCCTCTTAACTCGTTATCTGGTGAATTGTATTCGTAGACTCGACTCACTATCAACGAGTGAATACATTGCTATGACAATTAGTACAGAACCAAATCTTAATATATTCTACAAGTAAATAGAGCAGACTGGGACCGCCGGATCTGGATCTACTCTGTCTGCAAAGTCGTCAAAAATAATTGAAAACGACGACCTGAGAGTCAAAAATGTTTGATCCAAACACTTTGCAGTTAATATGTACTATTCTGTTTCCAGAGTTAAACACTATTTGAGAGTATGTGTCACGTCGTAGTAAGTTGTTACTAATTAAGTGCTTACGCCCTTGACATAAGAGACTTCGAGGGTGCTTGGCGGCAATCCTTTTAAATCCTTGGAGAGATAATCGCTGCCGTGAAATAAAGTCAACGCCCTCTAAACCGGAATTCTAGTAAAGAAGAGTTTAGAAACTTAGGCAGGTGGCTGCTTAATGTAAAACTATGGCGGGTTCGATCCAACTTCCAGGTTTTCATCTAAATATTACAGTATGACAAGTACAGTAAAAAAATCTCTAAACCGGAATTCTATTTGAGAAGAATTTAAATACTTTTTGACAGGTGGTTGTTTAAAGCAGGGTGAAAGTCACTTTCATCCCGCATTAAGCTGCGACCTGTATCCAATGCTGAAATAAATATATTCATACAAGATTGAACGTCTGGTTTAGAGAGGTTTCTCTGTAACTTTCAAGCTAGGTCCCGGGTACACGATGGTCAGCTGATTGTGTTATGTCAAATATGTCTTATTGCTGAAAGTGAAGATATTCAAACCAGACAATGTCTTTCGAAATTAATATTTTGAAAGCAATTTCGCTGTCTACATGTAACACTCATTGCCAGTCAATTTTAATGAGAAATAGACATGAGCTCTTTCTCTCAGTGACTTCAAGTATTTATCTAAGTACTTTTCTGGCTTCAGCCCTTCCCTCATATTGACGCCTTTTGACGCCTCTGTTAAGTCACCTATTGAAACCATTGTGATAGATATAGCATTTGCTCCCTTATATGAACGCCTTTTAATACCTTTGCAAACAGAGTAGAACCAGATCAGACGGCTCCAGCGTGTGGTCTGTTTCCTTACAAAGTAACATAGAGCTGATGTTACAGCTTCTGCTACAGTCAAACACTTATTTGTTTATAACATCCATACAGGCATTATTTCTTCTATGAATATTCATGAGGGACATTGTTAATACTACCTGTCTGTGGAAAGCATTAACACGTATAGTAGAAATATTCAGCTATATAAATACTCATGCAGTCATTAGTTTTTACGCGATTGTTCGTCAGGTAAAACTAGTACAGCAATACGCCTTGCTGTATGTCCGCTGTGTGATGAAGCTATACTTTACATGCAGGAATGTTCTTGGCACCAATTAGCACAGTTAATGGTCTTAGACATCCCAAAGTAGGGGTAGATTTACAGCTGAACGAGTTATGGAATGTCAACGACGTCTCCAATAAAAATACCCTGGATGTTTCGTTCCTATTCTCAGTATACATCAGTGCCATTTCGCTTGATATTAAATGACAATAATTTAGCCCTAACCCGGCTGTGAACAAATAATGTCTCCTTAAACTTAGATTTTATGCACGTTTGACTACGCCCGTTTTAATCAAACCTTTTCGACACTATTGAGCGAGTGACAAACAGATTGGACCCTGATGAGACACTGGTTTACTCCCAGTCTCGTCTAGATCCTCATCTCGATCCAAGATGTTTGCAAATGCGAGTAAAGTCGTGACTAGCTGAGTACGGCCATAAAAACGCCTTTCTACCACTTTGCAAATAGAGAAGACCCATATCACACGGCTCCTGTATAGGAGCCGTCTGATAAGGGTCTGCTCTGTTTGCTTATGAATTTATATAGAGATATAATTCTACAGTTTCTGCCATGGACAAACATTCCTGTGTCTGTGTGCCATTATAGAAATAATCGAATCAATATTAATGATGTTATTATTTCTTACATGAATATTCATGGAGTAAAGGGTTAAATCATTATAACCCTTTACTTCATAGATACGCTTTTACAAACAGAACAGATCCATATCAGACGGGTGATGTAGTTTCGTCCAGAACAGAAATTGTATTCACTTTTGGCGTAAAATGATTTTCGTCTGCAAACTTTATCGCCAGTTTTAACCCTTTACTCCATAAATATTCATGTAAGAAATAATGATTTCATGAATATTAATTAGTGTAATTTGTTACAATAGCACACGGACAAGTGATTTTTGCCGAGGCAGAAACTGTAGAATCATATATTTAGTATATTATACGCAAACAGAGAAGACTCTGATCAGACAGCTCCTATAGGAGCCGTCTGATCTGGGTCTACTCCGTTTGCAGAGACGTAGAAAGGCGTATTTATGGCGTAAAGGCTTAAGTTCCAGAGTAGACGTTCCTTCAGTTTTCTTCTCTATGATGTAAGTGGTATACTTAGTGATGCAGAACCTGTCATAAGCTGCCATCAAAAATAGGTCTTATGATTGGTCTCTAAGGCAGAAAGTAGCTTAATACAGGTCAAAAGTAACTTCCTACAGGATTTTTCTGCATTACTTTTGCCCTGTGTTAAGCAACCATATGTTTTTAATAAATGAATGAGCGCTTAAGGCAGGTTATACTGTAGTCTGGTTATTGAATATCAATGTGTGTACAGTAAAACCTCTCTAAACATTTACCTCAATGTGTGTACAGTAAAACCTCTCTAAACATTTACCTCAATGTGTGTACAGTAAAACCTCTCTAAACATTTACCTCAATGTGTGTACAGTAAAAACCCTCTAAACATTTACCTCAATGTGTGTACAGTAAAACCTCTCTAAACATTTACCTCAATGTGTGTACAGTAAAAACCCTCTAAACATTTACCTCAATGTGTGTACAGTAAAACCTCTCTAAACATTTACCTCAATGTGTGTACAGTAAAAACCCTCTAAACAGCACGTAAATTTGGTATAAATATCGGTCTTGGAGACAGGTGACAGCTTAATGCAGGGTGAAAGTCATGCAGAAAGCTCCTAGAGGAGCTTTCTGCATGACTTGCATCCTGCATTAAGGAGCCACCTGCCTAAAGTATCTAATTTTGTTCTCTACTAGAATTCCGATTAAGAGGGAAAACGGAGTTTTGTCATTTTAGAAACTGTTAAATTCCATACGCATACAGAGTATACCCTGGTCAGACATCTCCAACAAGGGCCGCCTCATCTTGGTCTGTCCTGTTTGCAAAGTCGTGAAAAAGCGTTTATAGAAGGGTTAATAAACAATTGTATTGCAATTTATCAAAGAGACAGCGATGTATCACTGACAAGCATGCACGTTTGAGACAAGTGCATTAACATGCCACACCTTGGCATACAATAGGCGCTTCAGTTCGATTAGATTTGGCTGTCAAAAATGCAGGTTGATTTGGGTGTTTCGATTAAGATAAATTAATAATTTTATTAATTACGGTTAAATGGAAATAATGCAATTAACATGCATGGTATTGGACATGAATAGGTGAAATGATGCGCACAGTTTGTCACATGATCAATATATATTTAGTTTGTATCTCTCTTTTGTGACTGATTTTTTACGTGTTTTGACCTCTTTTTTCTTTTCTTTTCTCTGTCCTTTTAAATCTTAACCCTTTCCTTTATGATTATTTCTACAAGTATTCATGGCCTCGTGAATATTCATTAAAGTATTTTACATAATGACTACTGAACAAAGACTTTCGTCCTGCATTGTGCTACCACCTCTCTTAAACCCCCTGAATCATAGTGGTCGTTATGTAGAGGTTTTACTGTATGAACTAATGCAAGTCAATAATTGACACATAATTGGCACTTAAAAGTGTGCAAGTAGAATATGCTGTGATATCAGCACACGACAACGAGACTGGATCTCGCCCTATCAGTTACATGCAGCTAGGATTATGGCATGCATTAGGTGGGTTAACGAGGGATTTTACAGACTGTGCAAGAGGCTCAAAGGTTATTGTTCTCCAGTCATCTAGTTAATACACACTAAAACATTTATTGAGCTCCTGCCAACCAGGCAAGTGTTCGTTATTAATATCCTCCTCAGGCAAACCTCCATGTACGACTGGTATTTAAAAGCAGTTCTACCTACAGTAAAACCTCTCTATAACGGCCACAAAATTGTTTTAATTATTTGGTATTTAGTGCAGGTGGCCGCTTAAAGCAAGGTGAAAGTAAAACAGAACGCTCCTATAGGAGCGTTCTGTTTTAATCTCACCTTGCTTTAAACAGTCACATGCCTTTAACACAAAATACTTGATGTAATTTAGTGGCCGTTATAGAGAGGTTTTACTGTACAACACGTCTTCATCGTCAACCGTTTCCTCGGTGAATAAATCCATAAAAGAAATAATGTATGTATGAATATTAATTACTGAATTTTTGTAATGAACAATAGAATATGTTTGAAACAATAGAATCAGATATAATCTATGCACAAACAGAGTATATCCTGAACAGATGTCCCCTATAGTAGCCGTCTGATTTAGGTCTACTTTGGCTGCAAAGGCGTTAAAGGCATATCTATGGAGTATACGAAAATCCCCAAGACTTATTTGTAAATGAATATACTCTTCCTTTGGAGATGGTAAATGCATATGATATAACTTTGAATTGCACACAGTGAGTCTCTGATCCCTTATCAGATGGTGCACATGGGAGCCATATGAATCTACATTGTAAGTCTATCTTCCACTCACAGTGACAGGATCATAACTGTAGAAGAAGAACAAGAACATGGGTATACTCTGTTTGCTAATGATAATATATGTATGATTGTACAGTTTTGCCATGATAAAAAAGAAAGTAATACATAAAGCTCCCATTAGAATTTCCTGTAGATATAATTAGTACATTGTCCGATAATACTTTTTCAGTGTTTCACCACAACTGTCGCAAAAATGCACTAACTGCTTTTAATAATTTAATCCATAAATACACATTTAACACGTGTGCAAACAACAGAGTATACCACGATTAGACGGCTCGTGTAGGAACCACTTGATCAGGCCCTGTCAGACCACATTCGTAACGAATCACATTCGTAACACGTCGAGCACATATGTAACACATTTTGTGACGAATGTGACCGATGCCGAATTTTGATCTGACATAAAATCACATTTGTAACACGTCAAATTTCATATAAGAAAGGAAGCTAAAAAGTGCATGTACATCATCTCTCATCGCAAAACTGAAACCTTGTTCAAATTTTAACAACAAACTAAATATTAACAAAATAAATGACTAAGAAAGGCATATCATTAGATTTATAGTTGCTAAAATATTTGGCATGGCGTATTAATTACTGGATTAAAAGCAAATAAACGAACTAATAAGTAATATTCATTTAACCATAGGCACACATTAACAGTATTGCCTAGGTGCATGTACACGTATATGACAAGTTCTATAAAAAATGGAAACTCTTCAATATGTTTTAGGCAGGTATCCTAGAACATATTGCAAGCATTGCATTATCTTTAAAATGTGCTGTTAAGGTTGTGAAAAGTTGAGACATGATCCTCAAGGAAATATGATAGCATATACAATGATAATCCTATTACTATTAACTAAATGATCATTGTCAGCCAGGAACTCGACCTGTTACATACGTGATTCTAATGTCAACCCCCATGACGGACACTGACATTTGTAACACATTTTACCTGTTACGAATGTGATAACATTCGTAAAATATCTGTTACAAATGTGATCCGTTACAAATGTGGTCTAACAAGGCTCTGTTATGTTTGCTTATGGTTTAACCCATTATCTCATGATTTTATTTTTTTTTTAAAAACAATGAAATTTGAAACCATTGTGATAAATAGAGCATTTGTTCCTATAGGAACAAATGCTCTATTTATCACAATGGTTTCACAAAGTGACTTTTAACGAGTCGTCAAAAGTCGTCAATATGAGGGAATGAGTTAATATAGATCTGCTTCTACAGTTTCTGCCATATACAAAAGTTTCTAAGCTCATAATGCATTTCATACAAATTCATCTAATTAATAGTCATGATATTATTATCTTACATGGAATAAAGGGTTAATCCGTTCCCTCCTACTGGCGCCTGTTGACGCCTCTGTAAAAGCCATTTTTTGAAACCATTGTATTATATATAATAATTGCTCCATTGGAACAAATACTTAAATAAAGATTAAAAAAAATACCAAACCGTTTTTATCTTGACGCCGATATGTTAAAAACAAATCTACGGGCGTCACATGAGGGTTAAAACGTTCACCTGTCAGCGACATCTTCATTTGCCATTGCTTTTCCAAAAGATACGAGCGTATGTTTCAAAAAATGTAAATGATAAGCTGTGGACCTTTTTGCACATTGGACATGTTGATGGTAGCTCTAAAGTATCTTGTTTTTTCCCCAGATCATATTTTCCCCACATTTGAAGCCTATGCCATTTTGTTAAGATTTTATTTGACTTATATGCATGTGCTCGTCACAAAATGGGACTAAAATATCACATTTTTCCATAGATTCTCTTCCTGGTTTTTAGTATTGTAACGTTTTCCAGGTATTAATCATAATAATTAAATTCGCAATTGTATGCTTTTTGGTATAATTACCCATTAACTTTGAAAATGAAAATGTTGTTTATCGTCATATAAAAACCTGCATGGTTAGCCATTTAATCCGTTTCATCCTAGTCTAATTTTAGACCCAACCTCTGAATAAATCTACCGAAAAGGAGCATTTACTAGAGAAAAGGAAATGTTTAGAATCGTGTAGTTTTGAATCCATTGTGATAAATAGAGCATTTGCTCCTAGGGAGCAAATGCTGTATTTATCACAATGTTTTCAAACTGTGACTTTTATAGAGACGCCAAAATGCGTCACTAGGACGGAATGTGTTAATCCATGAATATTCATATAAGAAACAATGACGTCATGAATATTAATTATTATATTTTTATACTATAGTTATTCATACGAACATTGGAAAGTTTTGGCCATAACAGAAATTGTAGAACCAGGTCTATATCGTTCCATCAGCACACAGAGCAGACCCTAATCATACAGCTGTTACAGGATCAGTCTGATCTGGATCTACCCTGTTTGCCAAGGCTTTAAAATGTGCATGGGGTAAAGGATTAAACAACACCAGAAGTAAAGAAATACGTCACGACTCCTATACAAAACTACGTGTATTTCGCTGTCATGTATTGTCGTCTGTAAGATGTATCGAAAGCTATAATGGTCTTTGTTCAATTTAATTTGCTTACCCTTTCTTTCAAAAAACATTGTATTACAGTAACTGTGACTACCACGTCACTCGGCGTCTCGTCTGGACCCAAAGTAGCTGCACAGGCAATCGATTAGCTTTACACTCAAACAGTTAATATAATGCTATTAACCGATTAGTACCCATTGTCCCTTAAAAACGATATATGCAAACAGTGTAGACCCAGATCATGGGATCCTGAAGGAATCCTTTGACTGTTTGCCCAATCCACCAATGTCAATGGTTTATTGCAGCAAATATTGTGTTTGCTGTACCTCCTCCACGTGAAAAATGGACGGGTTCCCAAATAAGGTCTAGACGGGTTTTCCTTTAAAAATATGGGAATAATGGGTTAAAAACAAACAAAAGATAACCAGTCAATTTTGTTACAGTAAGGAAGGGCAATTATTCAAATCAACTATTTAATAGATATTTTATTAACCCTTCTCTTACTAATCGCGACCTGACTTGCATTTGCAAACAGTTTAAATCTGGATGAGATGCCGAGTTACTCGGCATCTCATCAAGATCCAAGCTGTTCAGCCCTCGGACAATAGTTTCTAAAAATGATCGATTCGGAAGTAGTCAAAAATGCACTAGTTTGCAATTTGAGTAAAAAGTATTTTGGTCACATCGGTATTAGGGTTAACAAAATATTGCACGTGTCTAACGGACCAATTATACACCCTGATCACTCAGGCCGAGCACTTGAATTGCTCCAACTACTCAGATAAGAATCTTTTAATATGTAGATTTATTAGTATGGTCAAATGGAAAGTCCTGGACAAAATAGCATTAATCCTTAATCCTCTTCATGGCCTAACTCGCATTTACAAACAACACTGATCCAGATGAGACACCGATTAACGTCTCATCAGGGTCCAATCTGTTTGCCACCGGGTCAATAGTTTCTAGTCAACGACTTGATCGAATCAGAAGTAGACACACATTGCACCAACTCAGAATTCGAGCAGACTTTATTGTTTCACATCATGGTAAGGGTTGACTATTTCTCGTTGTTCTCGATATAAACGACGTAAAACTGCGGGTACCGTGTCGCCGACGTGCGCTAACACTGTCAAGAATAATCTGCATCTTTCGCCGCCACAATTACCGGAAACCGACACACTAGGCTTGTTAGTTGTTACAATGATCGAATATATGATTGATTTTTACAAACAGTTTGGGTCCAAATGAGACGCCGAGTAACTCGGCGTCTCATTAGGATCCAAACTGTTTGACACGCCAGTTATTATCTGAAGAGGAATTTGAAGGAAAATCCACTACGACACTTAAAACAGACGATAATGTGTGCAGACGAAAATTATTTTGCGCCAAAAAGGGTCGATCACCATTTAGCTAAGCTGAGTACTTTATGAAACTGTAGTATGTCATCTATACACTTGACACTTTTATATAGTTTTTATAACCATAATTGTACAGTCCTTTCCGTTACTCTCAGGGGCTGTGTTTTTTACAACAACGTGCAATTTACCAATTTCACGGGTCCAGGTACGGTCATCATTATGACAATCACTTAACCATATACCCTGCTGTGAGAAAAAATAATGTCCGCTTAAATTTCGTTCTGGTGCAACTTTGACAAACTTTAAATTCGAAAGAACTTTTGAGAAACTGTAGACCGAGTGTCAAACAGTTTGGATCCTGATGAGACCCCGAGTTTCTCGGTGTCTAATCTGGTTCCAAGCTGTTTGCAAATGTGAGTCTGGTCGCAGATAGCGGGATGGTGGTTAAACACTGGTCGTGTGCGCTTATTGCTCCATTGTGGCTACCCGCTGCCTGTGTAAGGCATTAAACAGAATAGAACAGAACAGAGCAAAAGAAACACAGAGCACTAAAATAGAGTAGAATATACAGTAAATACCCTCTGGTGCATCCACCAATATATGTATGATCTAGTTCTTAACAGCAGGTGGTAGCTTAATTCAGGACGAACGTTATGCATAGGGCTCCCGTGGGAGCTTTCTGTCTTACTTTCGTCCTGAATTAAGCAACCACATGCTTTTATAGACACCTATGTTACTTTATAAAGTGGTTGCTTTAAATGAGGTTTTATTGTATTAGTTTACAACACCAACTAACAGTTTGATTAGAAACCACGTCAAGGGGACTGTTAAAAAGATACATTTTTGTAAACCATCATGGGCGTGTATTAGTAACGTAACTATTAACATATATCTTGTTACACGATACACTATTCAGTGTGAACGTTAGTATTCATATGACAGCAATATAAAATTATCTAAAACTACATATAATAAACCAAAAAACGTTTACCTGACATTACAAAGAACGTTGGACAATAAACGATACAATAAATGTCCTATACTTTAACCATTATCCGGCTAAGCGTGACCTGGCGACATTTGCACAAGAACAACCTGGATCAAAATGAGTCGCCGAGTAAAAAGCTGTTTGACACCCGGTCAATATATTACAAGTTTCATCCTGCATTAAGCAGTCACCTGCCTTAAACCATATAAATTCTTCTTTACTAAAATCCGGTTTAGAGGGGTTTAACTGTATAGTGAAAGAAATGGTAAAAACAAAACACCATGAAACATACTCAAAATGTCGCAAAGTGATAATTTAAATGATTTAATCTGATATCTGAGTTTTAGATTGCAAAATTACAATGTACTCTATAAATTACTTTTACGAAACACTGGTTATCCAAGCTGTTTGACACTCAGTCTCAAACATGTTAGTGTTCAAATAGGAAGTAGTCAAAATGGCACCAGATTCAGATTTGAGCAGACATTATCTTTTTCTTACAGTGGGGTAGACGGTAAAATGTGTGTGGCAGCCATCATGGGGAGTTGAAAAAGCGCAGCTTTTGATTGCATTCTTCATTAGGATCTACACTGTTTGCATATATCACTTTTCAGCGAGGCTTAGTCTACGTTTGTTAAGCCTTTACTTAAAATATACACATTTTTATGCCTTTGCAAACAGAGTAGACACAGATCCGACGGATCCTGTTGGAGTCAATTGATCAGGGGTTGCTGTGTTAACTTATGGAAGTTATGGAATTCATGTATATAAAGAGTAAAAACTCTCTATAGCGGCCACTAAATTACATTAAGTATTTTGTGTTAAATGCAGGTGGCTGCTTAAAGCAAGGTGAAAGTAAAACAGAACGCTCCTATAGGAGCGTTCTGTTTTACTTTCGCCTTGCTTTACGCAGCCACCTGCCCTAAATACTAACTAATTAACACACTTTAGTGGACGTTATAGAGAAGTTTTACTGTAGATCTGTTTCAGCAGTTTTTGCCATGGACAAGTTTTCTGTATCACCAATATAAAAAGTAATCTAATTAATATTCATGAAGGTTTAAAACTGACACTAAACGCATTCTTCCAGATTCCTTGTTTCCATTTTATATTCTATAGCCTGATCACGTGACCCCTAGCGTTTTGGCATTTAATCGCTTATCTATCACATTTCAATCTGCTGAGGTGAAAACGCTAACAATTTTTATCCCGGGCTCTCGCATTCACGCCACGCGCCTTGCAGCGGAATGATGCGCACGTTTAGATCTCTGATCAAGCTTTAGACATTCATGAGATACTTGATATCATTTTAATCCGTATCTCGCTATTCGTGACCTGGACTACATTAACAAACAGCTTGGATCCAGATGAGACGCCGAATTACTCGGCGTCTCATCAGGATCCAAGCTGTTAGTTACTCTATCAATAGTTTCATTTAGCTTGATCGAATCGGAAGTAGTGAAAATTGCACAAGATCAAACATTGAGCAGACATTATGTTGTTTATTTTCACTGTAGGTTAAGGGCTACCCTTTAACACGGTGTAGGCGAATTTGTTATTTAATTAAACACCACCTCACTTAGTATCCCATCACGCAGGATCCAACTTTATTGACTGTAAGACTGCATGTTTATTATTTTCATAGATCAAAGGTATGTCATATTTAAGCCAATAACAATAATTTCTTTTTTCTTTTCTTTCAACATCTGTCTGTACTAATTTTGACGGGCAACCTTTTATCTTATCAATATTCATTTTCATATTCAAGTAACGACTTAATTACGATTTTTTTTTATAATTTGGGAATTCCGTAAGCAAAAGAGCAGACATTGACCAGACAGGACTCGTCTGATCTGGGTCTACTTTGTTTGCATAGGTGCTGAAAAGTGTCTCTATGTGATTAAGTATTTACCCTTAATCTGCTGATTAATTAAACCTGACTCCTCCTTTTCTGAATATTAATAAAGCTAAAAGTTGTATCAAAATCTATCACAGAAGTTAATGATTTATATGACAAACAGTGCAGGTCCTGATCAAATGGTTCCACCGGGAGCCCTTTGATCTGGTTATATACTGTTAGCAAATGTCGTATATACCCGGTTCCCGCACATTGACCCTTCTCTTGCTATTCACGTTAATATACCTACCTGTAAATAGTGAAGACCCAGATGAGACAGCTCCTGCAGGAGCTGTCTCATCAGGGTCTGCACTATTTACAATTTGATTGTGCAACCAGTGCACTCCACAACAGTAATTGCACAGCGATATATTTGTACACACAGTGAATATATATGTAATTATACAACAGGGCATGGGTAAAGAAGGAGAAATGTATTTTAAAATTCAGCAAGGGAATGGTTAAGTGTAAAATTGAATGCCCCGACTCTGTACATGACTTCCGTCGCACAAACCCCTTCGGTTCCATTACCAAATTGAGTAATTGCCATTTGCCTATAACTCCTAATTACATATTAAAGGTCTCCCTATTAACAGTTTAAATAGATTATTTGTCTGCTTCTGTCAGTTATAATGACTATCAAATATCGAAAATGAAATATCATATTTTTAGCTTCCTCTTATCTTATACATTGTATCACCCGCAGTTGTTTATCGTTCATCAGACACGTGACCGTAACAGACAATGTTTAAGTTGTAAAATTAACTCCTGGAAACACTGGGTGGTGTTCGTTTGCGAACATTGTTCTACTCTTGAAGTAGATTTTTAATCACTTTCATTCAGATTGTTTAACTGTGTAGATCCTAATGAAACGCCGAGTTATTCAGTGTCTCCTCTCGATTAACCCTGCTTGCAAATGTTACCACAAATGTATCCAGTGATATGATTACAATGAATTAGATTTTAAACCAGTAAAACTTCTCTAAACCGAACATTTAGCAGAGAAAAAAAATGTTGTTTTTAAAAGGCAACTGTCAGCTTGATGCACAGTAAAAGTCATGCAGAAAGCTCTTCCGTGAGCCACTTTCTAAGTGGTAGACGGGTTTTACTGTACATGTTATTGTTGACTCCCGGGCGACCAGCTATCTGATACATCGTTTAAACACGTGCCAACGTGTAAATAAAATACATAAAACATTTTATATGGATATCAGAGACGGGCGAGAGTCAGGACATAAATGAAGAGATAACGGTGCTAGTGTCTCTTATCATAGTGAAGTATCCGGGCTTGAACTGACCGACACATCACCAGGTTTGAGATTCAAGAACAGAACCAAACATGTTTGATTGGTTTCCAGTTTCAACCAGAGAGGTAACAAATATGTTTGAGAATAGTTCTGTTAATCTGGAATTTCAAGTCTCAAACATTTATTTCCAGATAACAGCTTACATTATTTATAAATCGACATACACGAAATTTAAGATAATATATGCAAATGGTATGACAATAATGCAGTAACAGTAGAACCTCTCTTAACCCTTTACCCAATAGCCTGTTTCTAGTTTTGAAGACATATGACCACTTAAAGCAGGTTGAAAGTAAAGCAGAATGCGCCTTAAGGCGCATTCTGCTTTACTTTCAGCCTGCTTTAAGCTACCACCTACTAGGATATAGAAAATATTTATTATGCAATATGTTCATGACTGTATGAATTTGAACTATTTTCTTCAGCGGAGGAATAAATCAAACACGCTAAAAGCCGCTTCTATCAGGTAAAGGGTTTAATTAAGCAGTTATCAAAAAGAGGTCAAATTATGTGTCTGTAAGGCAGGCGGTAGCTTAATGCAGGTAAAAAGTAGAGCTTTCTGCATTACTTTTGCCCTGCATTAAGCAACCACCTGCTTTTTAAGAAGCCTATGTTCAATATTTGAATGACCGCTTAAGACAGGTTCTAGTGTATATGTTTTATGCATTTTGTGCAAAATATGCGTATCAGATTAACATTCCTCATAGTGTGTCAGTGTGCGATTATAAGTAATGACGTTAAAATGAACTTTGACATATGAGTCGGGCTCTTTTGTATGATCAAATATGATGACTATTACAACGAAATGTCTTCGCATTAAATAGTGTTATAATACGCAAAAGCCTGGTAAAATGGACAAATAAGAAACAATGGAAGAAAGCTGGTTTGTTTAGTGTGGAAACGAGTAACTGAAGTATAGTACAGTAAAACCACTCTAAACCGGAATTTTAATAGAGAAGCAGTTAGATACTTTTAGGCAGATAACTGCTTAATGCAAGGTGAAAATCATGCAGAAAGCTCCTGCATTAAGCTGCCACCTGTCTCCAAGACCTATACAGTAAAACCCCTCTAAACCGGACGTTACATTTAGTATAAATGTCTAAAAGGGTTAAACTGTAATTTTTTCCATTTTCATGATAATAATTGGCTGTTAGCGCCTCACATGTTTTTAAAACTTAAAATTGCCCAGGGTTTCAAGTAGTTTAGGCGATGTGCCTGTTTCCAGAAACTACCATGTTAAAACGAGCAGACATTTACTAAATAATGTATAACACGCGCAATTGGGAGGTTTCTGCATTACATTCGTTGTACATGAAGTTTTATGTATAATGTATATAAACATTTCTTTTATTTTTGAGGGCTTCATTTTCAAATGAGTTTTCACGTTCAATAAAGTCGATATTATTATTATTATTATTATTATTGTTATTATTATTATTAGTAGTAGTAGTATATTATATTATTAGTACATTGTATTATTACTATTATTATTAGATCTAATAATAATAATATCTATTATTAATATTATTGTTATTGGTATTGTTATTATAATAATAATAATAATAATAATAATAATAAAATAATAATAATAATATAATAATGTTGTTGTTGTTGTTGTCGTCGTCGTCGTCGTCGTCGTCGTCGTTGTCGTTGTCGTTGTCGTTATCGTTGTCGTTGTCGTTGTTGTTGTTGTTGTTGTTGTTATTATTATTATTATTATCATTATCATTATCATTATTATTATTATTATTATTATTATTATTATTATTATTATTATTATTATTGTTGTTGTTGTTGTTGTTTTTGTTGTTGCTGCTGTTGTAGCAATTGTTGTTATTCAGACCAGACACATAAAAAATTATACATACAATGGGCCTGGACAGAGACATATTTTTTATGCATGTTACATGCATGAAAAATATGTCTCTGTCCAGGCCCATACAATGCACTTCTTTTGAGATCTTCTTACAGTATAGTAACATGTTTCATCGATTATGACGGAGTACAATGTACCTTACACAGAGACACGACGTGCATTTATTTATTTCCGAAATGCTTGGACTTGAACTGTGATACAACAAAGTTTCCCGTTAACCATTTGCCCCATATATGTGCAGTTGCAAACAAACTAGACACAGTTCACACGGGGCTGCTGTAGGAGCCGTTTGATCAATGTCTGCTCTGTTTACTTATGAAATAAAACAAATCTGGTTATACAGTTTGTTCCATGGTCAAACTTCCCTTTGTTCACAATATCATTATAAAAACCAAGCTAATAGAAATTCACGATGTCATTAGTTCTTGCATTGTTATTTATCAGGTAAAGTGTTAATTAATTACCGGTATACTACAAAAATGATGAGAACATGCAGTACTATATAAATGAAACATGCAATCAATAGACGCTCGGTGAAAGTTATACAGTAAACCCCCTCTAAACCGGTTTTTCAATTTAAAATAGATATCTGTGTTGGAGACAGGTGGCAGCTTAAGTTATGGAGAAAGCTCATCTAGAAGCTTTCTATATTCCTTTCACCCTGCATTAAGCAGCCACCTGCCTAAACGTATCTAAATTCTTCTTTATTAGAACTACGGTTTGGAGAGGTTTTACTGTACACTTGTATGACATCCGTGCCTTGCTGTATGTTGGTAGTGATTTGTATTATGCATGGATAATAAATAAAGAAACACTTCTTGCTGTTTCCGTTTACTTGTACCTGATGAATATTCATTAATGAAATAATGAATTCGTGAATGTTAACCCTTTCCTCCATAAATACTCCTTTCTACACCCCTGTAAAAGTCACCTATTGAAACCATTGTGATAAATAGAGCATTTGCTCCTATAGGAGCAAATGCTCTATTTATCACAATGGTTTCAAATTACAAAATTCTAAATATTTCCTTTTCTCTAGTTAATGCTCCTTTTCGATAGATGCATCCAAAGATGTTGGATCTAAAAATAGCCTATGAAGGAATGGGTTAATTAGTTGAATTGTTATAATGGCATCACGAACCATGTCTTTTACGGTAACAGAAACCAAAGAATCACATCTATATCATACCATAAGCAAACAGAGCACAACCTGGTCAGAGACGGTTTCTACAGGAATGATCTGTTCTGGGTCTACTCTATTTGCCAATTTGTCAAAAGATGTCTCTGTCAGGTAATGGGTTAAAAGTTAAAAGAGTGTTATGATGAAGTTTCAGTTATCGTTGTGGGTGGCGGGAGAAGAATTTGGCTAGTAATAAATCCTTTTAAAGACCGTGCGTTCCATTGACTTCCAAATTATTGTTGGTTGAAAATTGTGTTCAATAGTGTAAACGAAACTAGATTTACGAAATCGCAATAGTATTCATACCAAAGATGAACCACATTGGCTACGTGAATATTCATGTAAGAACTAATACTGTATTCATATTTATCCATGGCTTATGAAAAAGGGAAATATTAGCCATGACAGAAACTGTAGATTCATATCTATACTATTTCATAAAAAAATCAGAACATATCCTAATCAGACAGCTTCTAAAAGAACAGCATGATCTGGGTTTACTCTGTTTGCAAATTCGTAATTATGCATATACAGTAAAACCTCTCTATAACGGCCACTAAATTGTGTTAAATTAGTTAGTATTTAGGACAGGTAGCTGCTTAAAGCAATGTGAAAGTAAAACAGAACGCTCCTATAGGAGCGTTCTGTTTTACTTTCACATTGCTGTAAGCAGCCACCTGCCTTTATCACAAAATACTTGATGTAATTTAGTGTCCGTTATAGAGAGGTTGTACTGTATATCTATATGGAGTACAGCAACTAGCGTTTGCTGGTGCGACAAAGCCAGCTAACGTCAAATTGGGTTAGGATATGTTGCGTTGTGTTAGCTCTTTACGCCATAAATACGCATTTTAACGGTATTGCAAACAGGGTACGCCCAGGTCAGACAATTCCAATAAGAGCCTGATAGGTCTGATCAGGATATGCTCTGTTTGATTTTTAATGATATAGTTTATGTCATGGCAAACATTCCCTGTGTTCATGTTCCAGTTTATATCTTCATCTATTTGATATTCATGATGGCATTATTTCTTACTTGCACGTGGGTTAACCTTCAACCCGCTATGAAAAAATGTCTTCTCAATTTTTTGATGTGGTGCAATTTTGACTACTTCCGATTTCGATCAAGCTTTTGAAATACATGCTCTATTAACGGAGAGTCAAACGGCGTGGAATCTGATAAGACGCCGTGTAACTTGGCGTCGCATCTGGATCCAAGCGATATTCAAATACGAGCCAGGTCGCAGTTAGCATGAAGAGGGTTATACGAGCATTATTGGGTGGAGAAATGGTATCTATAGGTTTTACATATCGGCCGGCTGTCTGAGCCACCGGTGAGCGGCCGAGTTTGGTAGTCTGAGACTGTGAGACTCTGAGTCACGCCTTCTCCCCGGGTGGTATGTGGCAAATGGCATGGACAATTAATCACTTGTATGTGGGTGGCAATATTTACCGCTTTTCATCTTAAAAAATACATGTTGCATGTATTACAGGCAAACATTGGTACTTGTGGGGTTTTGTAATCAATGAGGATTCCGTATTACATGAGTTATTGGGGTTTTGTAATAAATTTGGTAAATCAACTGGATTTTGTAATCAATCTGTAATCAACAGGGTGTTGTAATCAATGGGGTTTTGCAATTTGAATTGGAGTCTTGCAATCAATGATGTAACCGATGGGGTTTTGTAATTTCAATGGGATTTTGTAATCATTGAAAACTCAAATCACTCTCTGCATTCTGATATTATGATTGAATGAATCTGGATGTTATAGTTTTGACATTCTGTCCCGTTGATTCATTAACCCTTTAACTGATGAATATTCAGTAAGAAATACTAATCTATGAATAACAATGAGCCGAAATTCAATAATTAAAACCATCCTGAACAAGGGGATATGTGTCCTTGACAGAAGCTGTAGGCTCAGCTCTATATCATTTTATAATCAAACAGAGCAGATCCTGATCAGACTGCTCCTACAGGGGGCGGTGTCTTATCTTGGTCTACTCTGTTTACAAAGGCGTCAAAAATTATATGTATAAGCCATTATAAGGAGTAATAGGTTAATACAAACTTAAATCTGAGCAAGTGGCAACACGTGTGTGCTGATCTCGATCACAACTGTTTTTAAACATAATTCTCTAAAGGTACAACTGTTTCCTTGGATAAGGTTGTTTTCTTATTTCAAAATAAACCGGACATTCAATAAAGTATAAATATCTTAAAGCAGGCTGAAAATCATACAAAAAGCTCCTCCAGGAGCATTGCATGGCTTTCACCCAGCATTAAGCAGCCACCTGCCTAAAAGTATCTAAATTTCTCTTTAATAGAATTTCGGTTTAGAGTGGATTACTGTACACAAAGGCAGCGTACCTTTGCATCATAAATCAAAGAACCTTTACAATGCTAAGAGGTTAACCTACCTCAAAACTTCTCCCTTTTTTAAAAAATAATTAAGTTTTACATTTTTATCTTTTTAAATCCCAAAATGTTAGTAAGAATGTCTATTAGTTTGGTCTCTGGTTAGATGCACAATCACTGGCTCCAAACTGTTTACACATGTGTATACGCGTGGAGCTACAATGAGCAGTGTCTGGGTTAGAATCATGATACAATGTGCCATGATCATATCTAAAAGTTCAACAGTCTTTCTGCAGCTGGGCTTCATGTCAAAGTACATATGTCGAGTGACTGACCCTTTACACTGGAATGTTCGAGTTCGTGATATTTATTTCAAAAAATTGCTACTAACCATTTTAACCATTTCCCTCATATAGACAATATCGAGAACGCTTTACTCCACATATTCGCCTTTAACCCTTTACTCCATTTATACACCTTTAACCCTTTACTCCATTTATACACCCTTAACCCTATACTCCATTTATACACCCTTAACCCTTTACTCCATTTATACACCTTTAACCCTTTACTCCATTTATACACCCTTAACCCTTTACTCCATTTATACACCTTTAACCCTTTACTCCATTTATACACCTTTAACCCTTTACTCCATTTATACACCTTTAACCCTTTACTCCATTTATACACCTTTAAACCTTTACTCCATTTATACACCTTTAACCCTTTACTCCACATTTAACCATTTACTCCATTTATACACATTTAACCATTTACTCCCACATTTAACCATTTACTCCATTGATACACCTTTAACCATTTACTCCCACATTTAACCATTTACTCCATTTATACACATTTAACCATTTACTCCACATTTAACCATTTACTCCATAAATATACGCCTTTAGTCATTTACTCCATATATACACATGTAACCATCTACTCCATACAGTATATACCCCTTTAACCATTTACTCCATAAATTGTATACGCCTTTAGTCAATTACTCCATATATACACATGTAACCATCTACTCCATACAGTATATACACCTTTAACCATTTACTCCATAAATTGTATACGCCTTTAGTCATTTACTCCATATATACACATGTAACCATCTACTCCATACAGTATATACACCTTTAACCATTTACTCCATATATTCGCCTTTAACCCTTTACTCTATATATACGGCCAAAAGTCACTGATCTGAATAACTTTAACGGACCTCTCTTTATGTTTTCTTTTTTCTTTCTATAATTATTGAAAGGCAATAAGATCATCATAATTAGCCAAATTGCATTAAATTGCCCTTTCCGTCCAGCTAAAAGCGTCACAAATCATAAGAACCTTTAACCTTATCCCAATGTCCATGACCGTAGTAACTTGACGACGTATCACTAGGATCGAAGCTGTGTGATTGATTTCCATATGTAGCTTCTCAAAAACAGGACCTAATTGGATGTAGTCAAAGTTGCACTGGATCCAAAATTGAGCAGACATTATTTTTTTCACAGCGGGGTAGGGGTTAATTGACGATACTTACATTAATAAGCACTAGAAACCAACTCAGTTGAAAATAATAGTATGTGTTGTACATGTCAAGAGATCAGAATCATTTACATGTATAGGTCTTTCATATTTCATGATCAGCTTCAAACTACTCTAAGCGTCACAAATGGCTCAAGTCAACATACCACTGCATCTTTGGCTCATGAGACTTTTGTCTTATTTATCGACGGTATACCATCTTTTTCTGCGAAAATGTGTTCATTAACCACACTGGCCTAGAGGATGCTGACCAATAAGCAATACAGTAAAAACTCTCTAAACCGTATTTTAAAATTGATATAAACGTCGGTCTTGGAGACGGGTGGCTGCTTAATGCAGGGTGAAAGTAAAGGAGCTTTCTGCTTGACTTTCATCCTGCATTAAGCAGCCCCCTGCCTAAAAGTATCTACATTCTTCTCTACTAGAATTCCGGTTTAGAGGGGGTTTACTGTAGATATACATTCCTCAATGTGAGAATTCTTGGGACGCAGTGAACTTGAAAGTTTGCATTTTCAAGTACATGTAACCAGGTCTACTTTACGTACACAACCTGCAGATATTACCGTTATAATATTATAGTCGATGACCTTGGGAGCTATACTTAATCACACTGTGATTCAGATTCAAACGTCTGTACAACGTAATTATTTATAACAAAAGAAATGACATTAAGGCAGGTTTATTGCCACATTTGAAAAAAATATTAACAATCAACAAATATTACTTCAGTTTAAATGAATGAACTTTGAATTGATTCAAGACGCATTTTTACGCATTTGAAAAACAGAGTATACCTAGAAAAGACAGCTCTTGAAGGAATTGTCGAATACTGTTTGCCTTTGAAATAATATAAATCTGATTCTACAAATTCTACAACAATCAAAAATTCCCCTTTTATAGTAACAAATTGCTATAATTGTTCGACAGCTAAAGGGGCACATTGGCAACGGGATTCAAACTCTAAACCTACAACTGCTATAGTTGTACTGGCCCGGCAGACATTTAGTGGACTGAGTAAATCTTAGACGATATACAGTAAAACTTCGATTATCCGAACACTAAAATACGTATTATTATCGATCTTTAAGACAGGTGGCAGCTTAATGCATGGTGACTTTCACCATGCATTAAGCAGCCACCTGCCTAAAAGGGTCTAAATTCTTCTATACCGAAAATTCGAATAATCGAGGTTTTACTGTACTATGTAAACTCATTTCCTCATATTGCTATCTCTGCCGAGGGCGCCTCTGCTAAAGTCACTTTTTTGAAACCATTGTGATAAATAAAGCATTTGCTTCATAGGAGCAACTGCTCTATTTATTATAATTGTTTAAAAACTACACAGTTCCAAAAGTGTCCTTTTCTCTAGTAAATGTTCCTTTTTGATATATTTATTCAAAGAGATTGGATCTAAAAATAGCCTATGAGGTAATGGGTTTGTCAGATTGTCGGCCAGGCTTGCATCCAATTTTCAAAGATATAGTGCCAAACAGTTTGGGTCCTGATGAGATGCCGGGTTACTCAACGTCTCATCTGGATCCAAACTGTTTGCATAGGTAATGACAGAGTCGCTTGTAGCGTACCAACAGTGAAGCATTTCCATAACCATAACAAGTGGGCTGGAATGAAATGAAAAACTTTGATCATCATTCGGCCAATGAATTTCTACCAGTTTCTGTCACGTTAAGGCTTTTGATTTAATGATAATGTTTTTGCTTTATTGCAGCTTGAGTGCTATATGAGTTTTTAACGATGCTGTTCTTCAGTATAAATGTATTCTTTTATCTGTAGCTTCACCGTGTTAGTGTCTTGGATATATCATGTCAGAGATTTGATTTACGGCTGTCATTACACGCGTATTCCTTATACATGCATCATGATGGAATTGTCATTGGACTCTGAGTACTGTTTGTCTTCTTTCATTCCTCACTCAATTTGCTATAAGTGCTTGTGATTAGGTAAATGCAGTGTGTTTAAGTGTCGGATATCTTTAGATAGAGAGTAAGAAGGCGATACAAGCGCCACCAAATCGAAATCTAGTAACTTTAAACGTTTACTCCATAAATACTCCCCTTGAAGCCCTGGCATCAGAGAAGACCCAGCCTGTAAATAGTGAAGACGCAGATGAGACAGCTCCTGCAGGAGCTGTCTCATCAGGGTCTGCACTATTTACAAGTTGATTGTGCAACCAGTGCACTCCACAGCAGTGATTTCACAGTGAAATACTTGTACACAGTGAAGATATATGTAATTATACAACAGGGCATGGGTAAAGAAGGAGGAATGTATTTTAAAATTCAGCAAGCGAAGGGTTAAAACATATATATGTACCTCACTTTAGTATCAATATCGGTCTAGGAGACAGGTGGCAGCTTAATGCAGAATGAAAGTCATGCAGAAAGCTTCTCTAGGATCTTTCTGCATGACTTTTACCCTGCGTTAAACAGCCAAATGTTTAAACATTATCTACATTTTCTCTACTAGAATTCCGGTTTAGAGGGTTTCTACTGTGTGTTTATAATTGCATTTACATGCCATAACCTATGGCATAACATATTAATATAAAACGTGCCGGTGAAATAAATAACTTAATTGATCATTGATGTGTTTGAGATGATAGATATATTATCATTAACCATTTTTCTGATATAAATGCTTTTTCACGCCTTTCTAAATCGAGGGCTTGGTGCAAAACTATTCTAACTCCTTCACTTTGTGAAGGAGTTAGAATAGTTTTGCACCAAGCCCTCGAAATAGAGTGGTCTCAACTCCAACTGCTCTTTCTGCGGCCGTCTGATCTGGGTCTGCTCTGTTTGTTTATGGAATGATATAGATATGATGCTATAGTTTCTTCACTGACCAACCTTCTGTGTTTTTATGCCAAGCTAATACATATTCATGCTGTCATTATTTCTTACATGAATATTCATTGCGTAAAGGGATAAGCATAACGTTCGTGTATATTGCATGAAGGTCCCTTACCAACAAACCAGCTGAATGCAGTGGTATCTTTAACGCAGTGCGCAAGTAATGCTGAAACCCCTCCGTAACTGCCATCCTTCATCCAACTACCATAAGACGTAGACCTCGTGTTGGTAGATGTTGTAGAGAAGTTTGATCGCACACCACAAATCGGTGAGATACCAATGTCGTATCTAATTTGATTAGCGATGCCGGAAATTGTAAAACCTCTTCTCGGTTCGCGTTGAATTCATTTAGAAGTTATTATTCTGGCCTTGCATTATTACTTATTTTCCACCGGAAAATCGTTTAATACTATCAAGCCTCGTCGTGTTCATTGTCATTACTTGTGGTATAAATATAAATTTAAATAGATTCTGCTGATCCTTGAAAAGCCACAAAAATACTTAGAGCCGCATCTGCGGATCTGCGATTGACTAATTAATATTCGATGGGTTCCGTCTGTACAAAGAGACAACCCTTGCGAGCCATAATTGGACCCCTGGTAACTCCTTAAAAATCTGGTTTGTGGTCCTCTTAATCTTTAGATTGCTGTTAAATAGGGTTTACACAGTACATGTACAGTATTAATATAGGACTAAAGTTGTACCTGCTAATAGAAAGAATTCAAATAAAAGTATCTCACATTTTAAGACAATAAAATGAAAACGCCGATGTCACAATAGGAGGCAAACTCTTTTCGTATATCTGAGTCTGTTCAAGTCTTGCCTCGCTGTGATACGGAAATGTCTGCGCTGATTTTGATCTGGTTCAATTTTGACAACATTCAACTCGATCAAACTTGTGAGAGTCTATTGACCGCGTGTCTAACAGTTTGGATCCTGATGAGACGCCGAGTTACTCGGCGTCTCATCTGGATCCAAACTGATAGCAAATGGGAGTCAAGTCGTGGACAACGGGATAAGCATTCAGTTACAGACGGCTGGTTAAGGCTAATAATCAAACTCCCATCACGGCGAGAACATAACAATTTGAGAAACCGTTTGATTTAATTAAACAGCCCGCTGTTATCAACATTAGCTCTTATCCGGCTATTCGCATCCTGGCTCACATTTACAAACCGACTGGATCCAGATGAGACGAGCAACTCGGAGTGTCATCAGGATCCAAGCTATTTGACACTCGGTCAATAATTTCTCACAAGCTTGGTCGATTAAGAAGAAGGCAGATCCTACATTGAGCAGACATGATTTTTTCTACAGTGGGGGTAAGGGTTAGAAGCGTTTATATGAGCGACTCGTGGCCGTTCGATGTGCTTTAAACGTTGTTTTTGAACGTATTCGCTTAGTATATTATGTAATTTATCACACATTATTTGTCTAACACTTGTATGAAAGATGAATAATTGAATACGAGTACAGTTTATGTTTGATCAGAATCTACACTATTTTTCTAAGTACTACGCCAAAGTCTAATTTAAAGATATAAAATGGTACCAAATTGCCTTATTCAGCTTTACAAACCAGTGGAGTGGTGAGGTTTGGTGTTTCAATACTTAGAGTAATTCGGTTAGGCTAGGTGTTTTGTTTACCAATTTCCCTGTTGAATATTCATGTAAATATAATGACATTATGAATATTTATAATGGCATAATTTTTATGTACACATGAGTTTTGGTATTGGTAGAAATTGAAACTGAAGAGTCGAGTCAAATCTATAATAATTTCATAAGCAAACAGGACAGACCCTGATCAGACGGTTCCTATACGGAAGCCGTTTGATCTGGGTCTACTCTGTTTGCAAATGCGTGAAAAGGCGTTTATATGAAGGAAAGGGTGATGATGACTAGCATTAGAATTCAGATTTTAAATTCGTTGCAAAACGTTTCCTTTAACCGTTTGCCCCATAAATATGCATGTAAGAAATAATGACATCACGAATATTAATTAGATGATTTTTATAATGTATAATTATGTGCATATGAATTGATAGCAATGGCAGAAACTTTAGAATCAGATAGGCCATGGTATTTAAGGCCATGGTAGAAGCTGTAGAATCATATCTTTAGTAAAACCTCTCTATAACGGCCACTAAATTATGTTAATCAGTTGGTAAATTATGGCACGTGGCTGCTTAAAGCAAGGTGAAAGTAAAACAGAACGCTCCTATAGGAGCGTTCTGTTTTACTTTCACCTTGCTTTAAGCAACCACCTGCTTTTAACACAAAAATTTGATGTAATTTAGTGGCCGTTATAGAGGGGTTTTACAGTACATTATTTCATAAGGAAACAGGGCAGCCCCTGACCATGGTGCTCTTACAGTGTCTATTCTGCTTGCAAAAGCGTTAAAAAGCGCCTACATGGAGTGAAGAGTTACAACCATACTACTGTTGACAACAAGACATTGCAGCAGACGACACATTCTAAGATTGTGCAAACGAACGATTTTGTAACGTGCTGTTTAACGGTGAACTTCTGAGATCTGTCAAGTGTTTTGACGTTAACAAATTTGACATTGATACTGTTAATGTTCCTGAAGCTACTCAGGACCAATTAGAAAATGAACACCTTGCATTAGTTTGCACACAGATTGCGGAATGAAGATTTAATCAGTCTGGTAATTCTAGACAGAAAAAGAGTCTTGACAGTTGACATGCTATGTGATTTTGATAACCGATTTGATCCAGATTAGTTACTTGGTGTCTCATCAGGATCTAAACTGTTTGACACTCGACATGCAGTTTTAAAGAATTTATGAAAGAAACAAGGATTTCTAAAATCAAAGCATACTATTGTTTTGCAGACGACGTTTTTTCAGCGTGTGCTAAAGGTCATTAGCCCACAGCCATTGTACATTATTCACACTGGATTGACTGCAGTCATTGTGATCTTGTATGACTTATAATGATGACTGAGAAAAACCTGCCTAAAGATCTGACGGACCTTTGAAATCTGAATATTACCCATAAAACATCTATAAGTGACGTATCAAAAGAAATGTATGCTGTTGTGTCGGTTAGAAATTACGTGTTAACCCTTGCTCCACTGTGAACAAAATCATGTCTGCTCAAATTTGTAGCTAGTGCAATTTTAACTTATCCCGGTTCGACCAAGCTTTTGAGAAACTATTTACCGAATGTCAAACAGCTTGGATCCTAATGAGACGCCGAGTTACTCGGCGTCTCATCTGGATCCAAGCTGTTTTTATATATCTGCCAGATCGCGGATAGCGGGGGACGGGTTGATACGGGAGCTTTAATTAGACAATTACCGCTTTAATTAAGTTTCAATACATCTGGTCCTTTGATGTGGGGTAGAATAAAAGAGATATCATTGACGGGACTCCGCAATTTTTTCTCTGTCTCTTTAAATGAAATGATTTATGAACAAATTGCCGTTTTCTTGTAACTAAACGGACCAGACATAATGATTGTCATAAATTCCCAGAAATTCTCGGATATATAGAGGAAGTACAAAGGGAGATAAGTATCAGTGAATGACTCTGCACGCGCTGACCAGGCTACAGCATGACTATTGGTGACACAGTCTGTGAGTAAATAATGAGGCCGAATAGTGACTGAGTGACATATATAGTATTTTCAAACTTTGGTTAAGCACCTATAAGACAAAGGTGCCCGACGCATGCCTGTACTCACCCACGGAACACCCCCTCCCCCCCCCCCCCCCCCCAAAAAAAAATAAATAAAAAAAAAATAAAAAAAATATCGAAGTTTGTAAAACTAGCCTAAAAATATCTATTTGAACCTTAAACCACTCCGAAAAACAAGAAAAACACGACCCGGAAAAAAACCCCAATCGGGTCTATATATGTATTGAAAGGTACCTAACTACGTCAGATCAGCGGCGGAAAATACAACAGTCATGTTTTTCAAAGTCTTACAGCAAAGCCAATTCGACACCGATTTCAATCATTTTGGTCTTGATCCATTCCAAATTCCATATGCTAAGCGGCACAATTAGTGCTTTCCTTAAATATTGCCCCGTCTTGTCGCTGCAAGACCGCGAAGTTTGCTGTGACCCGGCTCATAAACTATTCGATATGCAAATCGACTACTACTTCCGGGCAACAGCGAAATGGCCACCTCCGATCAAAACGAAAGTTGGAGAAAGAAAACTGGCGTCTCATAGCAGACTGGAAATAGCCAGCACCATTTTAACTGCGGTGAGTTGAATGTTTTTCGAATGTGTTTCAGCATGATTCGCGTTTTTGTTGAAAGGTTTAACGAATACAGATCCCCCTATATACTTCTTTGCATCCTGGCGGGAGTCACATCGTTTCGCTCTAGCGTATTTTCAAATTCGCGGTCTTGCAGCGATAAGACGGGGCAATATTTAAGGAAAGCACTAACTGTGCCGCTTAGCATATGGAATTTGGAACAGATCAAGACCAAAATGATTGAAATCGGTGTCGAATTGGCTTTGCTGTAAGACTTTGAAAAACATGACTGTTGTATTTTCCGCCGCTGATCTGACGTAGTTAGGTACCTTTCAATACATATATAGACCCGATTGGGATTCTGTGATAATTAGCAGACTGTTGGGATCTCGATGAAACTCCGAGGAGCTTGTCGTCTCATCAGCTTCAGCATACTTTGACACTATGGTTTGTCGTAAAGAAGTTACAAAAGACAGTTGTATTGTGAAGAAATTGAAGAAGATGGCAATCATAGCACACCGTTTCTATGGCCGTGAACGGATTAACCCTTAACCCTTTACTTCATGAACATTCATGTAAGAAATAAAGACACCACGCATATTAATTCAATTAATTGTTATAATAGCACATGGACACAGGAAAGTTTTGACATAGCTGATACTGTAGAATCATATCTATATTATATCATAGAAGCAAACAGAGCAGACCCTGACCAGACGGCTCCTACGGCTCTGTTTGCAAAGGCGTAGAAAGTTGTATTTATGGAGTATAGTGTTAACCATGCATGCTTATAAATCATTTACCTGATAGAGACATCTTGTTTTCGCCCGTGCAAACAAATTAGACGGCTCCTATAGGAGATATATGAGCAAGGACTGCTCTGTTTGCTTATGAATTGACATATATATTATTCTACAGTGTCTGCGATGGCCAAGAATTCCTCGTCCATATACCGTTATAAACTTTCTTTTAATAACATTTAATATGCATGATGTCATTATTTCATGCATTAATATCTTAAATATATTATTATTAACCATTTACTATAGCCTGTGACCTCACGATTTCCATAACAGGTTCTCTTCTCATGTTTTCTTTATGTCCGTAAATAATGACTGAACTTGATGTAATAGTCATTGTACAAGTGCAGAAGAAATATGTTTTGACCATTATTTCATAAAGACACATTTTCATAGAGACACATTTTTACCATTATTTCTTAGTGACACATTTTGACCATTATGTCATAGAGACACATTTTAGCCATTATTTCATAGAGACACATTTTGACCATTATGTCATAGAGACATATTTTGACCATTATTTCATAGTGACACAATTGACCATTATTTCACATATACATTTTTTTTTTTTTGGGGGGGGGGAACATTATTTCATTGTGGCACGCATTTTTGACCATTATTTCATAGTGACACATTTTAACCATCATTTCATAGAGACACATTTTGACCACTATTTCATAGTGACACATTTTGACCATTATTTCATAAAGACACATTTTGACGCGTTTGCAAACAAATAAAGCCAGATCAGACAGCTCCTACAGGAACTTCTGATCAGGATCTAATTCCGTTTGCTGACGGAATAACAAAGATCTGAATCTTCTGTTTCCGAAATTGCCAGAATTTGGCATTGTTCACCATCCTCTATAAAATTCCCGTTTCTGAATATTCTTGAAGTTAAAATGTGCATCTATCATGTACAGTGTTTACCATTTACTCCGTAAATACGCCGTTCTACGCCTTTGCAAACAGAGTAGATCCAGATCAGACGGCTCCTACAGGATATGGGTCTGCTCTGTTTGCTAATGAAATAATGTAGGTTCTACTATGACCAAAATGGCATGTGTTCATGTTCCATTATAAAATATAATATAATTAATATTCATGATGCTATTATTTATTTCTCAAATATTCATGAAGTAAAGGGTTAGATACATTTGAAAATAGAAATGAATTGTTTTATGCCCGCTAAGCAAACTGTTTTAATTAGAGCTGAAACACATAGAAGAAGACATTTTGCTAGTTTATAATATTTGCCGCCATTGGTAGGGGCTGTTAATTTTCTGCCTAAGCTGTCATGACATACTGGTTACTACGGAAGTTTAAATGGACCCCCTTATATGCAATAATATGGCTAAAGGATTAAAGAGTTACATATCTTTAATATATTTAAGACATCGTTTTCTGTGTAGTTATATAAAGAATAATATCTATTTGAACCGAATTGTTTAATTTAACATATCTGTAATATATGTAAGCTAATGTTTTCTGTGCATTTACATAAAAAATTAATATGTATGTAAAGAAGTTTTTATTAATTAAAAATATTCAATAAGATATATATTTGTAAAAGGCAGATGGTTTATATTAAACAAAATATATTTAATTGTGATTTTTTAAGTTATAATTAATGTAAAGTACTGAAAAGAACACATTGTATATTAACTAGAACAAAGTTCCTTTTACATCCTACATAAGTAAGTATTTTATATACTTAATGACTATATTGCTGAATAATGTTTTACGAAATATATCCCTTTGAAATCAGAGGGTTGTGTTAAATAAATGTGGTACCTTTTACGAAACAAATATAATTAGTTTTCATATTTTTCAAGAAATATGAACTATTTATATTCCAATGCTTAATATAAGACAGTCAAACTCTACATGTTATGTTATGTCCAAACTATAACATTATCGTTTCAAAGCATTTTCATATCATATAACTACGAGATTTTTTACACATATACTCATTATATAAAGGGGTCCATTTAAGCTTCCGAGTGTAACCTGCTCACCATCAACTATAATACTATATATTTAGACGGGACCTTTATCATGCGGAGATGTTTACAAAAAATAAATGGAGATCGGTTATTTATTAAATATTGCAATAATACAGCAGTATTACTGGAATATATAGGGTCAAGCAGAGAAGTTCTTTGTTAAACCTTTACTACCTTTTCGTTTATTGTTTTTTCTAAACCTTTTTTCTAATCTATGATATAAGGGTATTACATGGTTTAAGTGTACGTTATTCAGTAAGTTTTGGCAAAATATAAATTACGTTTGCATACATGTTGTCTGCTTTACGTTTCAGAGCGGACTTTCCATCAATGCCTTCTCTATAACATAAGTGATGCATCACAGTGTGGACTTTAACCCTTCTCTTGCTGAAATTTAAAATACATTGTTCCTTCTGTACCCATGACCTGTTGTATAATTACATAACCTTCACTGTGTACAAGTATATCGCTGTGCAATCACTGCTGTGGAGTGCACTGGTGGCACAATCAACTTGTAAATAGTGCAGACCCTGATGAGACAGCTCCTGCAGGAGCTGTCTCATCTGGGTCTTCACTATTTACAGGTAGGTATATTGACGTGAATAGCAAGCGAAGGGTTAACTTGATCCAGACTGTTTGCAAACTATTATCGCTGCTGATACGTCCATTGCAGTTACAGCTACCTCGGTGGTGAAAGAGTTAAAGGCATAATAAAATAGCTGTAAATAGAACTACTAGTGTCGCGAATGGCAACAAAGATATAAAAAACTCTTGATGTCGGAACGTTAAAAACGGAGTTTATGTTGTGTTTTATTAAGAACAAGTTGTCTTTGTAATAGTCGAACTGACATATACACGTTTTTCTGTAGTTAAAATGTTACCATTCGTGAGGACGATGGCGATTAATTTGTTATAAATGATGTTTATGATTTATACTTTGAAAATGATTAAGCGCATTTAGTTCTAATACAGAATACGTAATGCCTTTTGTGGACTTTGCATTTCGTTTCGGTAAACCTCCTTACAGGGCATATACGGTAAACGAAAAACATTGCCATGTACACTTGTATACTCAATATGTCGCAACTGTTTGCAGTAAAGAAACGAACTTTGCATATTCATATTATAAAGCCTTTGGAAACAGGTTTCAACTGCAAGCCGTGTTGGCCTGGATAAGGCTCAGTCGCTGATGCTTACCGATCTGCGTCTGCATTACTTGCGCTTACAATCCCCATTGAAACTATATGAAAGATTATAAAAGAAAATGCGAATTTAGATGTATTAGATCTATGTTACGCTGATACACAATTTATACGCCATACATTTTTCGTTTCTCATAATTTTCTTACTATTACATTATTTGTGTGTGTTTATTCTGTGCTTTTCTAATGTTCTCATGTTTGATTTACCTTGTAAATCTCTGTAAAAGAAGAAATAAAGAGTATATATAAAGGCATAATAAAATAGCTGTAAATAGAACTACTAGTATCGCGAATAGCAACAAAGATGTAAAAAAAACCTCTTGATGTCGGAAAGTTAAAAACAGAGTTTATGTTGTGTTTTATTAACAACAAGTTGTCTTTATAATAGTCGAACTGACATATACACGTTTTTCTGTAATTAAAATGTTACCATTCGTGAGGACGATGGCGATTTATTTGTTATAAATGATGTTTATGATTTATACCTAACCGGCTAATGAGTTCCGAAAATAGGTGTCCACAGAGTTTGATAAAAAAAACCCAGTTTGTTAGAAAAACTCTACCAACTTTTGTTAATTCATATGCATTTACGACATGAGAGAAACAATCTAATGGACAGTAAGATCTCTCTACGAAGACCACTCAGAAGATGTCATAGTCTAATAATAACAATAATAACGACTTTATTTAACGAGAGAACTTATTTGACCAGGTCAATCTACCATGAGGCCCTCAAGAAGTCTGAGGTTTTAAGTAAAGTCAACACAATAACATCAATCTGAAATGTGAAGACATTATTATGGCCAAAATGGAACAAAAATAGAAGGCTAAGGGGATAAACGTTTTGTCTTGTCGTGTAAGCTGTAACCGATTCCCTCATATTGACGCCGTTTGGCGCCTCTGTAAAAATCACCTTTTGAAACCATTGTGATAAATAGAGCATTTGCTCCTATAGGAGCAAATGTACTATTTATCACAATGGTTTCAAAACTTCACATTTCTAATTTTCCCCGTTGGAGCATGTCTCCGTGTCCTTATATAGCCACGGTGCGTACATTACATTTGGATTCAGCTACGCCCCTGGCCACAACCAAAACGTATCTCTCTTTATTGGTCTCAAAAGCAGGTGATAGCATTGTGAAACCGCACTTTGGTGTCCAACGCACTTTGCTGTCCGACATCAAGGTTCATTGCGCAGTGTATATGTACATGCACATATTATCAGATGCCACATGATGTAGATAAAAAAGAGTTGAATATTTTCCGTGCAGTAGATTCAGATTAATTAGCTCTTGTCCTGCTGTGAAAATGATAAGTCTGCTCAAATTTAGAACTTGTGCAATTTTGACTACTTGGATCGATCAAGCGTTTGAGCAAGTATTGGAACAGCTTGGATCCGAACGAGACGCCGAACTCCTGGTCTCATCTAAGCTTTTTGCAAAGGTAAGTGAAGTATCGGATAGTGGACAAGAGTTAAGAGTTTCGGTATCTGTTGGATGAAAGTACAAATGTATTATTGTGTATGTACTTATGTACCAGATGAAATTAGATTGGGCTAAATTACGTGACAAGTCGCCATCAGACCAGCATGTTGTATTGACAGACTTGACACTTTTACGACGTAAGAACAGTAATACAAGTTTGCTTAACGAGGCTGTGATACTTTCGCAACAGCACGGACACTTACTTCCAATTTCAGCAGTGATCCGATTAGAAACAATATCATCCTGCAGTGTTCTCGAGCAGTACATGGAAATATTTATCCAAACTGTTTGGCAATGATATGATTCTCTTTTAATGATAGTATTGATGATGGACGTAGCTGAATTAGTTTTAGACAAAAGTTACCTTGAATCATAACCTTTATAGTAGAACTCTCTAAAGTGACCACTTCATGAATAAACATTGGGTTCATTAACCCTTTCCTTCATTTAAACGCTTGATCACGCATTTGCAAACAGAGTAGACCAAGATCAGACGGCTACTACATATAGGAGCCGTCTGATCAGGGTCTGCTCTGTCTGCTAATGGAATTTAAAAGATGTTTCTTTACTTTTTAAAATGGTTACATTCCGTATTTCATTATAATCTATTTTATCCATTAATATTCAGTAGGTATTAAAATTTTGAATATAATTATGTAAACATAGAACAGATAAGGGTAAAAAGCATGTGATTTCTTAATGTAAGACGAACATAATACAGAAAACTCAGGTCCTGCATTAAGCTACCATCTGCCTTTAAGACCCATAAACAGACATCCTTGTTGTGGTCGCTTTAGAGGGGGTTTATTCTACTGTTATGCGAGGACAACGGACATGTGTCATTGATGACGCATCTGTTTTAAAACCATAACCTGATGAATATTCATGTAAGAAAAATGACTATAAATATTAATTAGCTGGTACATGTATTTTGAAATGGCATAAAATTGTGATCACAGACATTTCTGACCATAGCAGAAACTACTGATCTACTGAATGTGAATACTTGGTGTGAAAAAAATCGCATGGCTATCAATGTGGCAAAGACTAAATCTATGTATTTATCATCTAAAATGTAATTCTTTATTACATCTTTTATCTCGTATCAAAGTGTTTCTTACCGTTCCAATGAGAAAACAATGCATATATTCTACCCCATCTTGATTACTGTTGTGTAATTTGGGGAACATGTAGTGTTCCACAGGAACAGAAGTTAGTCCGTTTTCAAACAGAGCTGCATGCAAGACTTATTCTTGACAAATATATCGACACTCCTTCTTCAGTATTATTCACAGAACTAAATTTGATGATATTTCCCCAGAGAGTATTATTTCAAAAAGCTGTAATCATGTTCAAAATATTCAATGACTATATGACAAGAGACTATTTAAATGATACATGTATATGTACGCTTACTTCCAATGATCATAACAGGAACTTAAGATCTGCTTCTTAGCTACAGTTATATTCTCCAAGACCGAATACAGAATTTTGCAGAAAAGCGTTTTCTTATTCTAGTTCTGTAATTTGGAACATATTTCCCCTTTACGTTAGAAACGCAAATTCTATTGCCACATACAAAACACTCTACCTCAATGGAGTTCTCAATATGCTTTAAACCTGAATCTTCTCTCTCTCTCTCTCTCTCTCTCTCTCTCTCTCTCTCTCGCGCTCTCTCTCTCTCTCTCTCTCTCTCTCTCTCTCTCTCTCTCTCTCTCTCTCTCTCTTGCTTATTATATATAGGCGCCGCTATACCAACAGTGCAAACAGTGGAGACCACGATAGGCTACCGCATTGAAAATGTGGTTTCTAATCTGGGTCTACACCGTTTGCAATTCATCAGTGTTTACTATGTGTTTTTTTTACTTTAATCATAAACGGGGCATATCCTGTTTAGACCCTGCATATTCAATGCAACAGCTGATCTGGGTCTGCAGCGGTTATAATGTCTTGTGGCTGTATTCTGTTGTTCATTGTAAATATGTTTTGTTGAGGGCCTCGTGGAAGATTGGTTATCACCAAATGTGTTTCCTCATTAAATAACGTCTTTATTATTATTATTAATCAAAAGCAACATCCGTGCCGTAGATTTAAGAGTCGTTCTTAATGTGAAAGCAATTACGCACAAACTTACAATTTTCATTCCCGCATTCAAACCTTTTGCAAGATTTTTCTTGGAGCTTTGCATAGTATCTATATTACCAAATGTCTTGTGTTTTTTATGAAGATACATTAAAATGAATTATGGAGATGGTATATCTGAACTATTAACAACAGTTTAGGATATTCATACTAATTGAAAATTTACCCATGGAATTATGGCAGATCGCAAACTTCGAAAACATAAATATTTGATTGCTTGAATTTAACCACCCTACCATTTCACTCACAACGACAAAGATTATTTTTGAATCCTGGATAGATTTTCCCCTTATGATAACAGCTACTTTTTTGCTTAACGCTTTCCCTGTTCTATGCGTATTCCAAATTCCAATACCTACTGAATACCCATGATCAAAATATGGAAGGTAGACCAATGAAGCCATTTCAGAAGGGAAATAAACATATCTGTCAATCCCATTAGCAAACAGAGCAGACCCTGATCAGACGGCCCCTATAGGAGCCGCCTGGTCTGGGTCTACTCTGTTTGAAAACAAATTTATATGAAGGAAAGGGTTAACCCTTTCAGCGCTGAATTTACAGTGTAGAATATTCCATCATTATATATTGGACGAGTCCTATAAAATATAAATTATAAGGATAAACATAGCGAGATGATTTTGAATGACAAACAGCGCAGACCCTGATTAGAGGGCTTCTATGATCCCTCTGATCTTGGTCTACACTGTTTGAAATTGACGGTTCACTCGTTTCTCACATTTATTGGGTTAATGCACGTGTGCTATACATTGATCCAGTTCAATGAAAAGAGTCTTGAAATTGAGCTCTAATTGCTGTTGACACTTTAAATACGTCATTTAGTTTCATTCATCTTGCCACCAAATTGTTTTGTACAGTACCCCTCCCAATACTTCCGCGAAATTCTACTTGATACATTTTCCCGTTACTTCGCATATTCAAGCCATTTAAATTGTTAAACAAATAGGGCGTACTCATATTACCACTGGACTGGTGAAATGAACCCGCCCCATTCGTAAAAACAATGAAACTGTATAAGTGCGGGTGAGGGAGGGTAAATATTATCGTGATTATGATTATAAAATATGTACGCAATGGGACAATGGTGGTGAAACTAACCGCGATTCTCAAATATAATTTGAATTTTTATTTCTTTACTTCAATTTAATTGAAAATTAACGGTTCCCATCAGTTAAAGAATATGATTATATTACCATACCATGACTGAATTGAGTAAACCCTTTCAGCACTGGAGAACATCTTTCCATTGCAAACAGTTTGGATCCAGATCAGAACCTCGATGTCTCATTAGGGTCTAAACTGTTTTACACTCTGGCATCAAATTTTGATAAGAAAAGGAAATAAAGTTCTTTGATAACATAATGTAGACGAGAAAATTTGCAGACAACAATAATGCTGGAGAAGGGTTAAAGAAGTCGAAGGGCTTAGTTTAGACCCACGTGACCGAATGGGCTATCAGTTACACAACTAATGGTCAGCCATCCAACCCCGGGTCACATTTGTCATGAGGCTTTAATAATAATTATCGCCAATAAAAGCTTCACTTTCCATTCATCGTCTGTTCTATGAGGACTTAATTTGATGTAATTCGTAAACAAATCAAGACGACGGTCCCAGCGCACGTACTGGAACAATATTCCAGTTTTCTTAATTACTGACGGACCTTCAAATCAAACGTGCCATTAACCTTAACCTCGCAGTGAAAACATACTGTCTGCTCAAAATGGAATCTGGTGCAATTTTAACTTCTTCCTATTCAATCAACATTTGAGAAACTATATAACAAGGGTCAAATAGCTGGGATCCTGATGAGACGCCGAGTTACTCGGCGTTTCATCTGGATCCAAGCTGTTTGCAAATGCGAGTCTGGATGTGAATGGCGGGACTAAGGGTTAGTATTATGCGATTCTACTCCATTCAATTATTACGCTAGTTAATGGCTCGGCCAAGGCACCTGGTGGAATCGTGTTTCCACGTGCGCGGAGATGTCGAACTTCCAAGGAACTGTGTTACAGACTTTGAAGTAAATTATAAAAGACGTTCGCACTGATTTTAAGGAACCTTATCAAACTGATTACGGGAAATGTCTTGTTCGATGAGTAAGCAATAGCCAGCTTATTGCGCAAGTGGTGTCCAGTTTAAGTAACGCAGAACGTTCCTATGGAAACGTTTTGCATTACATTCGCCCTGAAGTAAACTACCACCTGCCTTCAACACACCAGTAAGTAAATAAATATTTTATTATAGTGACATTGTACAATAATGACATATTTTCAAAGAAGATATGTAAGACACCCGGCCAACTGGGCCTATAAGACACCTGCAATATAAGTACTAATATAATTATACAGTAAAAACTCGAGTATTTGAATACTCAAAGTATCGTTATTAATCTCCAAGACATATGTCAGCCTACTGCAGGGAGGAAATCATGCAGAAAGTTCCTCTGAGAGCTTTCTACATATGACTTTCACCCTGCATTCAGCAGGCACTTGCCTAAAAGGGCATGCATTCTTCTATACTAATATTCCTAACTATCGAGTGTTTACTGTACATTGTATATAAATGACATGGGCATGGAATCCTGTCTATCATAAATTTCATTTTATTTCACCAGTATTAGTCGTCTCTTTAGTTATCACTGCAGAGAGCTAGTCTACTGTATCACACATCAAACTGACAGAAGCTATTGTATTCAATTATTTATTTTTAATCATAGCCGCTTTTGCGGTACAATAATGCACAAATGTATATAATGCGTGTTGATAAAATTATATTAGATAAAACATCACATTACCCCTTAACCCGCTATCCGTGATCTAACTCGAATTTGCCAACAAATGGGACCCAGCTGAGACGCCGAGTAACTCGGCATCTCATCTGGATTCAAGCCGTTTGGCACTAGGTTGATATTGTCTCAAGAGTTTGAACACAATCTGTATTTTAGCGGACATTACTTTGTTAACAGCGAGATAAAGATTAATGCTTAAAACGCTGAATTTCCAAATGGATTATTCCAAACTTTAAACATGTCAAGCTTTCGGTGAATATTTAGAGATTTCTTAAAAAGAAAAGTGTAGCATGACAAACAGTGCATACCCTGATGAGAGGGCTCCTCTATGAGCCCTCTCATCTAGGTCTACACTGTTTACAAAGGATATTAGTGACTCGCGTCCCGCACTGTTAGAGTTAATACTGAATGAATTACTTCACTCCTATAAAGTGATGACATAAACCATACTTCAAATGGCCCATAAAAATTCCCGGGAATCTAGCCACAGTTGAACATTTCACTCAATGGAAAATTAAAACAAAAACGTTGATGTATTTCCTAAGTATAATTATCAGGATCCAATCTACATAGCATTCAGATAAAAATACATGTGAACAATAACGTCGAGGCATTCAATTCTGGTCCGCAGACGGATATTACAAAGCAGACGACAAATTCGTACTGTCATTGAACATCCTTAAAACAGCTGAACGTAAAAAAAACCAGTATGGAACGTCACGTTAGTTTATGAGAAGTGTTTCTTTAATTAACATTTTACCAGATATAGACGCAGTTTAGAGCCTTTGCAAACCGAGTAGATCCAGATCGGACGGTTCCTGTAGGGACCGTCTGATCAGGATCTGATCTGTTTGCTTTTAAAGTTACAGAATTATTATATTATTCTACCATATTTATATAGCGCTTTTTTCACACATGATATGTGCGTTCAAAAGCGCTTCACATAAATAATTTGCATGTACAAAACTGAGTATATACGCGTATAATGCTTACAGAATATTTAAAACAAATGAAATTTAAGATAGAGATATCGATAAAAAAATATTAAAAATGGAATTAATTTAAGAATCATAGAACAAAAATAAAATCAAAATCATCCTTTTCTGTACGTTTTTATGTCCGTAAATCATAGGAAATGGACGCATGCTGTGACTATATTGTGTCAGTCCACTCATATCACTGAAACTGTAATGAAACATTATATATATGTTCAGTGTCGGTACGCCAGAACCACCTGGATTGGCATACAACATAGTATCTACATTTTCCTGTCCTTGCAATGTCCTAGTAAAATAGGTTGAAGAAATGCGTTTTCAGACATTTTTTAAAGGATGCAAGTGAGCTGGCATCTCTGATGCCTGACGGTAGAGCATTCCAAAGTTTTGGAGCTGCATGCATGAAACTCCTATCCCCGTATTTTACCATACGACTTCTTGGTACAACCAACGACACTGAACTACTTGCTGACCTTAACTCTCTGCGAGGCCTGTACACGTCAAGCATGTCGACAATGTACTTGGGGGATTCATTGTGCATGGCTTTGTACGTAAGTGTCAAAATTTTGAATTCGATCCGATGTTGAACCGGAAGCCAGTGAAGTTCCTTCAAAACCGGAGTGATATGATTATATCGAGAAGTCTTGGTTATGATACGGGCTGCTGTGTTTTGCACCCTTTGAAATTTCAGCAGCATGCTTTTTGAAATTCCATGCATCAATGAGTTGCAGTAGTCAAGTTTTGATGTAACCAGGCAGTTTACCAAAGTCTTGGTAGCATCAAGTGATAGGTATTTCTTATATGGTCTATTTGCCGGAGCTGTGCGTAACTAGATCTACACACGGAATTCACGTGCGGTGTCATATCCATTTGTGAATCAAGTTTTGCACCAAGATTCTTCACACACAGCGATGGTTTGATTTTAGAGGATCCTACTTGCACATGAATGTCTTCAGGTACTTTTGTGTTTTTGTGCAGAACAGGTTGACCTCAGTTTTTTCGGTATTGAGCTTCAGCATATTCTGGTTCATCCAAGAGACTATACTTTTCAGACAGTCCTCAACTCGTGTTGAGGCTACATGTTGACAGGAGATGTACGTTGGCTTAAATGACATGTATAACTGCGATTCATCGACATAAAGATGGTAGTCAAGTCCATGGTTTCTGCAGATTGAGCCGACAGGTTTTGTGTACATGATGTAATGTTTCGGTCCTAGGACCGATCCCTGTGGCACGCTAAATTTCATGTTATTTGGAGTGGACAATTCTCCATCTATTGAGACTGTTTGGTAGCGGTCTTTCAGATAGGAGGTCATCCACTCAAGGGGTTTCCCAATGATTCCAAAGTCTGTTTCCAGGCGTTTTAGCAACGCTTTGTGGTCGATGGTGTCAAATGCAGCCGATAAATCCAGCATCACCAAAAACAGTAATTTCGTTTTTATCCAGGGATTAAATGATTTCGTTCTGAACTTTCAGAAGAGCAGTCTCTGTTGAATGGTGCTATCGGTATGCAGACTGATTATGCTCATGTAGATTGTTTGAGGTCAAGTGGGACTCAATGCGTTTGTCAACCACTTTTTCTAACACCTTGGAGACAAATGGCAAATTTGACACAGGCCTATAGTTCATAAGTTCATTTGAATCAAGACCCGGTTTCTTTAGAAGGGGCCTGACATGTGACATCTTGAAATCTTTTGGAAGTAGGCTGTGTCTAAAGAGGAGTTTACAATTTTTGTCAAAATCGGTAGTAGTTCATTAATGCATGACTTTAACAGCCATGTAGGTATTGGGTCCAGTTCACAGGGTGCCTTAATTGTTTCTTCTACTTCTTCTGATGAAGCTGGATCAAAACTATCTAAAGAGATCGTAGAACGCTGCATTTCAGTGGTAACTTGGGTACCATTGGATACATATCCTGAGGCAATATCTGCCCGTATTCTGTCTACTTTGTCAATGAAAAAGTCGCAGAAGTATTGCGCAAGTTTCTTCGAAGATGATGTTTCAGGCAATGTTATGACGCTAGTAGCACCCAGTAGATGCTTAGTGACTTTGAAAATACTCTTTGAGTCTCTTTGGTATGATTCTACTTTCTCTGAGTAGAAATCGACATTTGACTTTGCAAGCAGTTTGTTCACTTTGGCGCACTATTCTCTGTACAGCTGATGGTCCACTGTGAGTCTAGAATTTTTCCAGTTTCGTTCCAACTTGCGCCTTACATGTTTAGCATCGTGCAGTTCCTGGGTGTACAATGGACAAGATGGTCTGAGGGTTATGGTTTTTGTACACAATGGTGCATGTTTATTGGCAAGTGTCGCCAGTGCATGTGTATAAATTTATGTATGTGTTAACCAGCTCATCAACATCTGTCATTTGCGTACTTGCTTTGATGGATTCTGAGTTGAGGAGATCTCTTTTGAATGAGTCGACATTAATTGTCTTAAGTTTCCGAACTGAAACAGTTTTTCTCACTGTAGGAGGTTTTGCCGCCTTTGCATTGAAAGTTACAGAAAAATGATCACGAGAAATTTTACCACTACTGTCAGGCCTGGGTCGGTGACTTCAATATTTGACACACAGTTATCACCTTCTCTTGTAACGACAACATCAAGGGTATGTCCGCCAACGTGAGTGGCTACATTCACATGCTGTTGCAATCCAAATGATTCTAGTGTACTAACAACGTTAGATGTGTTTCTGTCACTTTGAATATCAAGATGGATGTTTAAGTCCTCTACAATGATGACCGGTCTGTCGGTGGTCACAAATTTAGATAGGAAAAGTGGCCACTCATTCTCAAGAAAATCTCCAGATTTTAGACCATTTCTACCTGATGGTGGTGGTCTGTAAACAGCTATTAGTCGCAGAGTGAAATCGTTCTAGAGTTTCTACCATGACTCCCTTGTTAACCCATTCCCTCATATTGACGACTTTTGACGACTCTGTAAAAGTCACTATGTGAAACCATTGTGATAAATAGAGCATTTGCTCCTATAGGAGCAAATGCTCTATTAATCACAATGGTTTCAATTTTTCCTTTCCTCTAATAAATGCTCCTTTTCGTTAGATTTATTCAAAGAGGTTGTATCTAAAAATAGCCTATGAGGTAATGGGTCAATGTGGCATTACAATAAACCAGTTAATGACTATTCATGTAGTGAATTTTCGCCTCATAAATATTCCAGAGGGAAAGGATTAACAATGTTTAAAGATGATCAATACATGCAAAGTGAAGTATATTTAAAACTTCACACTACACTGAGAATTGCAGAATTTGTTGGCATTTTTGAAGCAGCCGCCATATGCAGCAATTGAAAAAGATGATTTACAAACATTATGTTGTCAATTATAAAGCTCGTTATGCGGTCAACCTCTAGTGAGCTGGCTACATAGTTTTTGATGACTTTTGCAAACAGTTTGGAACAAGATGAGACACCGAGTAACCCAAACTGTGTGACGCTCGGGTTGTTTTGTTTGTAATAATAAACAATAAAAGGTTATGTTTGTAAATACAAAATGTGTCAAGTTTGGAGTTGGCGAATATTTGTTTAGCATGCTAAAATTTCAGTATGCTAAAACTTTGGCAGAGCTGTGTCCTTTTATTTAACCCATTTTCCTCATAGGCTATTTGTAGACCCACCCTCTTCGAAAAGGAGCATTTACTAGAGAAAAGGAAAATTTTTAGAATGGTGTAGTTCTGAAACCATTGCGCTCCTATGGAGCAAATGCTTTATTTATCACAATGTTTTCAAAAAGTGACTTTTAAAGGGGCGTAGAAAGGCGTATTTATGGAGGAAATGGTTAATACGTAAAATATAACATGTTATGATTTTCAAACAGTTTGTCGTTGTAACAGGTGTAACCAGGTGTCGTATATAGATCATGCCTACAACATGCTAAGAATAAATCTTTGTCATGCTGCGAAAATATATTGTCTGATCAAAGTCTGATCTTCAGCAGTTTTAACTAATTACAGATTTGTTCAAGCTTTGAAGAAATAAGTAGTAATTTGTGTCAAACAGTTTGGATCCTGATGAGACGCCGAGGTGCTCGAGATCTGATCTGGATCCAAGTTATTTGCAAATACCAGTCAAATGACGATCAGCATTTGAAGGGTTTGTGTACAATTATGTAATCATTGTCATCTGGAGCAATAAACCAAAACTGCGTTTAACGACCCATTTAATCATCCCAAAATGGGTTTCCACAGTCATTTCAATGAAACTGACTGCAATAAAACCGTTCACTGATAAGAATGTGTCAGCAATGAAACATAATGCCACAGCGCCATCTAACGGCGTTAATGTGAACTATCAGCACATCAAGTTCCTGTGATTCTCGTTCACACCTTTCTACACATTTCTTCGTGCCGTTTGTTTCTTAAATCTTAGAAACAGATTAAATCTTTCTTTTTTCATAATGCATGTATTCTATATTTTCCCCAGTTAGTTTGGAACGGGTGGGTTAGGTAGAAGGGTGGATGGATTGTAACGGATTGGGTTAACTTTACCTATATAACTTGTTACATCAATCTCATTCTTCCATCAGCATTTAAAGGAAACTTGACTCACTGTATACGATAGAACTTCGCTATTTCAAACACTTAGTTAACCCTTTCCCTGTTGTATATTCATGTTAGAAATAATGACGTCATGAATATTAATAAGATTATCTTTTTATAATGGAATATGAACACTACAGTGGCGTCACTTTGGGGCCAATGATTGACAGGTGACAAGCCCCGCCCCCTGTGACGTCATCGCGTCTCCGCGTCATCGACGCCACGTAACAGCGAGTCACGCTTAGCCCCTCCCCTTAGAAGGGATGAGTCAGGGGGCGAGTCATCGTCTATATATAGTAACGGAGCGTGAGAACGGTCATTCGTTTCTTTCGCGTCAACGACGCGGTACGGAAAAATTCCAGCCGGAAATGTCCCGACCGTATCGAGAGAAAAATATGCCACGTCCGCTACCTGGCACGGAAAATTTCAATTACATCCTAACCCTTTTCTAAAGAAACGTACGTTAACGGTACCTTTCCGACGTAGACGGAAAATTACCAGCCTCCGCCAGAAATGCTATAGCCTTTTATAGAAAAGACGCTAACGGTACTCGCCATCGCCACGTCTACGTCGGAAACCGTACATCCGTATACGGAAAAGGACGCTATTTTTCCCACCAACGCCGTCCACGGTTATAAGTACCGACGCCCAGATACCTTTTTTACTCATCTCGATTTTGACACCCGCGTCGAACGTACTCTAAACGGATAGTTCTTTTCGGAATAAATATCCAGCAGACGACAGAAAAAAGGTAAGTAAACCGTCGTTCTCTCTCCTTTCCTTTATACCTTACGGACGAATCTACTATAATAGCCAGTCTTTATAGGGTGGATCTAGACCTAACTCCCCTTCTCTTTCGGGTCTACGTCGCTTGGCACGTCCGTAACCTAATCGTCGAAAATAAAACGAAAATCCAACTTAGATGCTCTTAAATAGACGATCGTCACTAATAGCGGACCGCATTTTCCCCGTTCAGCGAAAGGGCAGCTAAGCGATTAACTAACCGTAGCCATGGCGAATGTTTACATACCGATTGAACCCTTCACCTACACTTTTTACCTCTTTTCCGTTTTTTAAAACCTAAAACTCGAAACGTGATTCAATCGTCCGTAGAAAAATTCGTCGTTTCTCAAAAAAATGTATCATTTATTTCAAAATACCAGTGGCAATTAGTTTGGAAACGATTCTCGTTTTCTCTTTCAAATCGCTAAAGTTTTATCACTCGAAGAAGAACAAGTAAGATATCCAGCTCTGGCAGCGTAACTCTACCTCTCACCAGAATCTATACCGAGTTCACCATCCCTTCACCTTCATACCTCTAGAAAATGACAAAGGCACCGACGTTCAGCTCCAAACCGATAGTTATTTTATAGCTGACTACGGGTTTCTTTTACACGTTTACATACCGTCCACTACCCTGCCTTAAGATACCACTTAAATCCGTTTTCATATAGGGGATGCTAAATTTTGACATTCTTAAGACAGATAAACTTACCGTTAGCGACGATTCGATGATAAAATCATATACTTCACTTATGCCAGCCTTTTATAATGTAAAAAGACCTTTACAAGTTTAATTGATACACGTTGACGCAACCACTGAACGCGAACGGAATACAAATCCTCCTATTTTCTATATAGACTATAAAAACAAGCGGATAACATTTCCAATCTGTAAATCACATAAATATGTATAGCATTTATTGACGGTCAATGTGTATTTTGCACTTAACCCTGTGCCTGTTGATTGCGACTTAACTGTGGTTGTTTTTGCCAACATATTGGATCCAGATCATAAGCCGCGCAACTGAATCTAAACTATTTGGTTTCTTTACTTGAAATGTATAAAAACTAAATATTTTGCATATATTTTGCATATATATTTTAACATATTTTGCAAACGACAATCACAAAGCAGAGGATATTACGGAAGGATAAATGTTAAAGTTTTCACCCCTAGGGTTATCGAGTCATTTCGCCGTGGCCAGTATACAGTAAAACCTTTCCAATTCTAAAGTTTGTTATGTATCTTATTACCTCTAAATTAGTATTGATGTACGAAAACATCCCCTCATCGTCGACGCTCCCTGAATGGACATTACAAGACGTCGAAATGTTTAGACTACATATAAATCTACATAACCCTTGGAATACCCCTGCCACAGGCACATGGCAAAGGCACTCCGCCCAGTCACATTATCCTGACATAGAACTACACCTTTTAACGTAGAACGTAGACAATGGAGCTATACTAGTGCCAACTTTTAACGACTTTTGGTCTGTCGCGGTTGGGGATCCAACCCACGACCTTTCGTACAGCAGGCGGACGCTCTACCACTGAGCCACCCGGCAGATCCGATGTTTCTGGAATGCACACTTTCGCCTACGGTCGTATAAAATACTAACAAATGAAAGTTTATAAGAGAGAGATTACACCCAATATCATTCTTTTCCGAAGATATACACTGAACGGAAAACATGTACCGATGCAATCTATGTCTGAACACTTACGCCTGGCCTCACGACTTGACGAGACATATACGGAACAAACATGATGTCGCGCAGCAGCAGCAGCAACAACAACAACAGCAACAGCAGCAGCAACAACAAAAACAGCAGCAGCAACAGCAGCAACAGCAGCAACAGCAGCAGCAACAACAACAGCAGCAGCAACAGCAGCAACAGCAGCAGCAACAACAGCAGCAGCAGCAGCAATACCAACAGCAGCAACAACAGCAGCAGCAGCAACAGCAGCAGCAGCAACAACAACAGCAGCAGCAGCAACAACAACAGCAGCAATACCAGCAGCAGCAGCAACACGTTCAGCAGAAACAACAACAACCACCGTTTACCTTTCAACACCCGTTTACTTGCATCGTCAGCGGTCCAACCTCCTGCGGCAAAACTTTTTTTCTGTCCAAACTGCTACAAAATTCGGACAAGATACAACCCACGCCTCAACGTATCATCTGGTTATACAAACGATGGCAGCCTTTGTACGACGTCATATGGAGAACCGTTTACCCGAAAGTGGAGTTTATACGAGACGTTCCTTTAAACCTAGACAGTGACGGATTTCTAGACCCTCGCGTCAACAACCTTATCGTTTTGGACGACATGGCTACCGAATCGGCCAAAGACCCGAGAGTCACGGACCTGTTCACCGAAGGCAGTCACCACAGAAATTTATCCGTCATCGCTCTCAATCAGAACCTTTACTATAGTAAGGACCCGACCCAGAGAAGAAACTGCCATTACCTAGTGCTATTTAACAATCCCGTAGACAGACAACAAGTCATGACCCTGGCCAGACAAATGTACCCGGGTAACTCTCGACATCTGTTACGTCATTTCGAAGAAGCCGTCGGGCAGCCGTACGGTTACTTGTTGATCGATTTGAAACCGAACACGCTCGAACGCTCGCGTATGCGAGCCAATGTACTGGAAGATATAAGAGAGACGACCGAAGTTAAGGTCCAAAAAACGGACTCCAGCGACCCGTCGAAAGTTACCTGCCAACCCGTAAATAATCGTCAATCATTGGCGCCTACGGACCTCCTTACACGGAGCGACATGGGGATCACGTGCGACCATTGCGGATCGATTCTATCGAATATACGTCACTTGCGAGCGCACGTCCAAACGTGGTGTCCGATGAAAAAAGAAGGTACCTCAGCTGATGACGATAGTAACAGCGATTCGGACGATGAAAGGCATTTGGATGAAAAAATATCGGAATCCGACGATACCGAGGACGAAATCCTCGGTGAAGGATTAGAAAGAGAGGCGGACGAGGAAGACGAAACCGGTTCCGTTCAACGGTTCTCCGAGGTGGAAAAGTGGACGAGGCATTTTCGAAGAATGGCGGAAGGAAAAGTGCGACCGAATCACAAAGGTCACTATATCGTGGAAGACCCCCAAACCGGTTACGGCCGAGGGAAGGACGAAGGTCAACGGGTCATCCCTTGGGTAACGCCCATCGCCCAAGATATAGAAATGGCCAGATCATTAGTCAAAGGTCAAAGAAAGTTGACGGCTTCAGCGCGGAATCACCGAAGAGTCGTTAAGGAGAGACCAGCCGCAACAGTACCCGAACCTGATTTTTCGATGAGGCCTCCCGGAATTCCGGCGTACGGATGGTAGAAACAAACTAGATACTCAGTGAATGTGACAATTGTTCGTGTAATAACATAGTGAAATACGATGACGAGTTCGCTATTGTCAGCGAATTGTCAGTTTAGAAGAGACTATAGAGAAGCTTCCCAACGTATACTAGAAAGCACAGTAGAAGAACGCACTCGGCGATTTTGTTGCAGTTGCCATTTTTGAAATAAAAATTGATGGATTGGAAAATGAAATGGTATTCGTTCTCTTTTCATCTCATCATGTCCTCCTATGTATATTTTTTTCTCTTTTTTGTCTGTCTATCTCTGACAGTGTGCCCTTGTGTATGTCTGTCTGTCTGTCTTTTCGTCTGTCTGTCTTTTATATGTCTGTAGTTGTGTATGTCAGTATGTCCGTCTCTCTTTGTCTCTCTCTCTCTCTCCCTCTTAGATCCAGATGAGATTCTGGGTTATGAAGACGATTTTTGAATTAGATGTGGTTAAGGTCAACTAGTCCATCAGTGACTCGGCCAAGGACAGTCAAATTCATTGCGTTGATTTGCGTTATGCGTCCGTCTTACAGCTGATCTTTCTTAGCCTTTTTCCTTAAGATAGTCTTACTGTACGCGGAAAGCGTAAGCAGGTGACAGTTTAATGTATACTAGTTATACGCGAGTTTTGACAGTATTTACCAAATATGACCTCAGGGATTGTCATAATTAAAAATTCCAATTAAAGAAGTACTAAAGTTTTTAAAGAAATCTATATATTTAAATAAAGGCGGCTTAAAGCGGGAAAATGCGGTCTGCTGACAGTGACGATCGTCTATTTAAGAGCATCTAAGTTGGATTTTCGTTTTATTTTCGACGATTAGGTTACGGACGTGCCAAGCGACGTAGACCCGAAAGAGAAGGGGAGTTAGGTCTAGATCCACCCTATAAAGACTGGCTATTATAGTAGATTCGTCCGTAAGGTATAAAGGAAAGGAGAGAGAACGACGGTTTACTTACCTTTTTTCTGTCGTCTGCTGGATATTTATTCCGAAAAGAACTATCCGTTTAGAGTACGTTCGACGCGGGTGTCAAAATCGAGATGAGTAAAAAAGGTATCTGGGCGTCGGTACTTATAACCGTGGACGGCGTTGGTGGGAAAAATAGCGTCCTTTTCCGTATACGGATGTACGGTTTCCGACGTAGACGTGGCGATGGCGAGTACCGTTAGCGTCTTTTCTATAAAAGGCTATAGCATTTCTGGCGGAGGCTGGTAATTTTCCGTCTACGTCGGAAAGGTACCGTTAACGTACGTTTCTTTAGAAAAGGGTTAGGATGTAATTGAAATTTTCCGTGCCAGGTAGCGGACGTGGCATATTTTTCTCTCGATACGGTCGGGACATTTCCGGCTGGAATTTTTCCGTACCGCGTCGTTGACGCGAAAGAAACGAATGACCGTTCTCACGCTCCGTTACTATATATAGACGATGACTCGCCCCCTGACTCATCCCTTCTAAGGGGAGGGGCTAAGCGTGACTCGCTGTTACGTGGCGTCGATGACGCGGAGACGCGATGACGTCACAGGGGGCGGGGCTTGTCACCTGTCAATCATTGGCCCCAAAGTGACGCCACTGTAGTATGAACACATGCCATTTTGGCTCAGGCAGAAGCTGTATAATCAGATCTATATTACACCTTAAGCAAACAGAGCAGACCTTGATCAGACGGCTCCTATATGCGTGAAAATGCGCATACATAAGGGAAAGGGTTAAGAATCATTATCTGTCGTAAAGACAGATGGCTGTATCCTAATGTAGAGTCAAAGTCGAGTTACTCGGCATCTGATCTGGGTACAAGATGTTTGCAAATGATGACCTGGTTGCGCATGTCATAAGAAGGATTAACCCTTTCCCTCGTATAGGTGACTTTTGTCATCTAAGCAAACATAGTAGACCGAGATCAGAGAACTGACACAGGCGCCCTCTCATCAAACTCTGCTCTGCTTGCTTATGGAATTATATAGATAAAACTTTCTATAGTTCATATGCCATTATAAGTATTCAGCCAATTAATATTCATACATATATTATTTCCTACATACCATAACATGACATAACATAAATTCGTATTTTATCTCTTATATGATTTTTCTTAGGGTAAAGGGTTAAAATAACGAACGATTTCCTTTAGTTCACCACGAACTTTACACTGGGGTACATATACAGTAGGACATGTTTTCAGCCGATATTCGTTTATTGAACACAGGGGATTTTAAAAAACCAGGTGGTTGCTTAATGCAGGGAAAAAGTAACGCAGAAAGCTCACATAGGAGCTTTCTGCATTACTTTTGACCTGCATTAAGCTACCACCTGCCTAACACAAAGATGCCCGACGCATGCTTGGACCCCCCCCCCCAAAAAAAAATAAAATAAAAAAATAAATAAAAAAAAATATATTAAATAAATAAATAATAATAAAAAAATAATTGTGATCGAAGTATGTAAAACTAGACTAAAACTATCTGTTTGTACCTTAAACCACTCAGAAAAACACGACCCGATTTTTTTCCTATCGGGTCTATAATATACATACATAGACCCGATAGGATTTTTTCAGGGTCGTATTTTTCTTTTTTTCTGAGTGGTTTAAGGTTGAAATAGATAGTTTTAGGCTAGTTTTACATACTTCGATCACAATTGTTTTTTGTTTGTTTTTTTAGGGGGGGGGGGGGTCTGGGTTCCGTGGGTGAGTCCAAGCATGCGTCGGGCACCTTTGGCCCAACAGACCCATACATTCGTAATTATACTTCTTTTTGATGACCGCTTAATCAGGTTATACTGTACGACGCAGATAAACGGTGAACTTGTTCATGTATCTTGATACATAAAGCTATTCATATCGTACAACATATTGACCTTTAAATGACATACATATTGCACAATAATTTTGAGAGTCTATGTTTTACACATGTAATTAAACACCTTTGTTATTAACCATTCCCTCTTTAATATTCATGGAAGAAATGATTGATGACGTCGCGAATATTAATTGTAGTATTTTTGTCAGATCCTTTATTTTCGTAAGCAAACAGGGGCCGTCTGATCAGGGTCTACTCTGTTTGCAAATGCGTGAAAATGCGTAAAACACAAAATCCATTGAACGCCAGTCATACTAAGACTTAGGCACCTCGACGGTGCAATTCGCAATGATAAAAGTTTCCAACAGAAATCGTGTGACATCCTGGGTTTTCAGAATTATTGCATTGGGCGTATTGAAAACGTAGGTTCTCAAAATCATTATGTAGTTTATACAGTTTGTTAAAAATAGACATTATTAACCCAAGTCTACTTTTTTATCATCATCAATTTCAATGTATTGAAAACCGCTTAACCCTTTCCCTGTTCTATATTCATGTTAGAAATAATGACGTCATGAATATTAATAAGATTATTTTTCATGATGGCATATGATAACAAGACATTTTGGTTCAGACAGAAGCTGTAGAATCAGATATATATTACACCATAAGCAAACAGAGCAGACCCTGATCAGACGGCTCCTACAGGAGCCGTCTGATCTGTGTCTACTCTGTTTGCAGATGCGTAAAAATGCGCTTACATAAGGGAAAGGGTTCACTCCGTGAATATTCTTGCTAGAAATGATGACATCATGAATATTAATTAGGGTTTTTTAAAATAGCGTATTAACACATTATTACTTTACCACAGCAGAAACTGCAGAATCATAGATCTACATCATGCCATAAACAAACAGAGGCTCCTATAAGAAATAAAGTTGAGTTTTATAACGACACCGAAACTATAGAATCAAATCAATATACTTCTATAAGTAAACAGCACCGACCCTGATCAAGCGGGTACCAGAGGAGTCGACTGATCTGGGTCTACTCTGTCTGTAAAGGCGTCAAAACACGCCTCTATTGGGTAATGGATTAGTAAAGAACTAGACGAGTGGGGAAGGGACTAGTAAGTGTAGCAGTCGTCTGATCTGGGTCTACTCTATTTGCAAAGGCATCAAAAACGCTTCTATCAGGTAAAAGCAAAGAACCAGACAGAGTGTGAGAGGGACTGTAACACAGTAGTTCCTACATGTGTCTACTCGTCTGGGGTGGGTCTACTCTGTTTGCAGTGTGGGAGGGACTGTAACATAGTATCTCCTACATGTATCTACTCGTCTGGTCTGGGTCTACTCTGTTTGCAGTGCGGGAGGGACTGCAACACAGTAGATCCTACATGTGTCTACTCGTCTGGTCTGGGTCTACTCTGTTTGCAATGGAGTCAGAATGTGTGGATATCAGGTAAAGTGTATTAATTAAAAACAAAGGGAACCCGACCTACTAACACCGAGCGTATCTACTGAACAAAGTTCCGAGATCGTCTGCTACCAATAGACTAAACATAATACTATATCAATTTGTAGTCTCGAAATGCACGTTTGAACTACAATAAAGCTGTTGCTCCTAAAGTACATCGATTCATCAATTACAATAGAATCCATCGAAAGCGACCACTTAATGAATAGAAATTGGTGTCATTAAAAGCGGGTAGTTGCTTAATGCAGGACTAAAGTAATGCAGCAAGCTCCTGTAGGAGCTTTCTGCATTAATTTCGTCCTGCAGTTAGCTATCACCTGACTTTAAACCCCAGAATAATGCTTCTTTTTGTGGTTGCTTTTAGAGAGGTGGTTCTGTATTAATTCTTTATATCTTTGTTCAATCTGCTTTTAAATGTTGTTTCAATTGATATTTATCACTTCAGATAATGCAATTGACCGAGTTTTACTCAACATGCAGCTATAGCTGCCTCCCGACACTTACTCATTCCTGTGTTATTATTACGTAACTGCTAATAATAGATCGGCACAAAAACGCTTAAAATAGTATTAACTCTGAGCACGTTATCGATAATATGCAAACGGTATGGATGCAGATGAGAGATTTAGCTCATTGTTTCATCTGTTCCGTCTGATTGATAATGTGACCGTTGCTTTAGATTAGAGACGAAAATAAATAAACAAAATGAAAGCAGACGACGATGGTTACAGCCAATAACTGCTCAGTATGTTAAGAAATAAATACAGAGCAACTGTCGAGCTAACAATGAACATCACATGCATTTAAGCTGGATTCTAGCTCGTTAATTACATAATACGAGCATACCCTAGCTACCCTAAGAATTCAGACGGACACATTGAGGCAAATAGTGTAGACTCAGATCAAACTGTCCATAATGGAGCAGTTTGGTCATCGTCTACACTATTTGCTACTATGTCAGTCTAATTCAAATTTATAAAAAAATACTACAAAATTGACTTATCAAACCCCATAGCGGGAGATGGGGTTGGGTGACCGAATTCTTTGGGCAATTAAGGTAGTGAGTATTGACTCAATGGTTTTCTCAGGCATTCTCTTGATACTGTATCACTTAGAAAGCAGATTGACGCCGATCCTTTTTATCCGATCCGCACCTCCCCACTCATACTCTCCACTCTCCCTCGAGTCCTTGTTGAAGTCACCATGATTAAAGAAAACATGTTGTAGCGTGCACGTGCTTTGGTATCTCTATAAAGTAAAACCCTCTAAACCGGACGTTAGATTTAGTATTAATATTGGTCTTGGAGAAACGTGGTAGCTTAATGCAGGGTAAAAGTCATGCAGAAAGCTCCTCTATGGGCTTTTGGCAAGAATTTCAATCTGCATTAATCAGTCACCTGCCTAAAGGTATCTAAATTCCGGTTCAGAGGGCTTTTCATTATTGACATCAGACATATATGATATGAACTGAATCAGTTGACGTCATGCTATGGCTATATAGCAGGTATGTACACAAGAAGTGTGCATGTGTTTAGGAAATTAAAAACAATAATATCTTTGAATTAATAGCTGCTTTGTATATTAACACACGATACTGTGGCCATGGCAGAAACTGTAGAATTCCATGAGCAAGCAGCAGACCCATGTTAGGAGCCGTCTTATCTTGGTCTACTCTGTTTGCAGATCACCAGCCCCCTCCCCAATACACCCGCAATAAGTATCACCCCCTAAACTGCTATGATAATTATCACCTGCTCAAATTCTTGTTTCAAATTACTTCGTAACCTAGTCGGTCTTAGTTGACTTCATGACAATCTCTTTCCAATTTATCCTGTCTTCCACTGCTCTCTGGGATGTTGAAACACTCAAACCTGTCCACTCTTGATGATGTTTTCCCATTTATTCATTTGTCTTCCTCGCCTTCTTGTTCCATTAACTGTTCACTGGGATATTGTTTTGGCGAAGCCTGTTTATCAGGATACATGACCATACCATCTGAACTTCCTTTTCTTAACTATAGTGAGAAGCTCTGCCTAGGGGCCAATCAGTGCCCGAATCCGACTGCGAGCCTCTTCATTGGTGATGTGACCTTTGATGTTTAGGATTCTTCTGTATCATCTCATATCTAAGGAATGGACTCTCCTCTCCTGTTCCGCAGTCAGCGTCCATGTCTCACAAGTATACAGGAATATTGAAACGACAAGAGAGCACGTAGGTCTCATCTTGGTGTGGAGTGAAATGTCCCTGTCCTTCCAAACAGGCTTCAGCAGTTATTGCTTGTGCAATTCTAGCTAAGTTTATCTGCATCCCAAACTTGATGGATGCTTGTCTCGGGAATCTAGTCCCTGAAAATTCCCTGCCAGTCCATCAATATCATCTGCAAAGCGCAGGTTTGTGATGCGTCTGCCTCCAATACTGACAGTTCCTTTATGTCCATCCAAAGCCTGAGGCATGATTCGAAAAGGGTCATTGACAAAATATATCCTTACCTTATTCCAACAGTGGTTCTGAACCATTCACCTACTTCGCCATTGATGAACACTGCACTGTCGGTTTGTCATACAGCTTTTGAATGACCGCGACTAGATTCTCAATGACGTTGTACTTCCTCATAGTTACACACAATGATGTATGCCAGACACTGTTGAATGCCTTCTTGAAGACGAAGAAAACGATTGTGTCCGTGGAGTGAGCCAGATCCTAGTTTTCCATATTTTATTGCAGAGTGTTGTCAGTACACCTATGGTACGCTCATCACCTGGCTACACTAATTTAGCTGGTATAATTATCAACTCCCGGTGTTTTCCCCTTTTCGGTGCTTTGACAACTCCTTCTCTTCTCTAAGGATTGGGGCAGGATCTTCAGAAGCTGCATCTGGGCAATTTAATACTACCGGGTCCCCTGTTGTCTGATGTGTGTAGAGTTCGCAGCAATATTAAGTCCATCTATTTTAGGATGTCCTGTTCCTCCATGAGACATTTTCCTGACTTGTCCTTGACACGTATTGTCTTGGTGTGCTTGTTTGCTGTCATTTCTTGCCAGGTTGATCTCAGTGTTGCCACAGCAGTACCTAGTTACCAAGCTTATGCTTAGTGTTAAATGTTTTACGATTTGCTTGTTTCTTTAAGTACTGACTGAGTGTCAAACATAGTTGATCAATATATGACTTGTCGTCTCACCAGTATCCAAGATGTTTACAAACTCGAGTCAAGTCGCGATGATCAAGGTAAGGATCAATACCATTTGTACTTTAGCCCATTACCTCACGGGCTATATTTAGACCCAATCTCTTTGAATAAATCTACCGAAAAGGAGCATTAACTAGAGAAGAGGAAACGTTTAGAATTTTGTAGTTTAAAACCATTGTGATAAATAAAGCATTTGCTCCTTAGGAGCAAATGCTCTATTTATTACATTGGTTTCAAAAGGTGACTTTTACAGAGGCGTAGAAAGGCGTATTTATGGAGGAAAGTGTTAACCCTTCTTTTGCTGAATTTTAAAATGTATTACTTCTTCTTTATTTATGCCCTGTGGTATAATTACTTATATCTTCACTGACTACAATCTATTTCTCTGCGCAATCACTGCTGTGGAGTGCAATGGTTGCACACTCAACTTGTAAATAGTGCAGACCCAGATGAGACAGCTCCTGCAGGAGCTGTCTCATCTGGGTCTTCACTATTTACAGGTAGGTATATTGACGTGAATAGCAAGCGAAGGGTTAATAATTTAACCTGGTGAATATTCATGTAGGAAATAACGACTGTATGAATATTGATTAACTGCAGTTTTAATGGCACTTTGAACCAAGGAAGGTCTGAATGTGACACAAAAAGTGTAAATTCAGATCTACATGTATAATAGTCTATAAGCAAACAGAGCAGTCTGTGATTAGACGGTTCCTACAGGAGTTCAAATAATTAACCCTTCTAATGCTAACCGCGATCTGACATGGCGTTTGCAGACATTGGACCCGGAAGAGTCGCCGAGTAACTTGGTATCTTGTCAGGCTCCAAGCTGTTTGACACTTGTCAGGCTCCAAGCTGTCAACACTAGTCAGGCTCCAAGCTGTTTGCCACTTGGTCAATAGTTGTAAATAATCAGATGGAAGTAAAAACTGCAGAACATCAGGGTTTAGCGGATTTTATTTCTTTAAGCATTCAAATGGGTAATGCATGTGAGGATTTTGCACTAAGGGATCGATCAAGTGCAAGTTCTTAGTGCATTGGTTGATTGTGTTAGAGCGAAACGAACTTTACCATGTTTTCACAGTCTACCTCTCATTACCTATAGCACTTGTACTTCATGTTTAACGTACAGTAAAACGGGTACTTGATTAATAAACATGGTTATCTGATAACTGAAATTTTAGTTATGAAGAAATTATGTCTTTGCAACCAGGTGGCTGCTTAATGCAGGCTGAAAGTCAGGCAGAAAGCTCCTAGAGGAGCTTTATTCATGGCTTTCGTCTTGCATTAAGCTGCCACGTGTCTTAAAGCACGATAGTGAAACGTATTTGAGTGTTTGTAGAAATCGAGATTTAATCATAATGTCATAACCAAACAGAGCAGATCTTGACCAGACGACTCCTCAAGTAGTCATCTGATCTGGGTCTACTCTGTTTGAAAAGGCTTTAAAGGGGCGTGTATAAGGAGTAAATGGTTAAGGGATTTATACAGACAACAACATGTTTGCAGACGATTACACATGCAGACGACAACTTGACTAGCGCACGAAAGGTTATGTACTTATTAAAAACTTTTGAAGAAGCCAATTAATTGTTTTTTAATTATTCATGCTTTTCCCACGCACTTCCAATGAGCCGCGATAACCAGATTATTAGATATTCTGTCTCCATGACAATTGACCGCAAGAGGCCCAAGCCATCCTATGGTATTAGTGACAACGGAAAGTAATCGAGCTTAAACGCCTACTGCATGCCAAGGTGTGGCATGCAAATGCACTTGTTTCAAGCGTGCACGATTGTTTCACGGGAAAGCAATACATTAATGGCTTTTCAACACTTTACCTCATGAATATTTATACAAGAACTCGTGACTCCGTGAGTATTCATTAATGGCATATGAACTAGGGACGTTTTTGCTATTTCAGAAACTTTAAAATCATATCTATATCATTCTGTTGCCAAACAGAGCAGACTCTTATCCACTATGTTTGCAAAGACATCAAAAGTCGTATCTTTGGAATAGAGGGTTAATTATTCGCTGTGAAAAAGTGCTGATTATTAATTTGCTTATGTTCGTATTTATGCCACAAAAAGTGAAACAATACTATCTTTCCCGATTTTCAATTATCCATGGTTATAGTCTTAATTCAAAATGTTACCATCATACTGAAATCAGATACCAGTGTCCTAGTTGTATGGACCGTCTGGTCAAGGTCTGATCTGCTTCCTTGTGGGATGATATACAGTAAAACCCCTCTAATGCAGCCAACAAAAAGGGGCATAATTCACTGTGGAAAAGGCAGGTGGTAGTTTAATGCAGGACGAAAATAATGCAGAAAGCTTTGTGCATAACGTTCGTCCTGCATTAAGCAACCACCTGCTTATGAGTACAGCCATGTTTGTTGATTAAGTGGTCGCATTAGAGGGGTTCTACTCTAGATCTGATGCTACTGTTTCAGTCACGGCCAAATGTTGCCGTATTCTCGTGCCATTATACATATTCATTCCATATTTATGATGTTATCATACATATATACAGTAAAACCTCTCTAACACCAAAGTCTAGTAGGGAAGACTTTAGATACTTTTAGACAGTTGGCTGCTTAATGCATGGCGAAAGTCATGCAAAAAGCTCCTAGGGGAGCTTTCTGCATGACTTTAACCCTGCATTAGGCTACTACCTGTCTCCAGGACCGCTATTTATACTAACGTACATACATCCGGTTTAAAAGGGTTTTACTTTATTTATTCATGAAGTATTCGGTTAACAGTTGCATGTTAGTCTTCACCATTTACAAAGTATTGATGGTACAATGCTTCGTCAAAAAGATGACACCAGTTCTGTGGTTCGTTTTATTACAGATCGTACGACTGAAAGTGTCGTAGGATCTAACATACGTCGATCGTAATTGTCGCACAAAGTTAGTCTTTATTGCACGCTAGAATGTCTGATAATTTCAACTTTCAAAGTAGAAGTGATCGTCGTAAATTATATTTAGTAAACCGGGTCCCTAAAACTGGGATCTGGGCTCTAACACTTACAATGAGGCATAACACTACAATACGCTCTAAGCTCTAAGCCGCACTTTAACCCTTTACCTCATAGGCTATTTTTAGATCAAGCCTCTTTGAATAAATCTACTGAAAAGGAGTATTAACTAGAGAAAAGGAAATCTTTAGAATTGTGTAGTTTGAAACCATTGTGATAAATAGAGCATTTGCTCCTATAGGAGCAAATGCTCTATTTATCACAATGGTTTCACAAAGTGACTTTTACAGAGTCGTCAAAAGCCGTCAATATGAGGGAAAGGGTTAAAAAGAAGAAGAATTGAGATCTTGTTTCGGCAAGTGGCTGCTTTATAAGCAGAGTGAAGGTCATATAGGAAGCACAATAAGTACTTTCATCCTGTATTAACCCTTTACCTTACATATAGTAATTTCCCTTCTCCTGTACCTCATGCATATAAATAAGTATGATGACACATACACACGAGAAGTTTTGGCCAGAGTAGAAACTGTAGAATCATATCGTATATTATTTCATAAGCAACCAGATCAGACCCTGATCAGACGGCTCCTACAGGCGTATTTGTGGGGTAAAGGGGTGCGGATCGCCTGATCAGAGTCTGCTCTGTTTCTTGATATGATTCTACAGTGTCTGCCATGGAAAGATGTCCATTTACAATTACAAAATTAGCGTAAGTAATATGAATGAAATCGTTATTTCTTACATAAATATTAATGAAAAAGAGTCTGTCTTGCTACTAATCTGATATTCCAGTTTAGAAGGAGTTTGTTGTATTGATGTGGCAGCTGCGGAGAAATTGTCCGCTTTTCCAATACTGTCTCCAAGTGGAATAACCTCGTCAGTGTCTGCAAAATATGGCACCCACTTCCTTCTTCCCTTCAAATTTAACCTATACCAAACTGGTCGCGAACCTGCTATAACACTTGAAAACAGTTAGGATCCAGCTGAGACGTCGAGTAACTCGGTATCCCATCACGATATAAACCGTTTGTCAACCTAACTGAATGTTTTGTAGTGAAATAGGATATACGGTGTATGTTCAAAGTGGTGTGGAAAAATTTTCATGCAAACAAAATATTGCTTAACATGATAAAATGCTAATCAAAGATATTCATTTCTCGCATTCTCTTTTGTAATTGGGACATTGTTGAATCACGTTTAAATTCATTAACCCGTCATCTCATATAAACGTTCTTTGACGACTTTACAAACATAGTAGACCCTATATGACGAATTTGCAAACATAGTAGAATTTATATGACAAACTTGTAAACATAGTAGACCTTATATGATAAATTTGCAAACATAGTAGACCTTATAGGACTCACCTGACAAGGGTCTACTTTGTTTGTTTACGAAATTATGATATATCTGACTCTATAGTTTCTACCAATACCAAAACCTCATCTGTACAAATGTATTAGACTCAGATCAGACGACTCCTGTAAGAGCCGTCTGATCAGGGCCTGCTCTGTTTGCTAATGGAATTATATAGACCTGTTTCTACAGTTTCCCGGTATTCATGTGCCAATATAGAATTTAATTATATTCATGTTTTTATTATTTCTTACATGGCCAAAATTCCAATTACATCATGATTTTATTATTCCTTACACGAACATTCATGAGGTAATGAGATAAACAATGGGGACTTGTACGAGCTGAACGACTTCTTATCTGAGCAACTTTTTCTCATCATTGTGGATCAGATCTAGTTTCACCATGCAATCCTTAGCACGCGACGAAGCTTGCTCATATTGTTGACAATTTCGGCCTGTATATAAACATGATTTGAACATTATTTTCTTAGTTACAAAGCTATTCAGTGAATATGTCAAACAATTTCTAAGTGATTTATCCGGTTTCAGGTCATCTAAGGATCCAAACCATTTGCACAGATACCGACACTGATTCTCAACTGTGCTCAGTTGAACATGCGTTTTATCGATCCTCGCGAGCTCGTTTGTTTGTAAACATTACAGTGAGTGAGTAAGACTCTATTTTGGGAATATTCTAGCCTTGGCTAACATCCAAGAAAATGTCAAGAGGCCGAGCTGTTTAAGTGTCATACTCGATTAATTTGATAGGATACAGTAAACCCTCGCTATTTCGAATACTCAAATAAGCATCATTATTTGTTACTAAGACGGGTGAAAGTTTAATGCAGGGTGGTAGTTATGCAGAAAGCTCCTGAGCAGTCACCTGCATAAAAAATGCTCAATGATTCTTTACTAAAATTTCGATTTTCGTGTTGTATTGTATATACAAACAGCGCCAAGATATGACTCGTCAGCTGACCATGGTCTACACTGTTGGTAAGGTTGTGCTTAATCTTTGACCTGCTGATCAAAATAATCTTACACAGATTTTAAACCCACTACATTTTCAAATATATATAATCAGTCTACCACTAAAAGGCAATCAGTGTGTCAAACAATTTGGATCCTGAAGAGATGACATAAGTAATCACTCAGATGAGATGCATAAGCAATCACTCACCGGCCGCTACGATCTAGACCTATATACAGTAAAACCCCTCTAAACCGGACGTAATTTAGTAATCTAAGTCACTATAGATATTGGCATTGAAGCCAGGTGGCACATTAATGCAGGATGAAAGCCATACAGAAAGCTCTTCTGTACACCTTTAACCCATCATTAAAGCTACCTACCTAAAAGTATCTAAATTCTTCTCTACTAGAATTCCGGTTTAGAGAGGTTTTACTGTAATATTTTTATCTGGTCTACTCTGTTTGCAAATAAATTAAAATGAGTCGCTATCAGGTAAAGGGTTGTTCTATTAATAACGCTCGTAAAGTTCATTTGTAAACAATTGCGATCCTTGGTAGGTGCATAATATTCTTTATTACGTTTATTGATATTCGTTAACTGATTAATTACTTAAGGTGTATAATTATCTATCTGAATTTACTTTAACATGAGACGGTAATGTAATACTGCAGATAGTGTAGATACGAGTACAGTAAACACCCTCTAAAGCGAACATCTAAAAGAGGTATACTTTCCGGGTCTCAAAGACAGGTGGTAGCTTAATGCAGGGCGGATATTATGTTGAAAGCTCCCACAGGAGATTTTTGCATCCTTTCATTCTGCTTTAAGCTACTATCTGTTTCTAAATACACCAATGCAAATATGCTTGATGTGGTCGCTTTAGATGTGTTTTACTGTATAATGTAACATGAACAAGATTAGATTAGATATGTATGTTAATGCGTCACATTTATTTGAAGAAAAAATTCGGTCGATTTAGAAAGACCAGAATACATTTGGGTTTTTGTGTCACTGTTATATAAAACCTTGCACACTAAATTAATATAATGACGATTATGCATATGGCGAAGATGATTATTGTGATGGTGATTACGATGTTGCGCTGATGATGATGATGATGATGATGATGATGACGATGCCGATGTTACTTTTATTGCTAGTGCTTTTCCTCCTGGTGTTATTATTCCTGCTGCTGATGCTGATGCTGCTGGTCAATATTCGTATTTCTTTCGCCCCGTAATAAATGAATATATTTAGGGTCTATTCATTTTCTTCCTAAGTCCTTCGTTTCTATTTCTATTGAACGAACCGTTCAATAAAAGTTTGAAGTATTTCATCAAAGGGTTTTGAATTAGTACATCTTTATTTTATATGTTCCCTAAACTCCTCTGTCAACATGAGCATTATTAGCCCTTCTCACGTTATTTGTAATCTGACTCGCATATGTAAACAGTCTGGATCCATGTGAGAGTAGCCCGAGTAACTGATCAGGAGTAGCCCGAGTAACTGATCAGGAGTAGCCCGAGTAACTGATCAGGATCCAAGGTGTTTGACACTCTGTCAATGATTTCTCTAAAAGCTTGCTCGAACCAGAAGGAGTCCAAAATTACACAAGATCCATGTTTGAGGAGACATTGTTTTTTCCTCAGCGGGTTAAAGGTTTGTCTGTGTATCAAAGGATTTACATGCATTAGGGGATCTTTGCCAGTAGAAAGGGCTCTCGAGACCCCTAATCACTTCCGAAAACATAATAAACATTGTATTCGAATGTAGAGTAAACGATTATTATATTGCTAGTCAATAAAATATTGATTTCCTTACAGGAAAACGCTTTGTTTCACTGTTTTGTGTATTCATCTCATTTTTATTACACTTTGATTGAAGAATAAATGAAAGAGTTCAAACTTGGTGTCGCTAATCTCATCCAATGTCCCGCGATATTTTTCAGATAATTTTATTTCTCCAGTTGTCCCCATGAAGACATCAAAGGGACTTCACAAAGCTTCTAAACAATAGCTGAAAGATAAATATCTAAAAATCATGAATATATGAAGATTATAATAATTAAACTAACAAGCCTGTTATTTATGTATGTACTAATACACGAATATGTAAATAAGGATAATTTATTCATATACATATTAATCCATAAACGTCTGTGAAAAAATAATGTCCTTAAATGGATAAAAGTCTGACTACTTCCGATTCAGTCACGCTTTTGAGAAACTGTTGACGGAGTGTCAAACAGCTTGGATCCAGATGAGTTACTCTGCGTCTCATCTGGACCGATACTGTTTGCAAATGCGAGATAGATCGTGGTAAAAGGGAGAAGGGTTAAGGCCCAATTGTTTGCAAAATGGGTCCGATCCCTTGCTCTTTTTAGTTCAGGGCGTATTCGCAAAATTAATTTGATGCAGACAAAATGCCGAGTCATTCAACTACGCATCTTAATTCAAAAACTGATTTGCAGTCAAATCGCGACATTGAACAGAGTAGAAAAATAAGCATTTACGTAGAGAATTGAAACTAACGAAATAGGTAAGAATATTTTTTCGGCGTACTTAAAACGCGTTAGAACCTAAGGGATACGGATCCGGCTGTGGACGTATATTTATTTTAGCCCTTTACTTCATGAATATTCATGCAAGAAATAATGACATTGTTACAGACGGACAGACAGACAGACAGACAGACAGACAGACGGACGGACGGACGGACGGACGGACGGACGGACAGACAGACTGCACTTTTCCATAATACGTCCCTTTTTTTCAAACGGGTGTATCAAAAGGGAAATTAATTATTTTTCATGAAGTTATACTTTATGACATGACTATTCATTGTGTAAAGGGTTAAGCAATGATAGGCCATTCAGCATTTAAATGGTTAACCATTAACTAATGGGAGACTCCACTCATTATGAACATTAATTAACTCATCATTGTATACAGTAAAAACTCTCTATAACGGCCACTAAATTACATCAAGTAAAACCTCTCTATAACGGCCACTTAATTACATCAAGTATTTGTGTTAACCCTTTCGCTGCCAAACTCTGTCGTCTGCTAACTTTGTCGTCTGCTACAAATTTTCAATTTTTTTTTTATTTTCTTCATTTTTGTTTCAAAAACATAGTAACAGTAACAAACAGTTTGGATCCTGATGAGACGCCGAGTTACTCGGCGTCTCATCTGGATCCAAACTGTTTGCATAGGTAATCGCATATCCGGCATTGGCAGCGAAAGGGTTAAAGGAAGGTGGCTGCTTAAAGCAAGGTGAAAGTAAAACAGAACGCTCCTATAGGAGCGTCCTGTTTTACTTTCACCTTGCTTTAAGTAGCCACCTCCCCTCAATATCAACTAATTAATACAATTTAGTGGCCATTATAGAGAGGTTTTACTGTACTGTTATATAACCCAAGTTAATAGTCTAGAATCATAGCTAAAATTGTATAAGCAAACACAGCCGACTCTGGTCATATGTCTCCTACAGAAACCTTCTGATCTGGGTAAACCCTGTTTTGCAAATGTGTCAAATTCGTATACAGTCAAACCTGTCCTAGCGACACATTGTTTTTAGCGACATCCTGTCAGATGCGACAGTATTTCCTTCCTCCCGATGTATTTTCCTCTATATTTCAACTGTATATAGCGACACACTGCCAGATGCGACATACGACACTAAATTTGTACTCCCAACTCGGCAAACGACATTGTTTTTAGCGACAATGATCTTTCACTGTATCATTGTGTTTGTACCTAATTGCCCTCATTAACGTGTCAAAGGATTAATGCCCAAGGTGATAAGGGATTATCTGGTCCATTTGGTCTGTTAGTCTCACTACTGTTAGAGTTTTTATAGCTAGCTACCCAACCATAAAATTTTGATAATGAACTGCGCTTTAATCATCCATTTATTTATACCGGAAATCGGTCATAATGTCGTAATTGGCTATTCTAGTGATTTAATTGCCAAATTGGTTTCATAACTTGACAAGAAGTTAACCACACCACTTTAATAGGTTTATTTCATTATAACATTAATTGTATTCTCATAATTTAGATACAGACATATAGAAATGTGCCTCTGCTTCCCTGTCAAAGACAGGTGTGTTTGGCCTCGTTGTGGCAATGGGCCGAAACGCTTCGAAAAACTACGAGGCCTTCTGATTTTCATGACTTTGTTTTGTGCACAAACTTACTTTTTATTAATAGAATTATTGATAAGGACACTAAAGTAGTAACATCATAATATAGTTTATTCCATTCCAAACCCTAAAAAAGTAATACCTAGATATAAATTTGAAATGTCATCAGTTTTCGCGAAGAATGTTGATCAATACGACATGGACCCTGGGCCCATGAAATTTTCAACCTGAATTCAAAGACACCCTGTGAGATACGACACTTTTGGCTTTCTCCCAAACTATGTCTCTTAAAACAGGTTTGACTGTATATGGAGTAAAGGGTTAAGCCATCAACTTAACACTCCTGCAAATGACAAACGTCAATACTTCAAATACATTGTACTTTCGTCGGCGAAAATTGTCGTCTGCTGCCATTGTCAAAGTACGTTTGAATTCTGGAACTTTTCATAAGTACAATCCAATAGTTACACACGGTGTAGATCCTATTAACACCGGATATCATATCCGATCAATGCATGATGGGTGTCATAATTCGTCCATAATTTGGAAAGAGTAAATTTACGGTAGAAATGAATTGAAACGTTTTGTATGCAAGTATAAAACTAGTTTGCACTTATATTATCGCTAGGATAGTTATGTTTTATTACCTTTTGCCCCCGTTGTAAAAATTAACACTTTTGCTGCCAATGCCGGATCTGATCTGTGATTACCTATGCAAACAGTTTGGATCCAGATGAGACGCCGAGTAACTCGGCGTCTCATCAGGATCCAAACTGTTTGTTATTGTTACTATGATTTTGAAACAAAAATGAAGAAAATAAAAAAAATGAAATTTTGTAGCAGACGACAAAGTTAGCAGACGACAGAATTTTGCACACATTTTGAACTGCTGCAATTTTGACTACCTCCGCTTCGAACAAACTTTTGAGAAACTGTTGACCGAGTGTCAAACAGCTCAGATCCTGACAAAACGTCGAGTTACTCGGCATCTCATCGGCATCCAAGCTGTTTGCAAATGCGAGCCCGGTTGCGGTTAGTGGAAGAAGGGTTATAATTATGAATTTGCTTATTTTCTTATGAACTGAATGAAGGAAAATTACTTTTATACTTTAACAATATTTGTATAAGAAATAATGACATCACGCACAATATCCAGGTGATTTATTTTAATGTCATTTGAATAGACGGCATTGTATAACCGTATCTATATTATTCAACAAGCAAACAGAGCAGAACCTGATTCTACAGGAGTCGTTTGTTCTTGGTCCACTCTTTTTGCAAATGGGTTAAAACTAAAACGAAGTGTATGGTTAAAATGGGATGAGGTCACGACAGAAACTGTAAAATCTACATTATAGCATAAGCAAATAGAGCAGATCCTGATCAGATAGCCGTCGTTTTCTTTTTAATTTTCTGTTTGCAAAGGTGGGTAAAGGTATATACAGTAGACCTTGTCTAAAGCGGCCACTCATTTATTTGAGCATAGGAATGTTACAAAGTAGGTGGTTGCTTAATGCAGGACAAAAGTAATGCAGAAAGCTCCTATAGGAGCTTTCTGCATTACTTTTGATCTGCATTAAGCTACCACCTGTCAGAAAGACCCATAATTGGACGTAATTTTTATGGCCGCTTTTAAAAGACAGTTTCTACTGTGCTTTGTTTACAAAGGCGTTACATGGAGTAAAGGGTTAAAAAGGGAGACATTTGACAGACGAACATTACTGTGTTCTAAAGTTTAAGGACGAATGTGGGCGGAGTTGATGATTTCTATATTTGGGTCACGTTGACAGATCTTTTTCTACGTCGTTGTATTGTAATATGTCTATATCAGACAGTGTACAGTAAAACCCCTATAGACTAGAATTTAAAAATACTATCAATGCAGATGGAAGCTAGCTTATTGCAGGATACAGAAAGCTTACAGAGGAACTTTCTGTATTACGGTACTTCCACCATGCATTAGGAAAACACCTGCCTAAAATGATCTAAGTTCCTCTTTACTAAAGCGCCGGTTTTGAAGGGTTTAAATGTACTAGATATATAAGTCATTCGGTCAGTCCGTGACCGCCTACAGAGTTAGTAGTGAGTAGATTGTATGATGAAATGTAAACAAACAATTGAAACTGTACACCCCATTGACATGTTTGTATTGTACGATATCAACAGTCTTAACAAGTGACAAGACAAAACAAATGATCTTAAAATAACCCCTTGTTTTTCTTTTTAACTATGATTAACATAATAACATATGCGTCGAAATACCGAATACAGTGTAAACTCTCTGTTGCAACCACTTGACCCTTTCCTTCATATAAACGCTTTTTCGTGCATTTGCAAACAGAGTAAACCCAGATCAGACGGTTCCTAAAAGAACCGTCTGATCAGGGTCTGCTCTGTTTGCTTTTGACATGATACAGATATGATTTTACAGTTTTTGCTAAAGCAAATGTTCTATTAAAAAGTTTGTATTATAGAAATCTAGCCAACAAATCAATAAAATGTCATTATTTCTTACGTGAATACAGAACAGCGAAAGAGTTAATGAATAAACACGTACATCATGAACACTGATGGTGACTTGATGCAGCACGAAAGTAATGCAGGAAGCTCCAATTGGAGCTTTCTGTATAGCTCTCGGCTTGCATTAACTCTTTTCCAGATAAACATTTGTATCTAAAAAATAATGACTTTTTGAGTATGTTATAATGACACTTGGAACAACTGAACGTTGACCATAGCAGAAACTGTAACATCAGATCTGTATCAATCATTGCGCAAACAGAGAAGACCATAATCAGTCCTGCAGGGGTCGTCTGATCTGGGTCTACTCTGTTTGCAAATGCATCACATGCCTTAAACAGCCAGACTATGAACTCTTTCGATGGTCGTTGTAGTGAGTGTGTACTGTATATACGACTTAGATAGACTTATATTGCGTTGTTAGAGTTGTAAGTAAAATTATTACATGTATATATAAATATACATAAAATAACATGTATGGACAATATTAAGTGGGACACTTTATGTTAACAATTAGCCTAGTGCAGACTGATGAGTGGTCATATAATCAAACAGTTTGGATCCAGATGAGACGCCGAGTAACCCGGTGTCGCATGAGTATCTACACTGTTTGATATTCTGGTCGTGTTTCTGAAAGAAATGCAAGATAAATTATCTTTGACAACTGAAGAAAACCCCGCTAATGCGACCACCTAAAAGAGGTATAATTATGGGTGCTAGATGCAGGTGGTAGCTTAATGCAGGACACAAGTAATGTAGAAAGCTCATAGAGGAGCTTTCTGCATTACTTTTGTCCTGCATTAAGCAATAACCTGCTTATAAAGACACCCATATTTATTCATTAAGTGGTCGCATTAGAGGGGTTCTACTGCAGATTCTGTATGACATGTTCTACCGACAAACGTTTTGCAAGCGGTTAATTTATGCAAAACGGAAGAAAGTTCCCCAAAGAGGTTCAAGCATTAATTCCGTCCTCTTCATTTAGCTACCGTCTATGTTTAGCCATTTCTTCATATATATGCCCTTTAACTCCTTTGAAAACAGAGTAGCCCAGATCAGACGACAACTGTAGAAGCCGTCTTATCTTATCAAAACATCATATAATATGCCATTCTAAAAAAAACAGATAATTAATACTCACGAAGTCATTATTTCTTACATGAATATTCAACAGGACAGTGGTTAAGTCACAGAATTTTGATGGGGTTTACTGTAAGCTATAAATACACGGGTCAATAGTACAATGCTATTAATATAGTGATGGTGTGACACTCACTCAGCCCTTATCTCACTAACCGCAACCTGAGTTCCAGTTAAAAACAGCTTCGATCCAGATGAGACGCCGAGTAACTCGGCACTCGGCATCTCATCATAATCCAATCTGTTTGATACTCGGTTAATAGTTTCTTAACGAATCGGAAGTAGTCAAAATAACACCCGATCCAAATCGAGCAGACAGTGTTTTTTTCACATCGAGATAAGGGATAATTCAAACAGTGGCTACGCACATTTGTTTTTAGATAATTGAGTTAAACCATATACATCCGTGATTCCATATATGGTACATGGGGAAAACAGTGTAGACCCAGAATCCAAGGTCTGCATGTTTTGCCATACCAAGCAATGGCAAAGGTTGTCACCAGGAGATATTTCTTTTGCAGGACAAGTGTTCTTAATCATTTACACCATAATAAATACGCCTTTCCACGCTTTTGAAAACAGAGTATGGATAGAAAATGAATCGTCATCGCGTCTAAATTGGATCCAAACAGTTTTAAAATATTTTTTGTTTTTGAAATGAAATAGAAAAGTGCTACAAAAATACACATACTATCGAACTAAACCTGATCTCAAGAATAATAAACTTCTTAATTTGAGTCTTCGTTCAGTCTCAATTATCTGATTGGTCAGATTGTTAGTTGATTTGAAATTTGATTAAAACGCAATCAAACTTTTATTAACATCGGGACAGTTTTAGTAGAGCTACAGCACAGTAGATCAACACTTAAACTGATACATTTGCAAAATAAAGAGTCGATCTAGATCAGTAGATCATGCGGCTCATGTAGGACTCGACTGATCAGGGTCTGCTCTTTTTTGCTTATAGAATATCTTCGATATGATTCTGCACTATTTGGCCTAGCTTTGTATTCATTTGCTTTATATACAAATGTACATTAGTGAGTTAATTAATGTTTATAAATCAGAGCTACGAATTAAGGTGCATGCACAAATACTAAAAACGTCACTTCTCAACAAAATCTTATACTATGACCACTCTTTAGAACCGTCTCTTCGAGACGATTCTAAAGAGTGGTCACAGTATAGAGTTTTGTGGGAAAATAAGGGATCTATTCTGGAAAATGTTTAAATTTAAGCATGTGATCTGGACCTCTGATCATGGGTGTAGTTTGCCATGCCCATTCATGGTGTAAAGAGTTTATGTTCAGTGAGACACGACCTCGGCAAATAAGGCGAGCTAGAGTAACGACAGAGTTATTCTCCTTAGATCGATAATAGTACATGCACCGTCTGGCAAAAGGACTGTCAAGTGAGGACAAGTAGTTTGAGTACAGCTACAGTGTATACCTAGTTATATAAACTACAGTAAAACCTCTCTATAACGACCACTAAATTACATCAAGTTTTTTGTGTTAAAGGTAGGTGGTTGCTTAAAGCAAGGTGAAAGTAAATGAGCGTTCTGTTTTACTTTCACCTTGCTTTAAGCAGTCACCTGCCCTAATTACCAACTAATTAACACAATTTAGTGGCCGTTATAGAGAGGGTTTACTGTAAATCAGAGATTTACAACATTGAATTAAAAATGTTTATTTGCATATTACAGAGTTCGTCCTACATAATTTATTGGTTCTGTCCAAATAAAAGTAAAAAAATAAAAGTAAAAGTAAAAAAAAAAAATGGAAAATATTCAAAATACACCATGACAATTTTGGAGCTTATCTTATCGGAAATGGTGGTTAACCCATTGTATTTCCATATTATTCAAGGAAACCCACACATATATTATTTTAGAACCTAGCCATTGCTCATGTTAAGAGGAAACGGCAAACAAAATATGTCCTGGTAAAAGGCCATTGACATCGATGAGTTCACCTAACTGCATTTAATGATCAGGGAGCTCTATTTTGCGAAGGCGTAGAGAAAGGCGTATTTATGAAGGGTTAAATGTTCTTAACCAAAGTACATGTAAACAGATTTTTTTTTAATTTTGTGTCTGTTGCCAGTTAAAGTGTTTAGCCCATTCCCTGTTTATTATTCATGCAAGGAATAATGACATAGTGAATAATTTATTAGGTGTATATATACTATATGCAAACAGAGCAGACCCTGATCAAACGGCTCATAAAGGAGCCGTCTAATCTGAGTCTGCTCTGTTTGCAAATGCGTGAAATAAAACGATTATATGAAGGAAAATGCGATTATATGAAGGAAATGGATAATACAAATATAACGTATCAATGAGATATTACATTTTGTTTTTATTATCGTAGTCATTGTTCTAATTTCGTGAAGGGTTGGAGTGCAACACTTAACTTCTTCTTTATAATTAAAGCAGTATTTCCGCAGTATTATTCGCCCCATCTACCTATGTTGTGCCTACATGCGGATAACTTTGGCTAATTACAGAAGATACTGGAGAACGACATTTTAATTTAATCAAGTGGCTTTATTAGTTTAAGTACAGCATTGGATAGAACGTAATACTACAGTTGAACTTTGATGCCCCGGACTTCAAGGGACCATACAAATTAGTTCGAGATAACAGAAGTTATTCGATTCCTGATCTGGACAATTTCTGAAGTTCACAGCTTAATGCAGGTCTAAAGTAATGATGTGTGCTCCTGTAGGAGAGTTCAGCATTACTTTAGACCTGCATTAAGCTGCCACATGTATTTCTAGACATGCGTAGTGATACATTTCAGTGCAATTCTGTATTGTAAATTTTGGAAGGACCGAACTTTGTTAGTTCGAGTTATCTCGAAGTTCGAATTATCAGAGTTCGAGATATCGAAGTTCAATTGTAGTACAGTGCTCCCTCTCTACAACGACACCATTTGGGATACGAAGGTTGTATGTGTTGTTCAGAGGGAGTTGTTATAGGGAGGGAAAATCAAACATAATTAGCTTGTTTGCAGATTCCCAGATAAGGTGTATTTCGAGAACTAAAACCGTTATGCCTCCATCAAACCCTGTGTTGTGACCACTCTTTAGAATCGTAACTTTGTGACGATTCTAAAGAGTGGTCACAACATAGGGTTTGGTGGAGGGTTAAAGAAAATACGATGGCAAAAAGTTGTTTCTGTAGCCTTGTTGTTTCCGAAACGGTGGCATGCGTTGTTGTAAGGAGGGAATCGTTATTGGGAGGGTCGTTGTTGGGAGGGAGCACTGTAGTTGTTTTACCTCAAATCGGCTATCAGTCTGAAAATAAAAAGCTTTTGCAAACGGATTTATCTCTACACAATATCACAATAGGTGTTTTAACCCTTTACCTGATAGAAGCGGCTTTAAGCGAGTTTAATATATTCCTCCGCTGAAGAAAATTGTTCCAATTTTTACAATAATGAACATATAACATCATAAATAGTTTCTATATTCTAGGAGGTGGTAGCTTAAAGCAGGCTGAAAGTAAAGCAGAATGCGCTTTAAGGCGCATTCTGCTTTACTTTCAACCTGCTTTAAGTGGTCACCTGTCTTCAAAACTAGAAATAGGCTATTGGGTAAAGGGTTAAGTAAAGATGTTTTCCAAACATACTTTTATTTCTTTTTCGCCCATAGTCATAACCTTTAAAAGCTGGCAAGCTATTACTGCAGGACGAAAGCTATGCAAAATAAGACCTATAGACTTGCATTAACCAATTGATGTCCAGTGTCTCTTAAAGATCTTAACGACCCACAACTAGAGCTTTTTTTAACGGTCACTATAGGGGGATGTACTGTGCATTGTTACAGTAGGTTAGGGCTTAATGTTTATTTGGCGAGTATTTGCCCCGGTCTGAAAGTCAGTGCAAGTTGCGAAAATAATGCACTTGCGCACGTGCATCAATAATGGCATAATTACAAGTGCAATACATTAATATGCAACATAATTTGTCATTTACCACGCCTTAACAGATCGTATATCACCAGCCAATAAGGGGTGCAGTCACGCCCCCGACAGACACCGGAATCCTTCGAAGTTGCCCGAGCCAAATTTACTGGACCTAAACGTGTGCATGGTAGGACTGTTCAAGCAATGTCGTCTGACATCATTCTGATTTAGTAATTTAGGAGACTTGTAAATATTTGTGTCAGCAAATGAGTTGTCAAGATGGGCGGACTGGTGAAACAGCAGCGTTGGTCAAAGAAATCTGGGACGCAGTTTCATTCGATAGCACCTACTTGTATCCTTTCCTTCATATAAACGTGTTTCCCCGCATCTGCAAACAGTAAGGAGCCGTCTGATTAGGGTCTGCTGTTTGCTAATGGAATTTGATAGATCTGGTTTTATTTACTTTCTAAAATGGTTACAATGATCAACCTTCCATGTCCCATTATAAATATTTGTTCTTGAATATTCAGTAGGTATTGAAACTTTGGAATAAATATAGACAGAGACTCCTTGTAACGCCCTTGCAAACAGAGTAGACTCAGATCAGATGGTCCCCGTAGGAGCCGTCTGACCAGGGTCTGCCTGGTAAAGGGCTGAATTTCTTTACACGTCAATTTGCAGAACTGATTTTGTAGTCTGCATTAATCTATTAACTCTTTCCTTCATATAAACGCATTTTCACGCAATTGCAAACAGAGTAGACCCAGATCAGACGGTTCCTATAGGAACCGTCTGATCAGGGTCTGTTCTGTTTGCTTTTGACATTATATAGATATGATTCTTCAGTGTTTGTTAAAGCAAAAACAAATCAAATGGTTGAAAAGTTTACATTAATTACAAATATCGCTTGTTTTTAACCCTTTAGCTGAACTGTAACCGTGTAATAAATAATGACTGCATGAATATTAATCAGCGGAAGTTGTCTTCATTTATTGTGAACAAGGTATTTCTGTCCTTGGCAGAAACAGACTCAACAGTACAATCAGATCTATATTATTCCATCATATCTGATCAGAAAGATCTGGGTCTATTCCATTTCCAAATGTGTAAAAATGAGTATGAATTAGAAAAACACAAACATAAATACCTGGAAAATTCTCACGGACTCATGTACATGCACGAGACATTAGCACATGCATACACAATGTCTAAATAAGAAACACTATACAGTCCACTGAGGGCCTGATTGCATTATAGTGGTTTAAACTATTTTTGGGCTTACTGACAGGGCACTATAATGCAATTAGGCCCGACGTATAAATACATGTAAATGAATGGCCGCTTAGGACAAGTTCTACTTTATATGAAATATTCCAACTAGCATTAATGACTATTGACTTTTGTTTTATTACATAATGTTCCTCGAGCTTGCAGCCATGTAAAAGCAGGCTGTTGCTTACTTTAGGGCAAAGGTAATGCAGAAAGCTTCTATTGAGCTTTCTGCATACCTTCTGTCTTGTATTAAGTTACGACCGGTTTTGTACTTGTTGTGATGTATCATGTTATTCAAATCGAATCAGTGGCATAGGGTATAGTGATTTTAAATGTGTGTATATGTTTAATTGGAACAGTTCAAAGTCGTCGTATTTTGCTTTTCACTTTTCTGTTTCTTCTGCTTTTTGTCAAGCACTGAATGAGCAAAACGCTTTACCAGACATACATTTCAATGTATTATCTTTGTTTCGTTTTATTTCTTACAAGATTAACCCTTGTTCTGATGAATAATCAAAATTGCCTCTCCTTTTTGTAATATCTATAAAACAAAATGTATTAAAATTTCTTACTGAATATATTTTTTATGACGCACAGTGCAGATCCTGATCAAATGGCTCCATCATGAGCCCTTTGATAAGGATCTACACTGTTTGCAGATGTCTTACATACTCGGTGCCCGCACATTAACCCTTTCCCTCATATTGACGACTTTTGACGACTCTGTAAAAGTAACTTTTTGAAACCATTGTGATAAATAGAGCATTTGCTCCCATAGGAGCAAATGCTCTATTTATCACACTGGTTTCAAACTACAAAATTCTAAACTTTTCCTTTTCTCCAGTTAATGCTCCTTTAGATTTATTCAAAGAGGTTGTATCTAAAAATAGCCTATGAGGTAATGAGTTAAGGGTGAATATTGAAACCAAAAAAATGCAATTTTGCATACATCAGACCTTTGTCGCATTCGTTTCAGATTACATCGAACCCAAAAATAGTTTCTATTAAAATAAAAGTGGTTTCTTAAAATGAAACTAAATTACTAATCTACTTATTGAGGCTGGAGTCAGGGAGAAGGCATCCTCTTCTGTTATGTAAGAAAACCAGTTGGAAGATCGGCTATTTTTAAGCCTGAGGTATACCTTTTATTCCCCATGGCCCCTAAATGTCCTTTTTTATTGTCCTGGGTCTTCGCTTTAATAATACCGGGTATATTTATTGTCCATCATGGGGTCATTATGTTGTCAGTTTCCATTTCTAATGATGCTTCTGTGACCTAGGTGACCAGTAAGGAAGTGTATTCGATGCTACAAATTTTATTAATTACCAGCAAAACGGCTGACGTCATATAATTATATGCAGTAAAACCACACTAAACCGGCCTGAATATCCAAAATAGAATTAATGTCTGTCGTTTAGACAGGTGACAGTTTAAAGCAGAACGAAAGCCATGCATAAAGCTCCTGTTGGATCTTTATGCATGACTTCAATCTGCATCAAGCTGTGTGGCCTGCCCAAAACGGTTTAATTTATTCTTTACTAAAACATCGGTTAAGATTGATTATACTGTACTTGTGAAAACTGTGTTTAACCATTTCCCTAATATAAACGCTTTTTCACAACTTTGCAACCAGAGTAGACCCAGATCAGTGGCTAATGTCGGATCCGTCCGATCAGGGTCCTGCTCTGTTTGCTTAACCCATTACCTCATATGCTATTTTTAGATACAACCTCTTTGAATAAATCTACCGAAAAGGAGCATTAACTAGAGAAAAGGAAAATTTTAGAATGTTGTAATTTGAAACCATTGTGATAAATAGAGCATTTGCTCCTATGGGAGCAAATGCTCTATTTATCACAATGGTTTCACAAAGTGACTTTTACAGAGTCGTCAAAAGTCGTCAATATGAGGGAATGGGTTAAACTATAGATCTGATTATTCAGTTTTGTGTAATGCAAAACTCACTAAAAATGTTACATTACAAAAAAAAAGAAGTTACTGAATATTCATGAAGTGATCAAGTGATGTGTAAATGGTTAAAATGTGTAATTAAGTGTAAATGGTTAAAATGTGTAATTAGGTGTAATGGTTAAAATGTGTAATTAAGTGTAAATGGTTAAAATGTGTAATTAAGTGTAAATATATCACGTGCTGTTATATTCACCACCTGGTTAGTGTCATGGGAATATGGCGAAACAGGAATACAACAGAAGCTTTTATAGCGATCACTTACTAAAACAATAAGAGCCGCCGCAAGACAAAAACATGTTAATAATTCCTAGGAGAAAGCTCCTTACGTAGTGCACTTAGCTCCCACCTGTGTGAAAATCTTTACTTGGGCTTATTTCAAGTAGTCGCCAGATGGAGATTTTATTGTACTTGCAATAATGCAGACCCAGAATTGCCATCGTAATGGAAGGATGACGTCAATCCTACAAAATTTATCGTTAATCCCCAATCCATTGCAACGATTCAGACGCGAACTTTGGTTAAAACCCGTCTTAAGCGACCACCAAAATGAGGTATAATTCTGGATGAATCATAAAGACAGATGTCGCTCCTGTATGAGCTTTCTGCATTACTTTCATCCTGCATTAACCGACAGCCGCTGTATAATGAAATCTATCTTTAATGATTAAGTGGCCTCTTTAAAGACATTTTACTTATGCGCATTCAACATGCAAACGAACAGACAACAACATGGTGCACACACAGAGTCCAATGCACACACCGCCACTTAGGTTCGTTCCACAGTAGAGCTTCTATCAATATCACAGGCCACTTCCAACAGTACATTGTTTTTATCGAGTACTATTCAATACCACAGAACATGGCCTTCAGGCACCATGCACAGTGCACTGCAAAAGTGCATGTTAACTGCTTAACCCCATCCTTGATCTAGTGCATTCACTCCTTCAATGCTATACAGAAGACCCTGTCTTAAGCGACCATCAAAACATGGGTATACAGGTAGTAAGTAGCTAAACTCGTTAACTCATAGGCTATTTTTAGATACAACCTCTTTGAATAAATCTACCGAAAAGGAGCATTAACTAGAGAAAAGGATTTTTTTTAGAATTTTGTAGTTTGAAATCATTGTGATAAACAGAGCATTTGCTCCTATAGGTGCAAATGCTCTATTTGTCACAATGGTTTCGATAAGTGACTTTTACAGAGTCGTCAATATGAGGGAATGGGTTAATGCAGGTCAAAGGTATTGCAGAAAGCTCCTATAGGACGTTTCTATGTTACTTTTGCCCTGTATCAAGTAACCACTTGTTTTTTTAAGACTCCTGTATTCATTGAATGAATGGTCGCTTAAAACAGGTTCTATTCTACTTGCATATTGTCTATGATCGTATCGGTGATAACATTTTAGATCCAGGTAAACACCAAGCACGTAATTCGGCGACTCATCAGTGCCAGAACTGATACTGTGACACTATTTCTGTCAACAAACTCTGAGTGCAGTAGAACCTGTCTTTACTGACCATTTATTAATTTAACGTATGAATCTAAAATAGGTGTTTGCTTAATGCATAGCAAAAGTAATGCAGAAACCTCCTAGAACTACAGTAAAACCTCTCTATAACGGCCACTAAATTACACCAAGTATTTTGTGTTAAAGGCAGGTGAATGCTTAAAGCAAGGTGAACGTAAAACAGAACGCTCCTATAGGAGCGTTCTGTTTTACTCTCACCTTGCTTTAAGCAGCCACTTGCTCTAAATACCAACTAATTAACACAAATCAGTGGCCGCTATAGAGAGGTTTTACTGTATTTGCAAATACAAGGTATGTAGAGTAAAGCAGGCAAATGGTTAACTCTTTGCCTGTTCTATATTTATTCCAAATGCCAGTATCATAGATAAAACAGTTATAACGAAACTTAAGAAACAGTCCCATCAAATTCCGTTAGCACGCTAAGCAGATCCTGATCAAACGACTCCTATAGGAACCGTCTGATCTTGGTATACTCTGTTTGCAGATGCGTGAAAAGGTGTTTTATGATGGAAAATGTTAATATTTTAACAACGAGAAGGGCATGTTTATCTTCACTAATGCCATTCGGATATTCGTTTGATATCCGAATATTCGAATATCTGAATAACCTCTGCCATCCCTAGTATATTGCTTAAGTTGGTGTTGTCTTTAGACATTTTTACAATGTTCAACCAGTTTGTTGCACAAATGAATATATACCGAGAATTGACAAGTGTCTGATCTGGATCCAAACATTTTGTTTGGACTGGTAATATCACATGTTCATGTTTGGCGGCTGACCACATCATTATAAACACAATGCATCAAAGAGTACATACAGAGGCGATCACAGGCTAGTAAACACAGCTGTAAGAATTATATGAAGTTTCAACAAAATTACAGCTATGAACTGAACAATTGCCTTAATGTATCAATTGATTACACCCTTTGTGTCGCTTTAGATATAACCTGATAGACTGACTGGTAAATCTTTGGATCTAGTTCATTATCTTAGTCACTCGTCGGCGACTAATCTTGGCCCCAAACTGGCTCATGCTGTGTTACATTTTTCGTTTTCTATTTTCTAGGAAGAAAAATAACGAGTAGCCAAACACACTGAAATTGTATTTATTACAGCAAACGACAGTAACGAAAATAACGGAGGACCAAAGGATGCTGAGATAAAAAAGGATAATAGAATCAGTGTGTCCGTTACAAATGACAGTTCATCAGGGTCATCGGAGCGATTGCCTATCACTATTGTCTAACTATTGTAACAGTTTTAGTGCACGAGCTGTTGAGTAAGATGATCTCTTTGAGGTGGGAGTGTTGACCTTTAACCTTTTGTCGTCTGCAAACATTATTGCTTGATTTTTAAAGTATCTTTTTCTTTCACTTCTTTACAAAAACATTGCCAGAATGACACACAGTTTGGATCCTGATGAGACGCCTTGTAACTCGGCGTCTCATCTGGATGGATACAAACTGTTTGCAAAAGGTACTCACACATTCGTCAGTAGAGTGATGACGGCTGACTAGTTCCTATGAAGCTCCCTAGTATATATAATCAAAGTACTGACAGTACTGAAGGTTTCGGACATAATATATATCATATCGATTGTTTGCTGTGGATTTTTCTGAAAATCATGTCAGTAGTTTGGAAGACATTTAAAGAATAGTTTTATGAACATGTCACATACAGGGCGATTCCAATAGCTCATCTTGCCACTTTGTGCCAATAGAGCCAAAATTGATAGTTTATGTAGTAAAGAGCCATCACTCCGTTATTTGAAAGTAAGGGTCAAGTCAAGTCGTGCTTAGCATAATAGAATTAACGATTTCACCATTATCGTTGAATGAGAGCACTGTAGGTCTAGACTGGACCCCGGATGATTCTGACCCTTACTTGGTCAGTACAAAACATATGCAAGAAATGTCCGATTTATAAAAACCCTAATTTCCTTAACCCTTTCCCTGTTCTATGTTTATTTCAAATTTCAATACCTACTGAATATTTATGGACAAAATAGTTACAATGAAATATGAAAAGTGGCAATTAGTAGCCATTTAAGAAAGTAAAGAAAAAAAGAAAGAAAGAGTAGCCTATATATCAAAAAATATATATATAAGTGTGTAGGCAAAAGGGGCATTTAACTCAGAATCCGACAACAATATATCGGACGTCTGTAAATACCACAGGAAGGGTATGGAACTTTCAGAATCCGACGACCTTATGTCGGACTTCTGTTGTAAAAAGACACCATGTTGTTTGAACAAAGGCGTTTGGATTGACAGTAGGTCATTGGTAAAATCTATTCATTTTATACTTGGAGATTTCATGAAAAATGGGTCTGTATAATGTGCATATTAAGTATGTACGTTCACTAGTCGTTGTTGCTTTTCACACCTTTGTAGCGTTTAAATAGAACCATGTAACACTTATATATTGGGACCCAAGCGGTGGCCGAGGGGAAAGAGCTGCGTCTATGAATCTCTAGGTCCTTGGTTCGAATCCCGTCACAACCAAATGCAAATAGAAAAAAGATTCTAATATATTTTTTATTCTTCATCTTTTTTTTTATTCTTTTCTCTAAATACATTTTAAAGCAAACAAACTAGAAAACATAAGCATGCCTCTTGAAACTTGTTATGGACTTTTTAAAGCATTATGCTATATTAACATACAGTCCTGGTGTCAATAGTATGCATTTCGATGAAACTTAGAGGCAGGATCCAGACTTTGTGCTAGGACAACTATGAATTCGAAAGTACCATGTTCAATTTAAAATTGTCACCTGCTCATTATTTTGTGTATTGCATATATAATTATTTAGATTCAATTAGTCTATGCTTTGCATAGTTTTATTATAAATTTGTCAAACATCTAGGATCCTGATCACAGACCGACACACACAATGTACAACTGGCAATTAGGTCACGATAACCTGCATAATATTTGAAAACTTAGTTTGTTTCAAAAGGAATTACTGCACAGTTCAAACTGACTATAAAAAATTCCCTGAGAATTTGAACAATAATTAAATCAACAAAAACAATAGTTTAAAAAAGTACATGTATATAGACACAGAGCGCAAATGGAACGGACCCATGTAAGAAACTTGATTCCTGTTCTATGTTTATTCTTAATTTCAATACCTACTGAATATTCATGAACAAAATAGTTATAATGAAACATGAAAAGTGGAAATTAGTAGCCATTTAAGAAAGGAATGAAAAAGATCTTTCAAATTCCATTAGCCAACAGAGCAGACCCTGATCAGACGACTTCTATAGGAGTCATCAGATCTGGGTCTACTCTGTTTACAAACGCGTGAAAAACATTTATATGAAGGAAAGGGTTAAGTGTTCTAGCACCCAGTCTCTCCTCTCTACCAGTTTGTACAGCTGAATAAGTCAGTTTGGAAACATTTTTGCAACTTTAGATTAAACAGACATGGCAGCAAATAGTGAAAACCCTTCAAACGGGCCCATTAAGGATGTGTTTGATCTGGGTCTGCACTATTTGTATAAGTGTGTTTGTCAAAATACCTAGGGTAATTAGGGTATCACTTGTAAATCTCTGAAATACATTCAAAAGTATAGATTTGTCACCTTTTACAATACAGTAAAACCCCTCTTAACCCGACTTCTAGTAGATAAGAATTTAGAAACTTTTTAGGCAGGTGGCTGCTTAATGCAGGGTGAAAGTCATGCCGAGGAGCTTTCTGTATTAATTTCATCCTGCATTAAGCTGCCACCTGTCTCCAAGACTGATATTTATACTGAATTTAAAGTCTGGTCTAGAGGGGTTTTACCGTTCATGTATTTTTGAAATTCTATTTCTTTCAAACCAGATCTTAGCAACAACGTCGCACGACCATTGATAAAATTCATCAGGAAACATTGTAATGTCGCAATGGAATCGAATTTCTGCGTTAGAATTTTGATCTACCCTAGAAATAGTACCATTGATGTTCGATAGTTCATGGTAGTTCACAAAATGTTGAAAGTGTATCGAAATATCAACCGTGGCTGTTATAATCAAATAATTCTTTTCGGTTATGTGTCCATTTCATGTACCTCCAACAATTCTATAATGTTCTGCAAAAATCTAACAATTATGTTACTTTGGTCTACCTAACTATTACAACGGTGAAATGGGCTGTTCTTAAATTCAAACAAGTCAAGCTAAAATGAGCTTATGGTTAATATTTAGGGACTTTTCCAAACAATAGTGTAACACGACAAACCGTGCAGATCCTGATTAGAGGGCTTCTCTATGAGCCTTCTTACCTGGGTCTCCTCTGTTTGCAAAGGGCATAAGTGACTAGGCAAAAGGGGCATTTAACTCAGAATCCGACAACAATATATCGGACGTCTGTAAATACCACAGGAAGGGTATGGAACTTTCAAAATCCGACGACCTTATGTCGGACTTCTGTTGTAAAAAGACACCATGCTGTTTGAACAAAGGCGTTTGGATTGACAGTAGGTCATTGGTAAAATCTATTCATTTTATACTTGGAGATTTCATGAAAAATGGGTCTGTATAATTTGCATATTAAGTATGTACGTTCACTAGTCGTTGTTGCTTTTCACACCTTTGTAGCGTTTAAATAGAACCATGTAACACTTATATATTGGGACCCAAGCGGTGGCCTAGGGGAAAGAGCTGAGTCTATGAATCTCTAGGTCCTTGGTTCGAATCCCGTCACAACCTTCTAATATATTTTTTATTCTTTATCTTTTTTGATATCCTTTTCTCTAAATACATTTTAAAGCAAACAAACTAGAAAACATAAGCATGCCTCTTGAAGCTTGTTATGGACTTTTTAAAGCATTATGCTATATTAACATACAGTCCTGGTGTCAATAGTATGCATTTCGATGAAACTTAGAGGCAGGATCCAGACTTTGTGCTAGGACAACTATGAATTCGAAAGTACCATGTTCAATTTAAAATTGTCACCTGCTCATTATTTTGTGTATTGCATATATAATTATTTATATTCAATTAGTCTATGCTTTGCATAGTTTTATTTTAAGATTGTCAAACATCTAGGATCCTGATCACAGACCGACACACACAATGTACAACTGGCAATTAGGTCACGATAACCTGCATAATATTTGAAAACTTAGTTTGTTTCAAAAGGAATTACTGCACAGTTCAAACTGACTATAAAAATTCCCTGAGAATTTGAACAATAATTAAATCAACAAAAACAATAGTTTAAAAAAGTACATGTATATAGACACAGAGCGCAAATGGAACGGACCCATGTAAGAAACTTGATTCCTGTTCTATGTTTATTCCAAATTTCAATACCTACTGAATATTCATGAACAAAGTACATGTAGTTATAATGAAACATGAAAAGTGGAAATTAGTAGCCATTTAAGAAAGGAAAGAAAAAGATCTTTCAAATTCCATTAGCCAACAGAGCAGACCCTGATCAGACGACTTCTATAGGAGTCATCAGATCTGGGTCTACTCTGTTTACAAACGCGTGAAAAACATTTATATGAAGGAAAGGGTTAAGTGTTCTAGCACCCAGTCTCTCCTCTCTACCAGTTTGTACAGCTGAATAAGTCAGTTTGGAAACATTTTTGCAACTTTAGATTAAACAGACATGATAGCAAATAGTGAAAACCCTTCAAACGGGCCCATTAAGGAGGTGTTTGATCTGGGTCTGCACTATTTGCATAAGTGTGTTTGTCAAAATAGTTAGGGTAATTAGGGTATCACTTGTTAATCTCTGAAATACATTCAAAAGTATAGATTTGTCACCTTTTACAATACAGTAAAACCCCTCTTAACCCGACTTCTAGTAGATAAGAATTTAGAAACTTTTTAGGCAGGTGGCTGCTTAATGCAGGGTGAAAGTCATGCCGAGGAGCTTTCTGTATTATTTTCATCCTGCATTAAGCTGCCACCTGTCTCCAAGACTGATATTTATACTGAATTTAAAGTCTGGTTTAGAGGGGTTTTACCGTACATGTATTTTTGAAATTCTATTTCTTTCAAACCAGATCTTAGCAACAACGTCGCACGACCATTGATAAAATTCATCAGGAAACATTGTAATGTCGCAATGGATTCGAATTTCTGCATTTGAATTTTGATCTACCCTAGAAATAGTACCATTGATGTTCGATATTTCATAGTAGTTCACAAAATGTTGAAAGTGTATCGAAATATCAACCGTGGCTGTAATAATCAAATAATTCTTTTCGGTTATGTGTCCATTTCATGTACCTCCAACAATTCTATAATGTTCTGCAAAAATCTAACAATTATGTTACTTTGGTCTACCTAACTATTACAACGGTGAAATGGGCTGTTCCAAAATTCAAACAAGTCAAGCTAAAATGAGCTTATGGTTAATATTTAGGGACTTTTCCAAACAATAGTGTAACACAACAAATCGTGCAGATCCTGATTAGAGGGCTTCTCTATGAGCCTTCTTACCTGGGTCTCCTCTGTTTGCAAAGGGCATAAGTGACTAGGCAAAAGGGGCATTTAACTCAGAATCCGACAACAATATATCGGACGTCTGTAAATACCACAGGAAGGGTATGGAACTTTCAAAATCCGACGACCTTATGTCGGACTTCTGTTGTAAAAAGACACCATGCTGTTTGAACAAAGGCGTTTGGATTGACAGTAGGTCATTGGTAAAATCTATTCATTTTATACTTGGAGATTTCATGAAAAATGGGTCTGTATAATTTGCATATTAAGTATGTACGTTCACTAGTCGTTTTTGCTTTTCACACCTTTGTAGCGTTTAAATAGAACCATGTAACACTTATATATTGGGACCCAAGCGGTGGCCGAGGGGAAAGAGCTGCGTCTATGAATCTCTAGGTCCTTGGTTCGAATCCCGTCACAACCTTCTAATATATTTTTTATTCTTTATCTTTTTTGATATCCTTTTCTCTAAATACATTTTAAAGCAAACAAACTAGAAAACATAAGCATGCCTCTTGAAGCTTGTTATGGACTTTTTAAAGCATTATGCTATATTAACATACAGTCCTGGTGTCAATAGTATGCATTTCGATGAAACTTAGAGGCAGGATCCAGACTTTGTGCTAGGACAACTATGAATTCGAAAGTACCATGTTCAATTTAAAATTGTCACCTGCTCATTATTTTGTGTATTGCATATATAATTATTTATATTCAATTAGTCTATGCTTTGCATAGTTGTATTTTAAAATTGTCAAACATCTAGGATCCTGATCACAGACCGACACACACAATGTACAACTGGCAATTAGGTCACGATAACCTGCATAATATTTGAAAACTTAGTTTGTTTCAAAAGGAATTACTGCACAGTTCAAACTGACTATAAAAAATCCCTGAGAATTTGAACAATAATTAAATCAACAAAAACAATAGTTTAAAAAAGTACATGTATATAGACACAGAGCGCAAATGGAACGGATCCATGTAAGAAACTTGATTCCTGTTCTATGTTTATTCCAAATTTCAATACCTACTGAATATTCATGAACAAAGTACAGTAAAACCTCGATTATTCGAATTTTCGTTATAGAAGAATTTAGACCTTTTTAGGCAGGTGGCTGCTTAATGCATGGTGAAAGTCATGCACAAAGCTCCTCGAGGAGCTTTCTACATGACTTTCACCATGCATTAAGTTGCCACCTGTCTTAAAGATCGATAATAATACGTATTTTAGTGTTCGAATAATCGAAGTTTTACTGTAGTTATAATGAAACATGAAAAGTGGAAATTAGTAGCCATTTAAGAAAGGAAAGAAAAAGATCTTTCAAATTCCATTAGCCAACAGAGCAGACCCTGATCAGACGACTTCTATAGGAGTCATCAGATCTGGGTCTACTCTGTTTACAAACGCGTGAAAAACATTTATATGAAGGAAAGGGTTAAGTGTTCTAGCACCCAGTCTCTCCTCTCTACCAGTTTGTACAGATGAATAAGTCAGTTTGGAAACATTTTTGCAACTTTAGATTAAACAGACATGATAGCAAATAGTGAAAACCCTTCAAACGGACCCATTAAGGAGGTGTTTGATCTGGGTCTGCACTATTTGCATAAGTGTGTTTGTCAAAATACCTAGGGTAATTAGGGTATCACTTGTTAATCTCTGAAATACATTCAAAAGTATAGATTTGTCACCTTTTACAATACAGTAAAACCCCTCTTAACCCGACTTCTAGTAGATAAGAATTTAGAAACTTTTTAGGCAGGTGGCTGCTTAATGCAGGGTGAAAGTCATGCCGAGGAGCTTTCTGTATTATTTTCATCCTGCATTAAGCTGCCACCTGTCTCCAAGACTGATATTTATACTGAATTTAAAGTCTGGTTTAGAGGGGTTTTACCGTACATGTATTTTTGAAATTCTATTTCTTTCAGACCAGATCTTAGCAACAACGTCGCACGACCATTGATAAAATTCATCAGGAAACATTGTAATGTCGCAATGGATTCGAATTTCTGCATTTGAATTTTGATCTACCCTAGAAATAGTACCATTGATGTTCGATATTTCATAGTAGTTCACAAAATGTTGAAAGTGTATCGAAATATCAACCGTGGCTGTAATAATCAAATAATTCTTTTCGGTTATGTGTCCATTTCATGTACCTCCAACAATTCTATAATGTTCTGCAAAAATCTAACAATTATGTTACTTTGGTCTACCTAACTATTACAACGGTGAAATGGGCTGTTCCAAAATTCAAACAAGTCAAGCTAAAATGAGCTTATGGTTAATATTTAGGGACTTTTCCAAACAATAGTGTAACACGACAAACCGTGCAGATCCTGATTAAAGGGCTTCTCTATGAGCCTTCTTACCTGGGTCTCCTCTGTTTGCAAAGGGCATAAGTGACTAGGCAAAAGGGGCATTTAACTCAGAATCCGACAACAATATATCGGACGTCTGTAAATACCACAGGAAGGGTATGGAACTTTCAAAATCCGACGACCTTATGTCGGACTTCTGTTGTAAAAAGACACCATGCTGTTTGAACAAAGGCGTTTGGATTGACAGTAGGTCATTGGTAAAATCTATTCATTTTATACTTGGAGATTTCATGAAAAATGGGTCTGTATAATTTGCATATTAAGTATGTACGTTCACTAGTCGTTTTTGCTTTTCACACCTTTGTAGCGTTTAAATAGAACCATGTAACACTTATATATTGGGACCCAAGCGGTGGCCGAGGGGAAAGAGCTGCGTCTATGAATCTCTAGGTCCTTGGTTCGAATCCCGTCACAACCTTCTAATATATTTTTTATTCTTTATCTTTTTTGATATCCTTTTCTCTAAATACATTTTAAAGCAAACAAACTAGAAAACATAAGCATGCCTCTTGAAACTTGTTATGGACTTTTTAAAGCATTATGCTATATTGACATACAGTCCTGGTGTCAATAGTATGCATTTCGATGAAACTTAGAGGCAGGATCCAGACTTTGTGCTAGGACAACTATGAATTCGAAAGTACCATGTTCAATTTAAAATTGTCACCTGCTCATTATTTTGTGTATTGCATATATAATTATTTATATTCAATTAGTCTATGCTTTGCATAGTTTTATTTTAAAATTGTCAAACATCTAGGATCCTGATCACAGACCGACACACACAATGTACAAATGGCAATTAGGTCAAGATAACCTGCATAATATTTGAAAACTTAGTTTGTTTCAAAAGGAATTACTGCACAGTTCAAACTGACTATAAAAATTCCCTGAGAATTTGAACAATAATTAAATCAACAAAAACAATAGTTTAAAAAAGTACATGTATATAGACACAGAGCGCAAATGGAACGGATCCATGTAAGAAACTTGATTCCTGTTCTATGTTTATTCCAAATTTCAATACCTACTGAATATTCATGAACAAAGTACATGTAGTTATAATGAAACATGAAAAGTGGAAATTAGTAGCCATTTAAGAAAGGAAAGAAAAAGATCTTTCAAATTCCATTAGCCAACAGAGCAGACCCTGATCAGACGACTTCTATAGGAGTCATCAGATCTGGGTCTACTCTGTTTACAAACGCGTGAAAAACATTTATATGAAGGAAAGGGTTAAGTGTTCTAGCACCCAGTCTCTCCTCTCTACCAGTTTGTACAGCTGAATAAGTCAGTTTGGAAACATTTTTGCAACTTTAGATTGAACAGACATGATAGCAAATAGTGAAAACCCTTCAAACGGGCCCATTAAGGAGGTGTTTGATCTGGGTCTGCACTATTTGCATAAGTGTGTTTGTCAAAATACCTAGGGTAATTAGGGTATCACTTGTTAATCTCTGAAATACATTCAAAAGTATAGATTTGTCACCTTTTACAATACAGTAAAACCCCTCTTAACCCGACTTCTAGTAGATAAGAATTTAGAAACTTTTTAGGCAGGTGGCTGCTTAATGCAGGGTGAAAGTCATGCCGAGGAGCTTTCTGTATTATTTTCATCCTGCATTAAGCTGCCACCTGTCTCCAAGACTGATATTTATACTGAATTTAAAGTCTGGTTTAGAGGGGTTTTACCGTACATGTATTTTTGAAATTCTATTTCTTTCAAACCAGATCTTAGCAACAACGTCGCACGACCAATGATAAAATTCATCAGGAAACATTGTAATGTCGCAATGGATTCGAATTTCTGCATTTGAATTTTGATCTACCCTAGAAATAGTACCATTGATGTTCGATATTTCACAGTAGTTCACAAAATGTTGAAAGTGTATCGAAATATCAACCGTGGCTGTAATAATCAAATAATTCTTTTCGGTTATGTGTCCATTTCATGTACCTCCAACAATTCTATAATGTTCTGCAAAAATCTAACAATTATGTTACTTTGGTCTACCTAACTATTACAACGGTGAAATGGGCTGTTCCAAAATTCAAACAAGTCAAGCTAAAATGAGCTTATGGTTAATATTTAGGGACTTTTCCAAACAATAGTGTAACACGACAAACCGTGCAGATCCTGATTAGAGGGCTTCTCTATGAGCCTTCTTACCTGGGTCTCCTCTGTTTGCAAAGGGCATAAGTGACTAGGCAAAAAGGGCATTTAACTCAGAATCCGACAACAATATATCGGACGTCTGTAAATACCACAGGAAGGGTATGGGACTTTCAGAATCCGACGACCTTATGTCGGACTACTGTTGTAAAAAGACACCATGCTGTTTGAACAAAGGCGTTTGGATTGACAGTAGGTCATTGGTAAAATCTATTCATTTTATACTTGGAGATTTCATGAAAAATGGGTCTGTATAATTTGCATATTAAGTATGTACGTTCACTAGTCGTTGTTGCTTTTCACACCTTTGTAGCGTTTAAATAGAACCATGTAACACTTATATATTGGGACCCAAGCGGTGGCCGAGGGGAAAGAGCTGCGTCTATGAATCTCTAGGTCTTTGGTTCGAATCCCGTCAAAGCCAAATGCAAATGGAAAAAAGATTCTCTAAACAAATTTAAAGCAAACAAACTAGAAAACATAAGCATGCCTCTTGTAACCTGTAATGGACTTTTTAAAGCATTATGCTATATTAACATACAGTCCTGGTGTCAATAGTATGCATTTCGATGAAACTTAGAGGCAGGATCCAGACTTTGTGCTAGGACAACTATGAATTCGAAAGTACCATGTTCAATTTAAAATTGTCACCTGCTCATTATTTTGTGTATTGCATATATAATTATTTATATTCAATTAGTCTATGATTTGCATAGTTGTATTTTAAAATTGTCAAACATCTAGGATCCTGATCACAGACCGACACACACAATGTACAGCTGGCAATTAGGTCACGATAACCTGCATAATATTTGAAAACTTAGTTTGTTTCAAAAGGAATTACTGCACAGTTCAAACTGACTATAAAAAATTCCCTGAGAATTTGGACAATAATTAAATCAACAAAAACAATAGTTTAAAAAAGTACATGTATATAGACACAGAGCGCAAATGGAACGGATCCATGTAAGAAACTTGATTCCTGTTCTATGTTTATTCCAATTTCAATACCTACTGAATATTCATGAACAAAATAATGGCTACTTATTTCCACTTTTCATGTTTCATTATATGAAACATGAAAAGTGGAAATGAGTAGCCATTTAAGAAAGGAAAGAAAAAGATCTTTCAAATTCCATTAGCCAACAGAGCGTATCCTGATCAGACGACTCCTATAGGAGTCATCAGATCTGGGTCTACTCTGTTTACAAACGCGTGAAAAACATTTATATGAAGGAAAGGTTTAGTGTTCTAGCATCTCTACCAGTTTGTACAGCTGAATAAGTCAGCTTGGAAACATTTTTGCAACTTTAGATTACAGCTTGCTTAATCCTTACAATGCTGAGTGATGTTTCGTTTGCAACAATTGACGTCTGCGTCAATTCTTCAATAAACTTTCTTTCATTTTATGCAAAAATATGATCAAGATGACAAACAGTTTGGATCCTGATGAGACGCAGAATTATGTAGCCTCTCATCTGGATCCAAACTGTTTGCATAGGTAATCACAGTTTCGCCGCTAGCGTGCAAAGAGTTAAGCGTATGACCTCTAGAGATTTTAGCATGATGTAACAGTTGCCCTGCACTACTGACCACCAGTGCGCTGTAACCTTTATACTGTAAAGAACGTACAGAACTGAAGAAGTCTATTTAACCCTTAATTTCCCCATATAAACTTGTTTTCATGCATCTGCAAATAGATTCGACCCAGATCAGACAGCTCGCTCCCATAGATTGAGGGTCTGCTCTGTTGCTAATGGATCCACCTTCCATATTTCATTATAAATATTTTGTAAGATTCCGGAACCGGATTGTAAGCCAAGCACTGCACATGCGCGTATTCTCTTAGGGGGATTCCCGCTAGGTAGCGCTCGTGCAATAGGGTTTTCCGCCATAGTTTGAGTTGCAATCCATTTTATAAGGATTTCGGCAAAAGCCGAAACCCTAAAAATATCAAAGTTACACTTAATACAAAATTAAAAATAATCTAGTTACAAAAATATTGTAAGATCGGGTGTGGGGTCTTGTAGGAGTAATATGAAGAGACGACGATTATCTCGCTGTCTGATCACGATCCAAACTGTATGATACTGTGATTACGTACGAAGAATTGAAATAGAAGAAGACGATAAATTTTGCAGACAACTATACGAGCATGGCAGTACATGGCAGTGAAAGCGTTGACCTTTTACATGCTGAGTACATTGTCATCTGCAAAACGTAACACGTCTGCTTCATTTTTAAAATATGAAAAGTGAAGTTTTGGGTGTGTTTTTTTGTTGATAAACAAGCCGAGTCGAAACAATTTGCAAATGATATACAGTAGAATCTCTCTAACGACCCTGCTTAATGAATAAATAGTAGTGTCTTTATAAGCAGGTGGTTGCTTAATGCAAAACAAAAATAATGTACAAAGCTCCCGTAGTATCTTTCTGAATAGCGTTAGTCCTCTATTAAGCTACCCCCTGAATTTACCCCTTTACTCCATGAATATTCATGTAAGAAATAGTGGTATAATGAATATAAATTAGATTGTTTGTCATAATAGCATATGAACACAGGAATGCTTGGCCATGACAGAAACTGTAAAACCATATCTATATTATAGCATAAGCAAACAGAGCAGACCCGAATCTAGGTCTACTCTATTTGCAAAGGCGTAGAAAGGCGTAGCATGGCGTAGTTGTGGATAAAGGGTTAATACCTGGAATTAGGCCCCGTTTGATGATCGCTTCAGAGAGGATCTACTGAACATGTCTGGTGAAGACTCTCATTTGTCCTTGTGTTTAATCGAGCATGTTAGGGCTGTACTGGTGAAATTGAATTTAGCCGAATAACGCAGGTGATTTCATATCGATCAAACATAAAATACAACAATTGCTGTCTGGAAAGGTTAAAGCAGCGGCTAAACGAAGATTTACGAGGGAAAAATCGGGATGTACGTGTTAAGAACGGCATTAGCCCTTACCTTTATACAAACCTCTGCAAATAGAAGAGACCCATATCAGACGGTTCCTGAATGAGCCGTCTGATCAAGGTCTCCTCTGTTTGCTTATGGGTCTTTATAGATCTTATTATACAGTTTCCATGCCAGTGAACAAAATCCCTTCCATGTTACATGTTATAGATTCTGCCCATGAATAGTCATGAGGTGAAAATAATGAATAAATATTAAACAGGGAAAGGGTTAACTCATAGTATTTTATATAGTTTTTTCCAGATAAGGTATCAGATAAATCATTCATTGATAAAACCATAAAACATATGTACAATGTACAAAAATATGTCAAGGGTGCAGAAAATTACAGTTTGGATTATTAACCCTTTACTCCATAAACATTCAGGCAAGAAATATTGACATCGCGCATACCCTTTCCCTCATATAAACGTGTTTTCACGCATTTACAAACAGAGAAGACCCAGATCAGGAGCCATCTGATCAGGGTCTGCTCTGTTTGCTTATGAAAATTGATAGAGCTGTTTCTTTAGTTTCTAAAATGTCTAACATGTTACACCTTTCATATTTCATTGTAACTATTTTGCTCGTGAATATTCAGTAGGTATTAAAATTTGGACTAAATTTAGAACAAAGAAAGGGTTCATTTCCATAAAGGCACCATAAACAAATGATTTGTTTTATCATGACAGATACTGTAGAATCAGATACTATATCACCATAAGCAAACAGGGCGGACTCTGATTAGACGGCTCCTTCTGTGGAAAAGGCATAGAATGGTGTACTTATGGAGTAAACCTCTGGTTAACGTCTGTCCTTTATTCAATTAGATTAAGTATTGTTCATAACTAAAGAAGAGTAATTATCATAGTATGCAGTATAACCCCTCTAATGCGACAATGCATGAAAAGGTCTACCTCTGGATCTTACAGGCAGATAGTAGCATAATGCCGGACGGAAACAACCACATGCTTTTGAGTCTTTCCTTCATATAAACGCATTTTTATGCATCTGCAAACAGAGTAGACCCAGATCAGACGACTCCTATAGAAGCCGTCTGATCAGGGTCTGCTCTGTTTGCTAATAGCATGATATAGATCTGAGTCTACAGTTTCTACTTGAATCGGAAGTAAATGTACAGTAAAACCTGTCTTAAGCGCTCATCAAAAACAGGTCTAATTATGGGTCTGTAAGGCAGGCGGTAGCCTAATGTCAGACGAAAGTAATGCAGAAGCCCTGCATTAAGCAACACACTGCTTTTTAAGACAATTCTGTTCAATAAATGAATGACCGCTTAAGACTGTAGTCAAAATTGTGCTAAATCCATATTTTTAAACGGAGTATGTGTTAATGAGGGCTTTTGGCATATTAGAATTGACATGCATATAATCAAAAAACCAATCTACACTGGTTTGCTTTTAAAAGAGACATATCTTAGATCTTAATGTGACACCAAGCTAGCAAAAAAGTAAAAATGTCAGATATTTAACTGGTATCAGTGGAATCTGGACAGTTTTGCCATCACCATAAAATGTTGTCAGCTTGAAAATATACCACCAGGCTAAACACTGTAATTAATGCATTGACAATCTTATCTAGACCCAAAGATCGTGTCGGTTTACATTCCGAATGCAGTTCTCATATTCTTTAACTTTTCAAATGTAAACTCTTAAACCGCAATGAGAAATGTATGTTCAAACTGCATCTGTTTCAACTTTTGACTCATTCCAATTTGTTCGATCAAGCATATTGACAGATTGTGAATCAGTTTAGATCCTCATAAGACGCCGGGCTACTCGGTGTTCCATCTGGTGGCAAGCTATTGTAAATGCGAGTTCGGTCGCGAATAGCGAGATAAGGATGAAAACATTATACAGTAAAACCTCTCTATAACGACCACTAAATTGTGATAATTAATTGGTATTTTGGGCAGGTGGTTGCTTAAAAGCAAGGTGAAAGTAAAACAGAACGCTCCTATAGGAGCGTTCTATTTTACTTTCACCTTGCTTTAAGCAACCACCTGCCTTTAACACAACATACTTGATGTAATTTAGTGGTCGTTATAGAGAGGTGTTACTGTATCTTAAAGCAGAAACTGTCTTAAGCGGTCACCAAAAGGAGGTCTAATTATGGGATTGTAAGGCACGTGGTAGCTTAATGCAAATAAAAGTAATGCAAAAAGCTCCTATAGGAGCTTTTTTGCATTACTTTTGTCCTGCATTAAGCAACTATGTGCTTTTTAAGACTTTTGTGTTCAATAAATGAATGTCCGCTATAGACAGGTTTTACTTTCTGTTTGTTGATTTGTTATATTAAGAAGTACAAAAACAGAAGGGTGCTAAAAGGTTGCAATTCGCACCGTAGGTGAAAGCAGTTTTAACACAAAAATATTATTTCTAGGATTTGATTATCAGATAACCATATCACTATTTCTACTCACGTGCACATTGACAGAAACAGGAAGATATGCAAAACAACCTGCCCCCAATTCTTTGCACAGCTCAATGTAAATTGTTCATCTTATACAACCTGTTATTATCTAGATCAGGCTCCATGGACTTCGTCGTCTGGTCTAGTTCCAAAACGTTGACACTCCGACTGCGAAATATTTAAGTCCTGATTAGAATAATTAAGTTAAGAACGTGTAGCAGACGACAAACTGAAAGCAGATGACACAATGTGCTGCCAGAGGGATATCGCGAAACCGCTGTCACAGTTTAGACTACTTTGAGTGTTACAAAACCCCATGATAGGCAGATAATTGCTTCTGATTAGTATAAACTATATGCTGATAAACCATGACATGGTTTCTGCTGTCACCAATTTGCATATTTAAGGGAAACTTAATAGTAAAAATGTGTTATTTGCAGAATGCTATTTCCGCTGACACGAGGACTGATGAAGAATTAATTTTCTGGAGAAGACAGGTACCATGTCAATAGCAGAGATCTTTGTCAATGGCTTTGGTGAATAAGGCATGCAACCATTTTGTAAATTTGAAACTTAGGCTAACCGTTTCTGAACCCTTTCCTCATATAAACGTGTTTTCACGCATTTGCAAACAGAGTAGACCCAGATCAGACGGCTCCTAGAGGAGCCGTCTGATCAGGGTCTGCTCTGTTTGCTAATATAATTTGATAAATCTGTTTCTTTGCTTTCTAAAATGGCTACAATGTTCTACCTTCCATATTTCTTTATAACTATTTTGTTAATGAATATTCACTAGGTATTGAAATTTGGCCTAATTCATGTTGAAAATGATGATATCATGAATATTTATTAGCTGGATGTTTGTAATGGTATACAATGTATTTGCACAGGATGTTTTCGGTATTCATAGAATCAGATCAACATTATTCCATATGAGCAAACTTCTGATCTGGGTCTACACTATTTGCTTTGTCGTGAAAATGCATTTTTCTGAAGGACCTTCAAATATGCCTTTTCAAACAAAGTAGATCCAGATAAGACAGCTCTTGTAGGAACCGTCAGAGCAGTGTCTGCTTTGTTTGCTTATTAAATAACATATCTATATTTCTACATTTTCTGCCATGGTAAAATGTTCTTACTCATGATTCCATTATAAAATTTCAGTTAATTTATTAGTCATGTTATTATTGTTTCTACTATATACATTTATATTGCAAATGTTTAATATAACATCCATTCATATGAAAATAAAGCTTATGATATATTTAAGCAAGTTCACACAGAAAACGAGACTCAACGGGTTAACCCTTTCCCTCATACAGACAGCTGTTGCATCTATGCAAAGAGAGTAGGTCCACATAAGACGGTTCTTTTAGTAGCTAGCTGATTAAGGTCTGTTCTGCTGGCTGATAAAATAATACAGATCTAATTTTGCAGTGTCTGCCATGGCCAAAACTTTCGATGTTCACATGCCGAAACAAAACAAACCCTCTTATTATCATTATTCATGATATAACCCTGGTCATGAATGTGCATGAGGTAAATGATTAAGACCACTCCATGTTACCAGAATTATTAATTCTGTTCTAGTTGTCATACAGAAATACAACCATATCAAAGCATACCACGCTTTGTTTGGCCATGGCAGAACGTATAGAATCAGATCAATATAATTCCATAAACAAACAGAGTAGACCCTGATCAGACGGCTCCCACTGACTTGTAAAGGCTTAGATAAAAGTTTCAAATATAGGTTTATCATAACATATATCAACATGCATGATGAAGCATTTGATAGCCCAACAGAGTCTCTCAAAAACATAAAAGAGTATCTCTACTGGCGTCAAATAAGCGTTGTCTACTCTTCAAACGTTTCAGAGTTGACTTTCATACAATTACTTCTCCAAACCGTAAATGATTCGTCAGATTCGTCCATTGCAGCTAGGCCTTTGAGTCGCTTTCCGGCGACATCGGCGGTGAAAGAGTTAACATTCATTTAAACAATCTATCTATCCTTCATATAGAGGATCATGTAATAATCGGAAATAGCAAAACTTGTTTATAGTAAAAACCTTCTTTTCCGGGTGATAACCGGAAATAGCAAATCTTGCATAGTTTAAAAGGCATTTTTTCTGGGTGATAGTCGCAAATGGCAAACCTCACATATAGTAGAAGGCGTTATTTCCGGATGATAGTTGGAAACAGCAAACCCTGTATATAGTTAAAGGTTTTTTTCCGAGGTAAAGTCGGACATAGCAAATTTTACATATAGCAAAATGCTTTTTTCCGGGCGTTTATCCGAATTAGCAAACCTTACATATAGTAAAAGGCTTATTTCGGGTGATAATCGGAAAAAACAAACCTTATACATGTATAGAGAGAAAGGTTTTTTCCGGATGATAGTCGGAAATAGAGGATCTGTTGCGAGTTGTCTTTTAAGATCACATGTTCCTAAACGAGCCTTAGAAAATTTCATTAAGCGAGCCTTGGCGAGCTTAATAACATTTTCTTGGTGAGTTTAGGAACATGTAATCTTAAAAGACAACGATCATCAGATTCTTTTTCTCACATATCAAAAAAGTGTATTTTCGCCGTTTAAATGACATGTAAACATAGGTTTCCATGGCTTGACGTCATATATGACGTCATACGTTCTAAAGTGATCTTACACGTGTTACAGATAAGGAAATCTTAACCTCTTGCTCTAACTCGGAGATAAGGGAAGGTATGTGAGAAATAGAGGATCTGTTGCGAGTTGTCTTTTAAGATCACATGTTCCTAAACGAGCCTTAGAAAATTTCATTAAGCGAGCCTTGGCGAGCTTAATAACATTTTCTTGGTGAGTTTAGGAACACGTGATCTTAAAAGACAACGATCATCAGATTCTTTTTCTCACATATCAAAAAAGTGTATTTTCGCCGTTTAAATGACATGTAAACATAGGTTTCCATGGCTTGACGTCATATATGACGTCATACGTTCTAAAGTGATCTTACACGTGTTACAGATAAGGAAATCTTAACCTCTTGTTCTAACTCGGAGATAAGGGAAGGTATGTGAGAAAAAGCAAATCTTGCACATAGTAAAAGGCGCTTTCCGAGCGATTGTCGGAGTATATATAGTTCAAAACGTTTCCGACTAATATTCGGAAACAGCAAATTTGGTAAAAACTGAAAAGCTCTATTGTCCGGAAAATAGTCGGACATATTAACCTTGCATAATTATAGTAAAAGGCATTTTCCGAGCGACAGTCGGAGATCGCAAAATCATGTTCCTATACGCTATTTTCCAAGCGATGGTCAGTAACAGCTTACATTGAAACAGTGTTTTCAGGGATAGCAAATCTTAAAAATAGTAAACAGCATTTTCCGGACGGTAGTTGGACATACATGTATTTTCACGGCGTCCTCCGATTGATGGTCCGTAAGAGATACCCTTGAAACAGCTTTTTCCGAGCGACAGTTGGAACTAACAAACCTTGCCTACTTTAAAAAGCTTTTCCGGTGGTAGTCGGAAATAGTCAACATTGCATATGGTTATAAGTGTTTTTCAAGCGAAGGACGGCAGTCGGAAAAATGAAACCTTTAAACCATAAAAAGCATTTTCCGAACGATGGTCAGTAAAATCTTACATTAAAACAGGATTCGCCGAGAGGATGTCGGAAAAGAGGAAGTATTTCAAATAGTAAATAATGTTTTCTCGGCGACTGTCGGAAAGAGCGTTTCTATATTTAACAGTGTCTTCTGAGTGAAGGTTTACAAAGGGATACTTCTATACAGCCAAAAGTATTTTCTGGGGGTTAGTCGGCAATGGCAAACATTGCATATAGTAAATGGTGATATTTGGAAATTACATGTCTTGCATGATATAGTAAACAACGTTTTTTTTTGCCGTACTCTAAATAGGATACCTTGAACGTATTGTATTTTTAGCGTTTTCCAGATGATAGTCGGAAATAGCAAGCATTGTAATAGTAAGACAAAGCCGAATGATGGTCAGTAAAATATAACCATGAGCAGCATTTTCAAGGGATAGTCGGACACAGCAAGCATCGCCTTTAGACCAGGCGTCCACTAGGACACCGAATGGTTCCCGAAGGGTTCCCGAATGTGGATATCGCAGATTCTGGATGATTCGGCATGCCTTCGGGATGTTCGGGAACCCTTCCGCGTCATTCTTGAACCCTTCGGGAACCATTCTGGGTGATTCGGGGACTGATCGGGATCGGAAAAGATTCGGCATCCAAGTTTTAAAAGTTTTAAAATTTGGACGCCGAATCTTTTATTCGGGAAGGCTTCGGGACCTTCTGGAACCCTTCGGGACGTTCGGGAACCCTTCGCGGAGGCTTCGGGGTAGATTCGGGGTCATTCTGCAAGGGATCTCCTATCCATCCCGAACGGTTCAAGAATGATGCCGAATCGATGCAGAATGCTTCCCGAAGGCTTCCCGAATGCTTCCCGAAGACGCGGAAGGGTTCCCGAACCCACGCGGAAGACATGCCGAATGTATTATGAACAATTCATATACTTAATATGAAGTATTTTTATCTAAGCAAAATCCTTATAGACATTATGTTATATTTTTAAACAGAAAATAACAGTTTGTGCATGAACTATCCAATTAAATCCAGCCTGTTACACATTCTTAAATACTGTTTTTGATTTAGATTACCCTCAATTATTATCAAATACAATATGTATTATTTAAATGACAATTAAACAAACGTCTTACAATTTGATTTTACAAAATAAACACTAATTTATGAAAATTTATGCTCTGGTGTATTTTTAAGTAACAGGCTTAGCTAAGTTATTACTGAAGAATGTTCGTGAAACTGGGTCTTGAATAGTCTCAGAAGATGCTGATGTCAGCAAAACTTATATCTGTAAAAGAACGGGATTTCGAGATATAAAATACAATATACAAGAAACTTTACTTATAATCGGATGTTACAAAACAGCTTATTTACCATAAGCTAGAAGTTATTTATCGACTAAAACAATAGCTTCTTAACAAAATACATTCCATTACTAGCTACCTATGGATAAAATACATTATAAAGAACAGGAATAGCTATAAAATATAGCACATCTCATTTTTGCTACCTATTATAAATAGCTTGATATGGCATGTATATAATAAATCCCTTATACTCGTAATTATGTTTTTGTTTTAACCAAAACCAAATAAAACACATGAGAGGGAATCATTTATATGTAGATGTATGTGTGTGCGTACGTTTGTGTGTGCTCTTCACAAGTACTTGCTAAGAGTGTATTTGAGCCCCACCCAAACAGGGTCTACAGAGTTTGTATTAATATTAATATATAGATGTGTGTGTATCCTTTACGAGTAGTATATTTGCAAAGAGTGTACTTGTCTTTTGTAAACAGTGGAGATTTTGAAAAAGGGTTCGTGTTTAACCCACCCAAAAAGGGTCCATAGAGTTTGTTATTTTGCAACACATCTATAGCTGTAATAGATAAATGTCAATATTTATTTACATTAATTCTCATGTACACACTTACTTATTTTGTAGTATAAGGCTGTGTGCATATAGTATGGATATGTGTAAGTGGATCTATACTTGTACTATAGAAGCCTAAGAACTATCTTTAGATGCAAATTAAGATATGAAATGGAAATAAGACATACATGAGTAATAGTCGTTAAGAACTGACATAGAAAATGAATCTTTCTTAATTAATTATGAGAGGTTTTTAAGCAATCCCCAGTAACATATATTGAAATAGTACGACACCATGCATGGAGAGGGGAAGAAGGCAATAGATACAGTATAAAAAGGGTACATGTATTAATATAAAGCAAGCATAAGAAGGTTCACCCGGACGTAAAGGAACTGTCAGTATTTATTACATGATAATGGTGCCATGTACTCCGATCCACTACCCATTAGGTGTTGGGAACCGGAGGTAACCATCCGCTCCATCCGAATGAATCTAGTCTAGATATAAGTTGGGGGGGGGGGTCTTTTCCACTCCAACGAGACATCTTTTCCATTCCAAAACACAAAAATGCGACATCGTTATATTCCCAGACTCTCAATTCGGCAACCCTTCGGCCTTACTTCTGCAACGATTCGGCATCCCTTCGGCATGTTCTGCAACGGTTCCGCAACCTTTCCGCACGATCGGTAACCATTCGGGAAGTATTCGGGAGGTTATCCTCAAGGTTTCGGCATGATTCTGCATCGCTTCGGCGTCTGTTCCGCAACGCTTCGTAAGCCACTTCCCGAATACTTGCGGAATACATGCCGAATGACCCCCAATACAAAGCTGATCCCGAATGGTTCCCGAATCGAGCAAAATTTATTCGGCAACCCTTCGGCAAGGCTAGTGGACGCCAGGCATTAGTAAAAGTGATTAGCGGGCGATAGTCCAGAAAAGCAAACCTTATATGTACTAAACACACAGTGTATGCAAATGTTCGGAAATATATCGTGGTGCTTAGCACAAAACTATTGTAACAATAATCCATCGGACAAAGCAGTGATGGCCTTTGCAAAGGGTTTGGATCCACATGAGACGCCACGTAACTCGGTGTTTCATTAGCATCAAAACCATTTGACAGTCTAATCGTGAATTTGAAAAGAAATGGAAGAAGTACCGTAAATAAAGAAGTGGTTATGACTAATGCAACAAATGGATCTAGATGGGACACCGAGTAACACGGCTTCTCACCAGGATCTAATTTACTCGACAATCGGGATAGTTTTGTTTACGAAACCAATCTGTTTCGAGCATTGGAGCAGTCATTGTTTTTATTTTAATTTTATTTTATTCCATTTATTTTATTCTGTTTTTATTTGTTTGTATTTTCATAGTAACGAACAGTTTGGGTCCTGATGAAACGCCGAGTTACTCGATGTCTCATCTGGATCCTAACTGTTTGCATATGTAATCACGTGATACTGTCAGCGAAAGAGTTAAGTATCCAACTGACGACTCTACTGACACAAGGCCAGGCAATCAAGTCTAGGGTCTTTAATTTAGCTAATTCGATAAACCCCTTCTTTTTATGAGCAACAATATAAACCTTAAAAATCACGGGTCCCAAATGAGCTGTATTCCTTTATTTTAGCAGGACCAAAGCACGCGACTATATGAGATTTTCACGCTCTTAATGCTGGTTAACGGAAGATCAATGGTTTCGATAGAAAGTGGGCGAAAAAAGCACGTTAATAATAATTAAATCCAATTCGAAACAGGCATCATTTTTGTTCGAGCGAAGAATCACTTGGTTTTATTGTAGAGGCAACGCCCGCTCGAAATCGTCTGAAACCACAAAAACGAATCGTTCCCACGGAAACCGACTCCAGGGTGATAACGGTAAATACCCAGAAATCAAGATTTTCTTTTTCTCGTCTTGAAATTATTTGAAGAAGTCTGCCAGATATATCTAGGTCATTTATTACATTAGCATGTGATTTGAGTGGCATAAGTGGGTCATAATTGGCACTTCTAAAACCCGAGCCAGCGTATTCTCAATGCTGTAATTAACGTTTAAATCATGACACCTCTTGGCATGTTATGAGCATTCAATGCGAAATTTAGAATCTACACATTGGTGAGGGAGAGAGGGGCTAAGCGGCGACCTGATGACTATCCTGACAATGGAGTGGATGCAACAGACGAATATCATATGATAATGGTAGTGATGATAATGATGATGATACGGGCATGATAATGAATATATAATAAGAGTAATTGTGATATTCTAAACGTAGAAGAAGTTCATGTAGCAGTAATTAAAACTAATATAAACCTATTAAATAAGTGAAAAGATAAGTGAATAAATAAATAAATAAATAAATAAATTAATTAATTAATAATAAATAAATAAATTTAGATAAATAAATATACAAACAAATAAACAAACAAATAAATACATTATTAAGAACAAAAATGATAGCGATGGTGATGACAATGACAATAACAAATATAATCATAATGATGATAAAAACGAAATGGTGATGATGATAATTATCGTTTTAGATATTTCTTTTCCAAAACTCAGTAAATAGGCTTTGGGGCTTTCTGCATACAGAACTCACAGTTTTTCTCGACAGCTGCAATTTCTATTGTTCATATTCATAACAATTACAAAATATTACATGCAAAGTGACCCAATCTTATTAATGAAGTGATATGATTTATGAGCTGTGCGCTGATAGATTAACGACAGCCAACATCTGTAGCCTGCTAGTGTTACAAATAAGCCACGTCAGCTTTTAAAACCTTTATTCCGTGAATATTCATGCAATAAATAATGATATTGTGAGTATTTATTAACGTATTTTTACAATGACAAGGGATCCTGGAAAGCCTGGCCATGGTGGAAACTGTAGCATCAGCTCCTACAGGAACCGCCTGATCTAGGTCTAGTCTGTTTGCGAAGGCGTTCACTCTTTCATATAAACGTCTTTTAATGCATTTGTAAACGGAGTAGACCCATATCAGACGGCTCCTATAGGAGCCGTCTGATTAGGATCTGCTCTGTTTACTAATGGATTTTGATAGTTCTATTTCTTTACTTTCTAGAATGGCTGCAATGTTCAACCATCCATATTTCATTATAACTATTTTGTCCATGAATATTTAGTAGATATTAAATGTTGGAATAAACATAGAACTGGGAAAGGGTTAACATGTGTATCTATGGTGTAATGTAAAGGGTAAAAGATTCGTATAACCTGTCTACAACGGTCACTAAATAAATAATTATAGAGGTTTTGAAAACACAACCGGTTGCTAAAAGCAGGATGAAGATAATGTGAAACTTTTCTCTGAGAGCTTTCAGCACATCTCCGCCTTGCATTAAGCTGTCACCTGCCTTATAAACCAAGAGTTATGCCTCTTTGGAGTGGTTACTTTACAACAGAACTTCTACATAAACCAAGAGTTAGGCCTCTTTGGAGTGGTTACTTTACAACAGAACTTCTATATAAACCAAGAGCTAGGCCTCTTTTGAGTGGTTACTTTACAACAGAACTTCTATAAGGAGATAACGTGATGAATAATCATTGCGGTCTTTAAAAGCAGATGAATGAAAGCGATGCAGAAAGTTCACATGGAAGATTCCCACATGACCCTGTGTATATCTTGTATATATTTACTCCATATGTGCACCGTTTAATGTCTTTGAGTAGACCCAAATCAGACTTAAAGAAATTGTACGGTCCACAATTCTCCCTCGGGACAATATAATTTGCCGAGAACTTTCTTGAAAAGTCTACAACGTCGTAAAAAGATATAAATCTGCCTTGGATACCAAAGTAACTCTACGGTCGGCAATTTCTTCTCGCGATAATGAATTTGTCGTCTATTCCAAGAACAGTCGTGGAAGTCTGTACTGTCCTACAACGATACACATGTACCTTCGATACCAAAGAAGCTATCAATTTGCTGTCTACTCCCAGAACTATCGTGAAAGTCTACACTTCCTAAAGAAGATATACACGTATCTTGGATACCAAAGAATTATATTGCCGACAATTCCCACTCCGGACAATAGAATTTGCACTCTACTACCAGAACTATTGCGAAAGTCTACATCGTCCTGAAGAAACGATATGCACGTACCTTGAGTATCAATGGATTTGTACGGACGGCAATTACCTCTTGGGACAATTTATTTGCTAGCTACTCCCAGGAACTATATCGTGAAAGTCTACATTGCCTTAAAAGGGACATTACATGTTCACTGGACCCCAAATAAATTGTGCGGTCGGCAATTCCTTCTCTGGGCAAGTAATTTGCTGTCTATTCAACCGTGAACTTTTAAATTAACCCTGTGCATCACGAACATCCATTCAAGAAATAATGGTATCACGAGCATTCAGTTTTATTGGCAAATCAGCAATACATATTGCCTTTGACCATTTACAACAATAGATGCGAAATATGGCATATACAAACATTATTAACAAAATAACAAAGAATTACAAAGCAGCAAGAGTATCCAGGGTAGTTTTACGAAAATGCATACACTCCTTGATACATTTACCTGTATTTATTAAATGTTTCCTGTTTGTCGTTGACATGAAAGCGTTAAATGTGTTAACAGTAGGCCAATGAACGTTACCAAAATATTTCCTACGAATTTCTGTGTATTAATTAGATGATATATTTATAATGGGGCATATGAATGCATGAATGTTTGGCTATAGCAAACCCTGTAGAATCAGATCTGCAGTAAAACCTCTCTATAACGGTTACTAAATTGTGTTCATTAGTTGGTATTTATGGCAGGTGGCTGCTTAAAGCAAAGTGAAGGTAAAACAGAACGCTCCAATAGGAGCGTTCTGTTTTACTTTCACCTTGCTTTATGCAGTCACATGCCTTTAACACAAACTATTTGATGTAATTTAGTGGCCGTTATAGGGAGGTTTTACTGTACTTGTATATCCCTTGTTACATGATAGTGACATCCTTTAAAGAGGAAGTCCCTACAATGATCGCATATTTTCAATAATATCATAAAACTTGGTATTTGTTATGCTCTATCATTATTTTGAAGGTTCCCAATTTGAACTTATATCGAAAAATGCCCCTGTGATTCAAATAAACCGATTTCATCAATACTGATAATTTTTGTTCTACAACACAATATTATCGGCCTTTTCCGTTAAATTCTTCCGCGTTTTGCCGATGATCACCCGATCCCTCCATTGTTTATGTAATAGCTTTCTCGGAAGTGGTCGCAGAATTGCGAATAGGGCGAACAGTTACGAAACTAAAACCCATCCCGAATAAAATTGAAACTTCGGGTAGTAAAACCGGGATCAGCGATATCAAACACATGGATGTTTTGTCATTATAAACGGTGATTGGATGGGGCTTTTTGCGATATACTACTTTTCAGCATATAAATAAATGAGTTTTGCATATTTTAAGTGTTTATGAAACGCGTCAAATGTAGGGAAATCCCCTTTAACGCCTTTGCAAACAGTATACACAGATCAGACGGTATAGGAACCATACGATTATGGTATGCTCTATTTGCTTATGATACAGTGTACATTTGGTTGTACAGTTTCTATCATGATAGAATAGTATCTCGTTCATAGTGCCATTATTATAAATCAGTTCATTAATATTCATGATGCCACAATTTTTGCCTGAATATTCATGGAATTCAGGGTTAAACCCTCAAAATATCAAAACGACCCAAGAGACTACCCGTTAACTCATTCGCTGCCAATGTCGCGTCTGCGATTACCTATGCAAACAGTTTGGATCCAGATGAGACGCCGAGTAACTCGGCGTCTCATCAGGATCCAAACTGTTTGTTACTGTGACTGTTTTTGAAACAAAAATGATGAAATATGAAATAAATGAAAATTGTAGCAGACGACAAATTTTGCAGACGACAAAAATTGGCAGAGAAAGAGTTAATAGATCCAATTAATATGGCATTAAATCTAAATCCGTTAGCTTTCGACATATTTATAATTTGATTTGAAGTTTTGTGCAGTCATGGTTATATTTTCCCGATGTCGCCGTTACCGGCACCGCGGGCAATAAACATATGGTCGCAGATATTCTGTTTCAGTTTTAGTGTCATCTGCCTTCTTGGCACCGCCCATTCAGAGGTCAGTTTCGGGTTCAAATAAGCCAATTAATTGATCTTTAATTTGAAGTCATGGAAACTGATAACGGTAAAACAATAGTGTTGTCTGGAGAACCCATGTCTCGTGTTTTATCCACTACCCAGCTGTACAAAATAATCTCTGCTCAAATGTGAGTGTGTTGCATTCGTTTTACCCTTTCCCTGTTCAATGTTTATTTAAGAAATTACGACATCATGACTATTTATTAGGTGATGTTTTATACTGTAAACGTTTCAATGATTTTTTTTGCCTGGACAAAACTGTAGAGCCAGATCTATATCATGTCAAAAGCAAACAGAGCAGATATTGATCAGACGACTCCCATAGGAGCCGTCTGATCTGGGTCTTCTCTGTTTGCAAATATGTGAATATGCGTTTATATGAAGGAAAGGGTTAAGTTTTACAGGGACTATTGACCAAGTGTTAATCAGTTTGGATTCTGATGAGATGCCGAGTTTCTTGCAATAAACAATTTGCTTAATAAATAAGATTAACTCTTATGTAAGCATTGAATTTGTGATAACCTATATAAACAGTTTTGTTCCATACTTAACGCCTAGTTATTTGACGTACCATCAGGATCCAAACGGTTTGACTTTCGGGATGTATTTTTAAGAGAAATGGAAGAAATCATAAATTGTTATATTGTGGCAGAAGCTATGTTTTAGCAGATGATAATTTCTTATCGTGCAAACAGTTAACCCTTTACCCGATAGAAACGCTCTTTGGCTTCTTTGCAAACAGGCAGACCCAGACCAGTCCGTCCCTGTTCTGTTTGCTTATGGATAATATAGTTCTGATTCTAGAGTTTCAAGGCATCCTATGTGCATGTACCATATAAAAAACATCTTCTTAATAATAATAATAATAATAATACAGTCATTATTATATGAATATTCATGAGAAAAATATTTAACGGTTAATTAGGGTGATCTTGGTGATAACGGCTACAGATGGACATCGACTGAACACCTGTGGACCGTCAATAAAGATCAAAGACAAACGTTCAACCAAACAGCGTCCACTAGTACCTTTAGCAAACTTATTAAAGTCTTATCTGATATACTTATGAGAGAAAAAAAAAGAATTTCAATAACTACTTATTTATGGTTTTAGTTAAGTCATCCGAAAAAGGTGATATTCCGGGTATTTTCGGGTAGAATTGTGCATTTTTGCATATGATGTCTGCATAGTTTATTTGAATATTTTGAATAAGCAGGTCGAACGAATTTAAAGGTGTTACTGCTCTTAGTCCACCATGCGATACTCGACGATAATCTTTAAAAGCAGTTTGGATCCAGATGAGACACCGACTCGCTCGGTGATATATCAGGGTTCAAACTGTTGGACACCCTGGATGTTGTTTTTAAAATATTTTTTAAGAAAACTCTTGATTTGAAGAAATAAAGCAGACGACATTCTTTGTAGACGACCATAATTTAGGAGCCAAGGGTTTCAGGTAGTAAATCACTGGGATCTGCCAATACAGATGACGTAAATCAATTCCAGGTATACCCGGATGAACGTTTGTCTCTTGAGTTAATCAGAAAGCTCAACAACTCTTGTAAGAGCTCAGCTTACAAAGCGATGTCCTTCCGGCTGCTGTGTCGTCTGCTGAAAGGAATAGTCGTCTGCTAAATTATTTTAAATGACATTTTCTCAATGATGGCTTAAACCAGCATTAAATGTGTGTAAATAGGGTTGCGTTCTGTACCAATGCTATGCACAACGCATGGCCACTGGCTGGAGAATATGTTGTTTAAAAGCCCACCTTAACTTTCTTTGTGTTAAGGATATAAATGGTCAATCGGCTTTTGAAGCGTTCTTTGTTTACTGATTTGTGGTCATTCATGGGTAAAATGATCCCATGAAATATAATTGCTTAAATCGATTAATAATTAATTTTCACGGGATGCTGCATATATCGTTTCATTCACAAATGTGACCGGTACTATATAAGCCCTTACTCCAACATTAGAAAACAAATGTCTGCCCAAATTTGTATCTGATTCAAATAAGCTTTTAAAAGTACCAAACAGCTTGGATCCTTATGAGAAGCCGGGTTACTCGGCGACTCTTCTGGGTCCAAGCTGTTTGCTAGTCGTGGTCGTAGTGAGGTGAGGTAGTGAGGTCGTAGTGAGGTCGTGGATTGCTGGATAACGGTTAACAAGTGTAAGACGGTTATCTCCCATGGACATGTCATTCATTCGCACTGTGGATTGTCTACAAGAATAATATTATATTTATCGTTTAATCTTACCTTTATTTCACACCTGAATGTATTTTTATCAACTCATTAATGATGTTGTTTCAATGGTCACATAATGAAGTTCATACCAAATCGCAAAAAAAAACCATGCGAAGGAACTACAGTTTATTTAGATCTCTTAACCCTTTCACCTTTTCCTGTTCTATGTTTAACCCATTCCCTGTTCTATGTTTATTCCAAATTTAGATACCTACTGAATAGTCATGGGCAAAATAGTTATAATGAAATATGAACGGTGGTCCATTGTAGACATTTAGAAAGTAAAGAAATAGATATGTCAAAGTCCATAAGCAAACAGAGCAGACCCTGATCAGACGGCTCCTATAGGAGCTGTCTAATCTGGGCCTACTCTGTTTGCAAACACGTTTATATGAGGGGAAGGGTTCAGACCAGTGACTGCTTAATGCAGAGCGGAAATCACACAGAAAACTCGTTTGGGAGTTATGTATGCATGTCACTCTACATTAAAATGCTATCAATCTTAACCATTTACTCCGTGAATATTGACGTAAGAAACAATGACGTCATTAATATTAATAAGATAATTTTTGTAATGGAATGCTAACACGGAGAATTTGGGCTATGGCAGAAACTGTAGAATCAATGTTATAATCACCAAGTGCAGACCCTGGTCAGGCAGCTCCTACAGGGTCCCTCTGATAAGTGTCTTCTCTGATTGCAAAGATTTCTCTGATTTCCTTTACATAAACGCATTTTCACGCATTTGCAAACATAGTAGACCCAGAACAGACGGCTCCTATAGGAGCCGTCTTATCAGGATCTGCTCTGTTTGCTAATGGAATTTGGAAGATATGTTTCTTTAGTTTCTAAAATGGCTACAATGTTCCAGCTTCCATATTTCATTTTAACTAAATTTGTCCATGAATATTCAGTAGGTATTGAAATTTGGAATAAACCTAGAACAGGGAACGGATTAAAAGGTGTATCAAGGCACTGTTACTAATTTGAAAGACCGGTTTAGATGGGGTTTACTGTAACAGAATTCCTGCAAAATGGATTTTGATAAATTATCAGATCATTTGCAATTCGCACTGACCAGCATTCACAACTGACCATCAAAGATGAAACCCATTAAATTTTAATGTTGCTTGAAGAACCAGGTAGCCCTGTGTAAAAGTGATTTGACAGTTGTAAATGTAGCGCCCCCATCATCAAATAGTGCAGAATCACATGGCTTGTTACGGTTGGTGGCTCCGCCCTGCGTGATGGACAGCCAACGTTAACGGCTTACGCAATGGTCACGTGCGCTATCTAGAAATGGCACGTTTTGATGATGACAAATTGCTGACTGATAAGCACGTCTTCCATGTTGCTGTCGCTATTGATATTCGTAACAAGCTTATTTATCATCTTCTTGAGAGATCACGCAATTAATATTAGCGTACATGTCCTATAACACTAACCCTTTACCTCATAAATATGCATGTAATACATGGTTACATATTGAATACGAATTACATGTAGTTTATTTTAATAATGGCAAATAATTATATGAACATAGAATATTTTGGCCGTGGCAGCTACAGTAGAATCAGACCTACATGTATATACTTCCATAAGAAAGAAGAGCAGACCCTGATCAGACTGCTCCTACAGGAACCGCCTGATCATGGTTTACTTTGTTTGCAAAGACAGACAATTTTAGAAAATACTTGAAAAAATGTTTAAGGAACTCAATATTTTGTGGAGATGAATGCAAACAAATACAGTAAATAAAACCTCCAATGAGACCACCAAAATAGATACAACAGAACATATCATAAGCGGCCATTCATTTATTGAAACGTCTAATGGTGTTCTAAAAAGTCAAATCCTCTTTTTAAACATCCGAAGTTTTGGGTTATACGGTATTTGATTACTGTTTATGTGAAGAAACAAAAAATATACAACATATATAAAGGCAAACTAATTTACATTCAACACATTAACATAAATATATCATATCTTTAACCAGTTGCTATTAGTAGTTTGATAAATAACAGCATTATATTCACTCTATTCTAGCAAATTACCAACTGATTGCAAATATAACCACAGATATCTGCGTAGCAATTTCGAGGGGCTGTAAGACAAGCCCCGTTAGTTGTTAACATTTATTCCATAAATACGCCTTTCTACGCCTTTGCAAACAGGATAGACCCAGATCAGACGGCTCCTATAGGATCCGTCTGATCAGGGACTGCTCTGTTTGTTTGTTTCACATGATATAGATCTGGTTCTTCATTTTTTCTCAAAACAAAAAAAAATACTTGAAAGGTGTACATTATAAAACCAGCTAATAAGTATCCATGATGTCATAAAAGAATAGCGAACAGGGACAGAGTTATCCCTCTACTCAATAAATACGCCTTTCTACGCCTTTGCAAATAGAGTAGACCCAGACAACACGTCTCCTTTAGGAACCGTCTAATCAAGATCTGCTGTGTTTGCTTATGATAGAATATAGGTCTGGTTCTGGGTATATGCTTATAAAACTTTTTAGTTGAGTCTGAGTTCGTTCTCAAGCTTTTGATTGGTCAGATTTGACTCAAGCTTTTGATTGGTCAGATTTGAGTTCTCAAGCTTTTGATTGGTCAGATTTGAGCCAACTGACCAATCAAAAACTTGAGAACGACCCTGAAGTTTCTGAACTGACCAACAATGTCTGTGTTTATAATGTCATAATAAGAACTTATTAATATTCATGATAGCATTATTTCTTACATAAATACTGAACAGGGGAAGGGTTAAGCCAATAACTTGTTTATTGAGTGACTCGTAGACATGACATAAATTGTAACTTATAACCATGAAATTAATCACATACTTAACATCATTAGATATGATCTTCTACTTTCTCTCTCCGCAACAAGGTTGAAAGAGGCACTGATATAGGTGTGAAACTGTTTATATTTTGGCATACTTCATGAATATTCATGTAAGAAATAATGATCACGTGAATAATGATTACCGGTAACAGAATCTCTAAAATGGCTTCATGAACAGGGGAATTGTTACCGTGGCGGATATTCCAGAAACAGATCTATGGTATATCATTGGCAAACAGAACAGGCCGTGGTCAAACGGCTCCTACAGGAGCCATCTGATCTGGGTCTGCTCTGTTTGCAAATGTGCCAAATGGCGTTTCTGCCAGGTAAAGGGACGAAATACGCAGCTGAATCCCAATTTGGGTAATGCTTACTCATATTGCCAATATGTCTTACAAAAACCCAAACTGAAGTAATGTAAAGTCGAGTCAAGTCAAGTCGTGTAACAATTTGAGGAAATTCGGTTAATATGACAGTTACATACGAACAAATTAATCAGGAACTGGCGTAAACAAACGAAACAGGGTGGCATACATACTAGTAATAAGATATATGAGATAAGCATTAGTTTAAATAAATATTGGAGATAAAATTGAAAATTTAGAACAAAAATATGGCCATCAGTTAGCTCTACGCTAGATAAGGACGCATATTTACTGCATTGATACACCTTTTGACATTTTGCAAATAGAGTAGACCCGGACCAGAGAGCACGTGCAGGAGCTGTATGACGAGATCCTGTTGTTTGTGTTGTGAAACACGTAACGTCATTATTACATATGCGTCTACAGTCTCTTCCATGACAAAACATTCCCTCACGTTATTGATGTCATTATAAAATTTCGCTAATATTATTCATAAATTCCTTGAATGAATATTCATCAGATAGCGGGTTAAGGCAATGAAAAAATAATTAAGATTTACACTACGCACGGGTTAGAGGTCAACAAAAACACTTGTCATGGTCTGGGTTACACCTTTACAATAAAATCCCTCTAAACCACGCGTTCATTTTAGTATAAATATCAGTCTTGGGGACAGGTGGCAGCTTAAGGGGAGGGGGAGGGTCATAGATAAATCTTCTCTACATGACCTTCACCCTGCATTAAGCATCCACTTTCCTAAAAGTATCTGAATTATACTCTTCTACAGATCCGGTTTAGAATGTTTTTACTGTACTCCATAAATACGTCTTTCTACGCCATGGCAAAGAAAGTAGACGCATATAAGATGTCTCCTGTTGGAGTTTTTGATCAGGATCTGCTCTGTTTGCTCATGATAGAATATAGATATGATTCCAGTTTCTACCGTGGCCAAAAGTTCCCGTGCCCATGAATTATTATAATAATTGATTTGATTGCTATGATGATGTCATTATTTCTTACATGAATATTCATGGAGTAAAAAGAACAAAGCTCCTATAGGAGCTTTCTGCATAACTTTCACCATGCATTAAACAATCGTTTTGGTGGACGTATTAGAGGTTGTTTACTGTTTATAGTTAAACCATTCTTCAACGGCCACTCGAGATAGTTTTGATTATAGATGTTTAAGACAGGTGGTAGCTCAATGTAGAATGAAATTTATGCAGAAAGCTCCCAGAATCGATTTAATATAAAATATGTGCATGACTTTCGTCCTATGTTAAGCAGTTATCTGTGTTAAACCCACTCCCTCATATTGACGACTTTTGACGACTCTGTAAAAGTTACTTTGTGAAACCATTGTGATAAATAGAGCATTTGCTCCTACAGGAGCAAATGCTCTATTTATCACAATGGTTTAAAAACTACATACAGTGCTCCCTCCCTACAACGACCCTCTCAATAACGATTCCCTCCTTACAACAACGCATGTCACTGTTTCCGAAACAACAAGACTCCAGAAACAACGTTTTTCCATCGTATTTTCTTTATGCCTCCATCAAACCCGATGTTGTGACCACTCTTTAGAATCGTCACAAAGTGACGATTCTAAAGAGTGGTCACAACATAGGGTTTGATGGAGGCATAACGGTTTTAGTTCTCGAAATACACCTTATCTGGGGATCTGCAAACAAGCTAATTATGTTTGATTTTCCCTCCCTACAACAACTACCTATGAACAACACATACAATCTTCGTATCCCAAAGGGTGTCGTTGTAGAGAGGGAGCACTGTATTTCTAAAAGTTTCCTTTTCTCTAGTTAATGCTCCTTTTCGATAGATTTATACAAAGAGGTTGTATCTAAAAAATAGCCTATGAGGTAATGGGTTAAAGACACCAATGATTAGTAGTACATGTATATATTTTTCCTGATACGGGCGGCTTTTGCCGCATTTGCAAACAGAAAGACCCGACCAGACGGCTCGGGTAGGAGCCGAGGTAGGAGCCGACTGGTCACGCTCTGTCCGCTAATGGAATTATATAGATCCGATTCTACAGTTTCTACCATGGCTGAAAAAATTCATGTTCATGTGACATAATGAAAACAGCTAATGAACGTGTTTCTTACATGAATATTCATTAGGTAAAGGATTAAGATATTTATTACTGCTTAGTGAATGTTTCCGTCAAGTTGGGAGTACCTATATACGTCACGAGAGATCGAAGAGCGTGGGAAAATGAATACACAGCGAACAATCGCAATATCTCGGAGTAAACAATAAACAAACATGTGCAAATGATGCAATGCGCGTGACATACTACGAGTATAGGAATGTGAGGTAAATGATAGCAAAATGTTCGAACGTACACACCTGCGGGTACAGGTACTCGTGAACTATTGGTATAGAGAGACAATGTCGCCGGCTTTAAGGCACTGCCTGCAACATGCCTGAGAACTGTTTGTGTGTGTTTTTCTACTTCCGATTGTGCATCGAGCTGTTTCACTTTAAAACATATCAGTTTACACAGCGGAAAAGAAAATACTATTCGATTTGGGCCAAAAAGCTCTTAGAATTCAGATAAATAAGATTGCAAAATGCATGGAGATGAAATTGCGTGCATCGTAGGTTGACCGATATTCGTGGTACATGACCGACATATCTCGAAATGACTATTCTTCCAGGTTTTGAAGTATATAAAAATCTTGTTACAATTGAGTATCGCTAAAGAAACCATGTAACGTATTAGCATAACAGTCTTTAAAAGCAGTTGATTGCTTAGTGTAGGGTAAAGATACTGCAGAAAGCTCCATAGGAACTTTTATGATGCTTGATTTCAGCTTCATGTATTCACGTTTTCACAGTTTAATTTCGCGAATTCATGATTTCAAATTAATGATTTCAAGATTTCAAACTTCAAATTTCAAACCGTGTAAATCCTGAACCGTAACGATTGCATGCTCAAAGTTGAAATTTCGATCGTCACGATCTTATGAGATGAAATCGCAATACTCGTTGTTTAAAAAAATCAACTTTTCACAATTTCATCTTAATTGATAAACGATTTCAAGATTTCACAGTTTCAATATTTCCTGGTTGAAATCATGAAATCGTAAAATCTTTAAATCGAGAACTGATGAAACTGATATCGTGAAATATTTTAGTATACAATATGGCAGTACGAATATGACCACTAGTAGGCTTTAGTGTTCCGTATTTTTCTTGTTCGTACGTTATCTGTGGAACTCTGTCACACGTGTAGTTTCGTATTAGTCATGCTGACAAGTTCACACCATTTCTTAATCTCTTTGCAAGCTATTCTTGGAGACTATGTGATTATTTATTTGACACACTGACTGTATTTTTAAGAGATACATAAGCAAAATAACTTTCTGAATTTAGTTTCTGATTTTATTTTGCAGGCACCCAGTATAGAATACCAACCGCAGACTATTTTTTTAAATGGCATATTAGCACATGAATCTTTTGCCAAAGCAGAACGTTTATGATCATTTTTATATTATTTCATAAGCAAACAGAGCAGAGTCAGACCAGACGGCTCCTATATTTGGGTCTACTCAGTTTGCAACTCGTAGAAAAGCGTATTTATGGAGTACATGTAATGGGTTATATATTCTTGCCCTTTAACCCTTTCGTTTGTTAACTTTGTGCTCCGGTTTTCAAATAGCGTTTTCTCTTAAATTCCACTCAGACAGTTTGCATTCAACTGAAACACTGAATTATTCGCCGTCGTCTAATCTGGGTCCAAACTGTTTGCAAATATTATCAAGGATTCAACAGAGGCTGCAAGAGTGTAACATTTTGTAAAACGTCATACTGTTATACCGGAATAAATTGAGGAAAAAAATCATACTCATCTTTGTGGTTTTTTTATTAGCATTTATTATACATGGGCGGATTAGGATAACTTTTACAGTTTGTTTTGATACAGATAAGACGTCGAATATCTCGACATCTCACCATGGTGTAAACTCTTTTGTAAACAAAACAGTGGGGAAGCGAGACTAGTGCCCGAATAGTTAGCAATTAACTGAATGGATACGCCTTTTAACGCATTTGCAAAAAGAGTAGATCTAGATCAGACGACTCCTTTAGGTGTTATCTGATCTGGATCTGTCCTATTTGCTTATCAAATAATAAAACAATCTAATTTTATAGTTTGTGCCATTGTACAACAGTTTCCCTGTCCATTTTTATTATAAAAAATCAGCTGTTTAACATGCATCTTGTCAATAATTTTGAATGAATATTCATGAAACGTACATCTGAAAGAATGGTAACCTATCTACAGTAAAACCTCTCTTAACCGGACTTTAAATTTAGTATAAATATCGGTCTTGGGGACAGGTGACAGCTTAATGCAGGGTGGAAGTCATGCAGAAAGCTCCTAGAGGAGCTTGCTGTATGACTTTCACCCTGCATTAAGCAGTCACCTGCCTAAAGTATCTAAATTCTTCTCTACTAGATTTCCGGTTAAGAGAGGTTTTACTGTATAACTAAAAATAAGTATAATTCTTGGCCTATGAGACTCGGTGTAGCTTTGACCATTTACTCCATGTATATATTCATCCTATAGAGTTTTGGCAAACATAGGTTTTTTAGCATTAAATATCTTCACATTAACCCTTTATTCCATAAATATTCAGGTAAGAAGAGAAACCATGACATCATGCCTATTAATTAGTTTATTTTTTGTCATGACACTTGAACTCATGACATGTTTGTCCTGGTAGAATGTATAGAATCGTTTCTATATTATATCAGAAGCAAACAGAGCAGACCCTGATCAGACAGGAGCCGTCAGATCTACTCTGTTTTCCGAGGTGCAGGAAGGCGTATTTATGGAATAAAAGGTTGAATATCCCCACCAAACAGTTTCCTCCGCCATATAACATTTAGAAGAACAATTATTTGTTTATAGATGACACACATTAAACTCCTTTAGGAGCCGTTTGTTGATGATCTGTTCCGTTTACTTATGAAATACATGTAATACAGGTATGATTCTATAGTTTCTGCCATGGCCAAACATTCATATGTTCATAGCCATTATAAAAAAGCATCCAATTAATATTAATGATGTAATTATTTCTTACATAAATAGGGTTAAATAAAATAGTTATCTGTACCGCTCACTAGTCTCTTGCATTTTTGACTCTTGACCTTTATATAGATATGATTCTACAGTTTCTGCAATGGCCATACAATCCTGTGTCCATGTTCTATTATAAAATATTCTAAATAATATGTATGAGAAAAGGGTTAACATGTCATCATCCTAAGCGAAACTGGTACAGCATCTACAAACAACTTAGTTCGAGATAAGTCGTCAAGTAACTCATCAGGATCCGAACAAATAGGTAAACAGGTTAATTAAACATCATAACAGACCAGGCGTTAACCAATTTATTCCAACATTTTGCTCCATAAATACACATTTCTACGCCTTTGCAAATAGAGAAGAACCAAATCAGACAGCTCCTGTAAGTCTGCTCTGTTTGTTCATGGAATTCCACAGTTTCTACTTTTTGCAAAAAAAATCCATTTTAAATATTAATCAACTTATTATTCATGGTGTCATTTTTTCTTACATGAATATTCATAGAGTAAAGGGTTTAGGAAACCCCGTTCTGATCTTACTTTGGAACCCAAACATTGTTTCATGAGTGGGCACAGCAAACAAATACTTGCTGGCGCAAGCCGTTACATCGATGGGTTCAGCAAACAATGTGGCTCCTGATCATAGGAGCTGTTAGCACTGTTCTTTTAAGGGACAGTCTTGGCACACTATATGGTTCTAAACTTCAATGTAATATTTTCCTCTATTTCTGTACAGGAAACATCCCTTAAACCTCAAACAAAATTTGCCCTTGTGAGATTCCGAGCAACCCAGCATCTCGAATGAATGAACACTCTTTGAAAGATTTGAAACAATTAAAGGATAAAGTTAAGACCCATATACGATCAAGATGAATTACAAGGAATAAGAATTAAATTAGAACTACAAAAGATAATCACAGATAAAGGCTACTAGGCCATTCATTCAAATGCTATGCTTTGTGAAGGAAACCTGACCGTTTTTTCTCAGACAAATCTGGGCGAAATCGGCTTCTTATTATTTAACCCTTCTCTCGCCATCCTCAACCTGATTCGCATTTGCAAACAGCTTGGATCCAGATGAGATGCCGAGTAACTTAGCGTCTCATCTGGTTGCAGTCTCTATGAATTTAGGCCAATTGTTTCTCAAAAGCATGTTCGAATGCTAGACTTCAAAAATAGCACAAGATCAAAATTTAAGTAGACATAATATTTTACAACGGTTAAAGGCCAATGGTCAGACCACGCAGCTGGGATTAAACAGTTTGTTACTAATTTGAGTAATTCCCGTAAGAATTAAACAGTAGTTACAGTGGCTCCTTTAATATGGACAGCAACACAATAAATAGAAATAATTTGTTTAAATGTTTAACAATAGGCGGGTATGTTTTGATAATCTGTGGCGAATGTTTGGGGCCAGATGAGACACTAAGTAACCATGCGGCTCTACAGCCCTTATCCCGCTAACCGAGCCCGTACTCGCATTTGCAAACAGTTTGGATCCAGATGAGACGCCGAGTAACTCGGCGTCTCATCTGGATCCAAGCCGTTTGACACACTTTGTGGATAATTTATCAAAAGATTGTGCCATGACACTTGGTCAGTAATGTCGCCGTATCTAAATCGAGTTGCAGGTAGTTAAAGCTTTTAGCAAATATAATTTTTTCACAGCGAAGTATTGGTTTAAAATTTACCAATTCGATAGGATATTTTTAGAATCCAGCCTCCTTGAATAAATCTGCTGAAAAGGGGCATTTACTAGAGAAAATGATATTTTTAGAATTTTGTTCTATGGAGTAAATGCTCTGTTTATCACTATGGTTTCAAAAATTACCTTTACGGGGTGTCAAAAGGCGTCAGTAGGAGGGGACGGGTTAAACAGTATTGCACGCTGTGTGTTTTTAATCTTATAAGGATTTAATCCTTTCCTTCATATAAACACCGCATCTCATAGAGGAGTCGTCTGATCAGAGTTTGCTTATAGTATAATAGCTTCTGTCACCAAAATGGCATGTGTTCATATATTATGAAAAATAATTTAATTAATATTCACGATGCCATTATTTTTTACATAAATATCAAATGGCTATACTGAACTATAATTAGGGAGTTGAAACAGGCGAACATATAATGTGTTGTAGCCAAGTTTTATTATACATGTACAAACATAATATTAATATTTTCGCTGCCACGTTCAGTTGTCTACACACTTTCTTGTCATTGTTGAATTCTTCCAAAACTCGGCGTTTCATCTTGATCTAGATGCCTGGATAAGTAACCGTGCGGTTCTTTCCGGTTAGTGATTTCATCCATGTGAAGCGCTTTTGAACGCACATATCCTGTGTGAAAAGAGCGCTATATAAATGTGGTATAATAATAATAATATAAATTGTTGTCTACAAAATGTGTTGCCATTGTTGAATTAAATTGGATACCAGCCTTGGTGTTAATCGCGTACGCTACAAAAAGGCAGACCTGATACGAGCCGTTTGGCTTCTGTTGTCTCAAACTCATCGTCTGATGGAATACAAAAGTGACCATTATCGTTACGGCCACCTGTGTACTAAATCGTAATGCAAATCTGGTCAAGCGTGATACCAGAAAAGTTGTCGTCACATTCAAATAAATAAAACATAATATATTTGTATATATGTTAACAAACAAAAATTGAAGCATACCGCGAGTTTTGGATTTCACTTATTCCACAGGGACGCCTTTCAACTACAAATGTACTTGCAATCAGAGAAGATCCATATCAGACAATTCCTGTAGGAGCCGTCTTATCAGGATCGGCTCTGTATGTTTATAGAAAATCTTAGATCTGATTCTGTACTATTTTGGCAAAACTTTAAATCTACTTGTTTTATATAACAATATAATATAATTATTTAATTAATTATCATAATGGGTGGAGTACGCCATGAAATATCCATGGAGTAAATGGTTAACCCTTTACCTCATAAGCTATTTTTAGAGCCAATCTCTTTGAATAAATCTACCGAAAAAAAGCATTACTAGAGAAAAGGAAACTTTTAGAAATATGCAGTTTTGAAACCATTGTGATAAATAGAGCATTTGCTCCTGTAGGAGCAAATGCTCTATTTATCACAATGGTTTCACAAAGTGACTTTTACAGAGTCGTCAAAAGTCGTCAATATTGAGGGAATGGGTTAACCCTTTACTCCATAAATACGCCTGTCTACACCTTTGCGAATAGAGTAGACCCAGATCAGACGGTTCCTATAGGAGTCATCTGATCAAAGCCTGCTCTGTTTGCTTGTAATATAATATAGATAAGATTCTAAAGTGTCTGGCATGGCCAAACTGCCATGTGTCCATGTACTACCATAACAATTAATCTAATTAATATCCATTCGATATTTATTTCTTATATGAATATTCATGGGGGAAATGGTTAAAGAATGCGGTAGAGTTACTCCAACATTTCGCTTAGTAGGGCTTTAGATAAGAAAAATACAATTACATGTACTTAGGAAATATAGGAACACATAACATTGCAGAGCAACAGATGATAGTGCGTACCCAGATACTAAAAATGTCGTTTCTCCATCAAACCGTATAGCGTGTGTCTTCGAGACGATTCTAAAGAGTCACAGGGTTTGGTGGAGAACTAAAGGAGTTATTCTTAACGTTTTAATTTACGCATCTTATCTGGATCTCTACTGGTGTATAGATTTTAGACCTTCAACTCCTGTTTGGTTGGTACTCATTAAAATCATAAAGCTCGCGGCAGCGAACAGCAGCATCACGGCCGATGGACGCACAGACGCACGAACGCACGGACGCACCGGTATATGGGAAAATGGACGTTCGGAAGCAGGAAAGCATGATCGATATTCGCGTTAACGAAAAAGCATACGTCTGACCTGACAGCCACTTTGCTGGCAATGTAAAATGCGCAGTTATGATTTTTTCATTTTTTCTCAGAGAAAATGATGTTTTATCGATAAATGGCGCGAGCAAGCACGTGGGTATTTTACACCTGGAGAAACAGATTTTATGTGGGTTTCCCGAGCTCATCTGTTTCCCGTGGGATACACTAGGATGCTCAAGCCAGTTAGGGGAAGATGGTTTCATGTTTACCTATTGATGTCTCGGGGTGATGTCTCAGGGTACATCCTTTTTGTGGCTGTGTTTATTATTAAATTTACCTTCAGTAAAATGAGTAATTTACTTTAGCAGAGTAAATGTTCTTCATTGCTAATGTTCGTATGTATGATTTTAGACTACAAACTAGCTCTACAAAGGTTAGATATGAATTTCAAATAGTTTGAATGCTAATGATTAGCTGACGGCATGTAAACGTTCTATGAGGAACAATTCTCAGTCTTTTCTTTTTTTAGCAAAACAAAAGACTTGTCTATGAGACGCAAAGAGCCATCCTCTTGATTTCAGCAGTTTAGATCCAGATCAGTCGCCGCGTGAATTACGTGATGTCTACCCAGTGACACTTATCAACATAATTATGTAACGTTGTATAACTTAACTCTTTTCTCCGTGAATATTAATAGCAATAATGACATAATGAATATTGACCTTATAATATTTTATGAATGCACATGAGCACAGGTTATTTTGTCAATGACCGAAACTGTAGAATAAGATATGTATAACTCTGAATGCAAACAGGGCAGACCCTGATAGGGAGCCGTCTGATCTACTTTATTTGCAAATGCGTTAACATATTATCCCCTAGTGACGCATTTTTGCGCATCTATGAAAGTCACTTTATGAAACCATTGTGATAAATAGAGCATTTGCTCCTATAGGAGCAAATGCTCTATTTATCACAATGGTTTCAAACTACAAAATTCTAAATTTTTCCATTCCTCCAGTTAATGCTCCTTTTCGGTAGATACATTCAAAGAGGTTGGGTCTAAAAATAGCCTAGGAGAGAATGAGTTAAAGGGCATGTTTATCTCTTTATGTATTTTACGTTTATGTGGAGTATAAAAGGGTTAAGAAAGAAAATACAATAGAACCTGTCTTAAGCAGCCATCAAACAGGGGTCTGTAAGACAGGTGGTAGCTTAATGTAGGTAAAAATAATGCAACAAGCTCCTATAGGAGCTTTCTGCATTACCTTGGGTTAATGGGCAACATTCCTTTCGAAATGCCTTTAAGTGGCCATTCGTCTATTGAACATAGGAGTCTAAAAAAGCCAGTGGTCTATAATTGCAATATAGATCTATAATTGTACACTTTCTGTCTTATTCATGTGCTATTATTAAAATTACAGCCAATTAATATGCATGATGGCATAAATTTTACATGAATATTCACTGAGTAAAAGGTTAAGTCAGATGATAGCATAGGATAGAATCTTTATTTACATCTCATCAATACACATTCAGTAAATATAAAAACATGTACAATAAACATTTCAAATAGTGCATAGCCATTCCATGAAGGAATTATAAGAGATGGTAAAAATGACATTGCATGTCATATATACCACATAATTATGTTTATAACATCACAGTATGGCACAAATAAAATCGGACCACTGAAAATTGCAATACTGATCCAATATACCAAAACGGTCTAAAAAGAGAGTATAAAATGAAATAAGAATAATCAACAAAAGCAAGCTAAAGTACTCTGATGTTCAAAATCTACATCTGTTAAGAAAACTTAAAGATCAAAATGGCATGATACTATATCATATAAAAACATATCCGAAACATCAGATACAATGTACATAAAAATAATAACAATAAGTCTATTTACAAGGTGTAAATTGCCGTCTCTGTAAAATGTAAAAGCAGATATAGTGCAGGGCATAGGTAATGGCAGAAAGCTCCCAAATAATTACTGCATTATTATTAATGCAAATGGTCGCTTCAAAGAGGTTCTATCGTATCAAATGGAATCACTGCGTTTTATTTTTTCAAGCGATATTACATACATAGAACTTAGTTTCAAAGTCACTGTTAATTAGCGCTGTAGTACCTTATCCCATGATTATACAGTAAAGCCCCTCTAAACAGGACGTTCAATTTAATATAAATATCGGTCTTGGAGACAGATGGCAGCTTCATTCAGGATGAAAGTCATGCAGAAAGTTCCTCTATGAGCTTTCTGTATTACATTCACCCTACATTAAGCAGCCACCTGACTAAAAATATATAAATTCTTCTCTACTTGAATTCCGGTTTAGAGGGTTTTACTGTATTCTTCTCAAGTCTAAGAAAATTGTGTTATTCTATAACAATAGTTCAAATGAGAAAAACATGCTTTCATGTCACATGAAAAACCGGCATTGATTTTTATTTTTCTAAGAATCTGAGAAATTTGTGATTCGTTTGCTAAAAGAATGTGATCACGAATTTCTCAGGTGAGAAGAATAATTGTGCTCTTAGAAAAAATGAGGTCCTATAGAGCTCCATCTCATGAGATCACCGAAACCTCAGATAAGTCAAAGCGATCAACTGTTAGTTACAATGGTGAGAGAAGTATACTCCTGGGTGTTATAAGCGAGTTACATGATACAGTAGCAATAGGACATTGACTGGGGAAGAATGGTTTGTTTATTTGTTAACATTTAGTCTGGTGAACAAACTGTTGTTGGTAGAGAATGCCATCTACGTCAAGTGTCTTGCATTTCTTTTCGACAACACCTTCCTAGTAACAAACAGTTTGGATCCTGATGAGACGCCAAATTACTCGGCGTCTCATATTGATCCAAACTGTTTACATAGGTAATCACTCATCCACTCGAAGCAGGCTGATGGCTAAAAAGATTGAAGATATAATTGTTAATTAGATAACTCTACTGACAGGCAACGGCCGATTAAGCAATATCCAATGGCCAGTTAAGTCAGTGTTTATGTTTCGGGAATATAATTAACGACTCGTACCCTGTTTACCGTAAATATTTGGACAGACAAACTTGAGGAGCTGTTTGATCGAGGTCTTCGCTATTTGCTTACGTGTCAGTCTAATATTAAATTGCTAAATATGGAGCCATATTAAATTACTTGATTTAGCGTGACAAGCCAATGGAGATAGGAGACTTGGTGTCCGAATACTAAGGATGCCCGAATACAAATGTATTTAGGGTAGTTAAGTTATGTGCATACTATGGCGAGTGATAATGAAATAGATGAATGATTTATGTTGACAGATCAAACGCAGGCTTTGGTGAAGATTTGTTTTCACAGTATAGAGCCTCGATAAAGTGACCACATAATTTATTAACATTGCTGTTTTTAAAAGCATGTTGGTTGCGTATTGCTGAGCAAAAGTAATACGGAAAGCTCCTCAAGAGCTTTCTGCATAACGATTGTCCTGCATTAATCCATCACGTGTTTTAAAACCTGCTTTAACCGAGTCCCTTATATAAGCGCTTTTTCTGGCATTTGCAAACAGAGTAGACCCAGATCAGATCTTATCAGGATCTGTTCTGTTTGCTTTTGACATTATATAGATATGATTCAGATCTTATCAGGATCTGTTCTGTTTGCTTTTGACATTATATAGATATGATTCTACAGTGTTTGTTAAAGCAAAAACATTCCTTGAAAAGTTATACTATAAAACTTCAGCTAATAAATATTCATGATGTCATATTTTCTAACATGAATAGGGAAAGGGTTATTCTTCTTTCGAATGGTCACACTGTTGTTTTTTTTACTGTATCAGCGATGTCATATACGGTAAGTCCTCTCTAAAGTGACCACTCAAAAGAAACTTTACTGATGACCTTCAACACTGTACCTGATGAATATTCACGCAAGACCCGCCAATTAGAAATTATATTATATGTTATTAATTTAACCCTTTCCTTCATAAGTACGCCTTTCTACTCCTTTGTAATAGTCACTTCTTGAAACAAAATGAGCAAATGCTGTGTTTATCACAATGGTTTCAATACTACACAATTATAACATTTTCCTTTTCTCTTCTCTGCTCCCTTTCGATATATTTATTCAAAGAAGTTGGGTCTAAAAGTTGCCTCAGGGTCTGCTCTGTTTGCTAGTGAAAGTTTAAAGAATTGTTTCTGTACTTTCTAAACAACGGTCCACCTTCCATATTTCATTATAAGTATTCTGTCCATGAATATTCACTAGGTATTAAAACTTAAATTAAACATAGAACAGGAAAAGGGTAAAGCCGTATACGAGTGGGTTTATAACATAAGGACTGAAACGGCGCAAGCTCTTTAACCATTGCCACCATATAGACGAATGTTGGCATCTTTGATAACAGAGTAGATCTAGAACAGAGACTGTTCTGTTTGCTTATGGTATATCATTTATACAATGCGATGCTATTTAGCAAAAATATGTACATGTATTCACTTATTTTATTAAACGGCATGAAATAAAAGGTTGGTTCTGTTCATGACCGGGAATCTGCCTTGAGCATATTCATGGAGTAAAGGGTAACCCATTCCCTCTTACTGACGCCTTCAGATGCCTCTGTAAAAGTCATTTCTGAAACCATTGTGATAATTCGAGCATTTGCTCCATAGGAGCAAAAACTCTATTTATCACAATGGTAATTCTGAATTTTTCATTTTCTCTAACAAATGCCCCTTTTCGGTAGATTTATTCAAAGAGGTTGGGTTAAAATACAATGTATAGTCTAGAAGGGCATCGCTTAGGTATCACGAACTGTGGTTTTCAAAGAGGCACAGACCACATACCTCAAACACATGAAGTATATTTAAACCTTTACTCCATACGTACGCCTTTACAAACAGAGTAGACCCATGTCAAACTTCCTGTACGGGGCCGTCTGATCAGGGTCTGCTCTGTCTGCTCATGACAACCCCATTATGTTTTGTCTTGGCCATAAATTAAAGAGCGGGACAATCTGACTGGAAACCCAAAGTTGACTGTTTTAAGCGGTCATTCATTTATTGAACAACAAAGGAGTCTTAAAATGCAGGTGGTTGCTTAAAGCATGGCTGCATTATTTTTGACGTGCATTAAACTACCTCCTGTCTTACAAACCCCATATTTAGGCCTCTTTTTGATGGCCGCTTCAGATAGGTTCTTCTGTATAAAAGCCATGGTCTAGTTTCTCGACAGATGTTCATCTTGCATTAAGCTACCACCTGACACAGAATTATACTTCATATATGTTTTCGATTGAGATAGGTTTTACTGTACTAATAAATAAGTCAATATTTTACACCAAACACATTCGTGAAGTAATTGTAACATTAGTCACTGTTACTAGTTATGATAACGTTGTAATGAAAAACAAGAAGTTTGGATTTGATGGCACAAGAACGCAGATAAAATTCTTCATTTAGATTTTATTACAACTGTAATGATATAACACTCAGTGTTAACCATTATCTCGCTTAAACGCGACCCGGCTCACCTTTGTAAACAGTTTGAATCCATATGAGACGCCGAATAACTTGGCGTCTCATCAGGATCCAAGCTGTTTGACACCTGGGCAACAGTTTCTCAAACTCTTGTATGAATCGGGAAAAGGACAAACATTGAACCACATCAGAATTTAATATAAACATTATTTTTTCAGCTGCATAAGGGTTAATATCAACCAATCGCCATGTTGCAGCTAGAAGTCTTCAAAGTTCAACCATCATTAATTACTCTCCACAGAATGTTTATATAAAGTATTAATTCTTTAAACAATAAATCCAATGATATTGCCGTCGATGGTTTTCAACAACATTCATATCCCGTTACTCACCCTGTTTGCAGATGATGTGGTTAGATCTGAAGAAGCGATGGGTGCTCAATGAATCTTTTGAAACCTTGGATAAAAACTGAAAACAGGTGAGAACTGTTTAGATCCAAATAAGACGCCGTATAACTCGATGTCTCAACAGAATCCAAACTGTCTGGCATTTGGGTTTAAAAGAACCACACTGAATGTGGGAGACAAATTTAATTTTAGAGCTGAATCCATTTTTTGTTTAACAAAAGTTGCTAATTGTTCGGAGGCTTAAAGTCGAATATAAATATTTGAACATAGAGAGGTACTTGTATTGCCTTCTGATCTCCCGCAGAATGGCTCGACGGTGGTTAGTAACTGTCCAAATATTGTAAGAATTTTCAGAGCCGGGCTTGTTTACATTGTCTACGAGTTAGACGGGTTATTTTAAACTTCGCAGACTTCTGGCAGCGTCCGAGACGTTGTGCAGATACCAGTCTACATACTTATCTCCCCCATAATAACTAATTTACCGACACGGCCGGGCTTTTGATGCGGACCTGTGATTGACAACGGAATGCTGCTAATCTTCAGTTGGCGTCTAGCCTGCTGATTGTGTCGTCTGCTTCCATAGAATAACGTCTTTTGATTTTGTTATTCTTACAAGCTACATATATTTACAATACATAGAAATAACACAAAATATCTTCTCAGCGTAAAAGGGACGAATAATTATATAATCCATGAATATTCATTTTAGAAACAATTGTTTCATGAGTAATTATTAGCTGATATTTTGATAATGGTATATAAGCAAGTGCTTGGTGTTTACCAAGACAGAAACTGTAGAATCATATTTACATAATCCCATCAACAAACAGAGTAGATCCTGATCAGACGGCTCCTACAGGAGCCGTCTGATCTGGATCTACTCTGTTTGCAAATGCCTTAAAATGTGTATCCACGGGGTAAAGGAATAACACTAGGCAGCTGACCGTGAGTCAAACAACCATGCAAAGCTCGTCCGTTTTTTCTATCAACAACATGAAGTCTGAAATGCAAGGAAAATGATATCTTTTTGTAAACAAGGAAAAGAAATCATGATTTATATTCCTGACAACTATGTTATCCTTTTCAACAGATTAATTGGACTCTGAAAACGTTACCCATACTGAAGTAATTTGTGGGTAATTGTTTGTCAGAAGTGATGATGGGTCTGTCTCCGTCAGCGGCCGGGGAACATAAACTAAACACGTGCACGGTAAACATTCTACTCTTCATTGGCCACTGGTCTGATAAACTGGTACCCCGTCCTCATTTTCGGGTCAAATCAGCAACTGGTGTTTATTGTTTTTGTTAGAATTGGTATTAACATTTTATCTGGTGAATATTCGTGTAAGAAATAATTATATCATAGATAGATGAATTCTTGTCATTGCAGGAACTATGGGACCAGCTCTATGTGTTTCAAACAACAAACAGAGCCTACTGATCTAGGTCTGCTCTTTTCGCAAATACAAATGTACGTCAAAAGCAAATCGGTTAACAGTTCACATTCAATCATTTGTCTTGGGCATTGTTTATTGTTTGCTTAAATTCTCTAAGCATTTTTTTTCTATTATAACATAGCTGAAATGGTTTTAATCGTAGCTCAAAAACAGAAGTCTGCTCCTCATACTGAACAGTTTACCTCATGAATATTCATGCATAAATATTAAATAATTACATAATGAATTACAATATATTGATTCTTTATAAACGGCATATGACCACGGGAAATTTGTCCATGGCAGAAAATGTTCTAATAAAAAACATGTAAATATTTTATAAGCAAACAGAGCAGACATTCATCAGACATCTTCCACAGTAGCCGTCTGATCTGGGTCTATTCGGTTTATAGATTAGCGAAAAAGACGTCTCTATCGCGTAAAGGACTCATTCAAATAACAGGAAGGTGAATCACAGTTTCTCCATTCCAAAACAAACCATCACTTCAATCATAAAATTGATTTCCAAATATTTGAAATTGCCGCCATTAAAATAAAGATGTAATTAATATATAAAAGGACAATCTCTCTTAAATCTATCAGTTTGACATTTTTATTATTAAAATATTTTGAAACATCAGAGGATGCAATAGAATGTACAAAGTACATTGAGGTATATAAAACATGTTCTAGGCTAGACAACAGTAATGATCTCTGCATTTTGCAGGCACGGGAAATTCTCAATAATCCGAACTTGTAGCAAAGAAGAACTGAGATTTTTAGCACGTGGATGATTAACTCTTTCCCTGTTCTATGTTTATTTCAAATTCCAATACCTACTGAATATTCATGGACAAAATAGTTTTAATGAAATATGGAAGGTGGGACACTGTACTGTAGTCATTTTAGAAACTAAGGAAACATATCTATAACATTACATAAGTTTCATAAAGTTTCGATTGAATCTTATTTTGCATGTTAATTGGGATATGTTTTACCCAGTGTATTCGTTTACCGATGCAACAAATGGCATATTAGTGGAGTTATAAAGAGGGCAGACCCTGACCAGACGGTTGATATAGGAGTCCTCTGGTCCGGATCTACACTGTTTGACCATATGACCAAAACATTAGTTTAACGAAGCAACCTTTGACATATAATTTGTAAAGCAAACAGTGTAGACCCTGATCAGAGGACTCCTAAAGGAGCCATATGATCAGGGTCTACATTTTTGACAGTGTGCCTAGTAGGGATCCCTAGACACGGATGGGTTATACAACACTGTACACATCGATGACTACAGCAATGACTGCTTCATATTATAATGAATCAGAACTTATTAAATAAGCACTGGAAAAATGAATCCGAACTCCGAACCTTGGCACGCGTCTTGGGTCTATATGTTTTCTGCCAAGCTATTTTACAAGCATGTCTTAGTATGAAACTAGTTACGGTTATTAGGTATTAATGTGTTGTCTAATAGCATTTTATTGTAAATAGTGTCTATAACAACAGTTTAAACGTTTGCCTTTTATTTCAGATAGAACGTCACTGTTAATCAGTTTATCTCAAATCTGATTTGAGGTAATAAATGTTTTCTTAAGAACATTTTGTAGCATGTCTTGTTTGGCCGTTTTCCTGAAGTCAGTTTTTATCTACATCCTAGTTTAAGTAGTTTTTAATTCAAACAAACATACGTACTCGTTAATGTACGAATGTCCTGGTTTGTAGATTAACAGAGGCTATATACTCTTTAAATTATATATAGATGTACATGTAGTGCAATAAGTATAGATTAGTATTATGATATATGTATAGTCTCTTGTAATTAATATATGAATGGCATGGTTTCTTATAGATATAATTCTGTATGTGTATGAGTGTACCCATGAAGAGACTCTGTTAACCCTTTCCCTGTTCTATATTTAGGCCAATTTTCAATACCTACTGAATATTCATTAACAAAATATGTATAACCAAGTATGGAAGGTGGAACATTGTAGACATTTTAGAAAGTAAAGAAACATATCTATCAAATTCCATAAGCAAACAGAGCAGACCCTGATCAGACGGCTCCTCTAGGAGCCGTCTGATGTGGGTCTACTCTGTTTGCAAATGCGTGAAAACACGTTTCTATGAGGGAAAGGGTTAAGAATACAGAGCATAAATATCTACAATAGTATGAGTGTGTGCGTGTCTAAACGTAATTTCGTCTGGTTCCTGATTGTCATTTACTGTTTTCTTTCAAAGACAAACGTGCTTAATTATTTACACCATACAGCATACAACATATTTAGCTTCTTGATACTTCAAGTGTGTTTTATGTTACGTATACGCTCTCTCAATTATTGTAGCATTATTTGTCATTTCAAGTGAATTACCATCAGAGTATGATAAATAATACGTCTGCAAGAATATGAATATAAGAGAAATGAAGGGTTTTTTCTAGGATTCTTGAATACAAGAGAAATAATTAATATTTTTCACAGAAAAAATGGAGAAAATAATTATGTACTTAATGTATATTAGTGGTACGTGTGTGTAGAGGTATATTTTTGTTTTCTATTCGTTACAGAGACCAACGGGATACATACACATGTATTGTTGAAGAAATGACATTTAACCCTTTCTGTGTTCTATGTTTATTCCCAATTTCGATACCTACTGAATAGTCATGGGCAAAATAAGTATGATGAAATAATGGAAGGTAGACCAATGTAGCCATTTTAGAAGGTAAAGAGACAGACCTTTTTCAATTCCTTTAGTAAACAGAGCAGAGTCTGATCAGACGGCTCCTATAGGAGCCGTCTGATCTGGGTCTACTCAGTTTGCAAATTCGTGGAAACACGTTTATATGAGGGAAAAGGATTAATCCTTTACCCAATAGCCTGTTTCTAGTTTTGAAGACACATGACCACTTAAAGCAGGTTGAAAGTAAAGCAGAATGCGCCTTAAGGCGCATTCTGCTTTACTTTCAGCCTGCTTTAAGCTACCACCTACTAGGATATAGAAAATATTTATTATGCAATATGTTCATGACTGTATGAATTTGAACTATTTTCTTCAGCGGAGGAATAAATCAAACACGCTAAAAGCCGCTTCTATCAGGTAAAGGTTTAAAACACAATTACTTTTTGAATGATGATATTCAAAATATTCAAAAAAGGAAAGGTCCGTCAGTGTTTGACCATTCGGTATGAAATGTAAATATCTGCTAGAGGAATTTGAATCACAAATAGTTTAGTCCCTGGTCAGAGGGTACGCCTTTTTACGTCTTTATACCAGCATATAGATTCAAAACTAAAATGTTCATTTCACAGTTACGGTCAAAATCGTAACACTTTGAATGCAGAATTTGAATGTGGAAATGTTCAGTAGTGTTTAACGCTAGAATCCATTCAGTATGAAGGGGTATAATTTGCATAAGGAGTTTGAAGGACAAACACTGCAGATCCTGACCAGAAGGTCCTATATGAGCCATGATCTTGGTCTACACTGCGTGCAAATGTTTGTACATTTGTTTCTCGAATACAAAAAGTTAAAATACATTCTGTTTCAACAAAATTATAACACAAGGTATAACCGTTGTCATCTCTATGAATAACTACTCGGTCGTAAAATTTTCTCTCGTCATAAGTATAAATAAAGATGATTCTTTCACCTTGCGTTACACATATAGGTGTTGGCACTTGTTAATCTGTATTGTATTCTTTGTCTAACACTATATCCGGAAATATAACGGCTAAAATTGTTAGAATGCATTAACCTAGTTATGTAGATGCCTCTTTCTGAGAAATAATATTGCAAACAACTAGAAAACTGACTCAGTCACACAGAGAGGTCATGTAATCAAGGGCAGATAACTCTATACATAGTGATCTGACTCAACCCCAAAACTATAAACGTCTGCCTCTGGTGGCACTTAGCATATGTCCCTAATATGAAACCAAATGTTGACGGACGTGCGGACGGACAGAAAATGTGATTCCTATATGGCTTCTGCATTTCCATTGCAGGGCCCTAATAAAGGCACTGGTCATATGTCCCCCTTTAGCCCGTAATGTATGGGAGTCAAGTATATTAAACATTTTCAAACAGTGCAGACCAAAATCAAAGGGCTCTTGTGGGAGCGCTCTAGATAATCACGGTATACACTATTTGTCATACAAATGATTAAAATGTTTCTTCAGTGATAAGTTTGATGCGAATTTTTGTTTGATTAATATTCAGAAAATGAGGACAAGTTTTAATTATTCAATATATTAAGGGCTTAACCCTTTCCTCCTCAAAACTCCTTTTCACACATTTGTAAACAGAGTAGATCCAGACCAGGATTTGCTCTGGTTGGTTATGAAATTATAATAGATCAGATTCTAATGTTTATGCAAATTATTCCACTATAAAAAAAACCGCTAATATATTTTTTTAATATTCATGATGTCATTACATGTATTTCTTACATCAGAAATTTTCATCAGAGAAACGGTTAAGAACTCTCCGGTGGGGGTCATGCACTGTTTGTTTTCCTAAAGCATTGCAAATCATATACATGTACAATTGTTATACCATCCACATACACATGTCCCGTCAAATCATATATTCCTGCTAATCTCCGAATCTGCTGTATTTTTACTTGCGTTCGATTCGTTAAAGCTTTTGAGAAACTTATGTCAGAGTATAAAATAATATGGACCCTGATGAGACGCCTAGTTACTCAGCGACTCATATGGGTCCGACTGTTCGCCAATGACAGTAACTTCGCGATTGGTAGGGTTCGGGTTAACCCTTTCGGCGCCAAATTTCTAATTGTCGACTGCAAATCATTCAGTAAGATAAGGAAATGAGATAAATAAATGCAAATTTCAAAGGAATAAAGCACGTATATAGATATAGAGATTGAGACAAATAGTGAAGTCCCTGATCAGACGCCGCCAGGCGGCATCTGATCTGGGACTGCACTATTTGTCGTGGTGCATTTATGCGACTGCGGTGGTGAAAGGGTTAAAAAGGCAAGATGATTCAGTATTGTACATTAGTTTGGCGAGTCTACATACCCGTATAAGCATAAATGAGTTTACATCGCTTTTGAACCTGGTAACAGGTATCGAACTCAATATAGGTGCAAATATTATGACCGACACCTGCGTGAACCATTGCAATTTGATGAAGCATGTTCACACAAAATCGTTGGCTTAGCATAACGCCATTTTTGCACTTTTCTGGTACCTAATTGTTAGTGTAATGGTTAATAAAAGTATTGATTGATCTAAGCATAAAATAACAAGTCTTGAAACCCAAACATGACTATTTGGTGGTCGCTATAAACATGTTTCATTGTTCTTACCTGCATGGGTCTCCATTGTTAGACACTCTTGAAGCAGTTACTCCATCAATACAACTTTATACGCCTTTGCAAACAGAGTAGACCCAGATCAGACGGCTCCTGTAGGACCAGGGTCTACTCTATTTGCTTATGAAGTAATGTAGATATGATTCTAAAGTTTCTGATATGGCCAAATATTCATGACTATGATCATGTACCATTAAAAAATAATCTAATTAATATTCAACATGTCATTATTTCTTACATCAATATTCATGATTAAAGGGTTAAATGTTAGGCTGATTCCTGTCAGTGTATATAATTACTTTTACAGGTTGCATCCAGATGAGATGCAGAATGACTCATTGTCTCGTTAGGATCAAAATATTTGACACTCCGATGGTCCTTTTGTATATTATTAGAGCTTTCTGCCTAACTTTCTTCCTGCATTAAGGCGCCACGTGCCTTATATTTATATCTCTGTTCGCATTAGAGAGGTTTTTCTGTACAGTATAACCTCTCTTAACCGGAATTCTACTAGATAAGAATTTAGATACTTTTAGGCAGGTGGCTGCTTAATGCAGGGTGAAAGTCATGCAGAAAGCTCCTCTAGGAGCTTTCTGCATGACTTTCACCCTGCATTAAGCTGCCACCTGTCTCCAAGACCGATATTCATACTAAATTTAACGGCCGGTTAAGAGAGGTTTTACTGTATTTTGAAAACTTGTTTGATTAGCAGGTGCACGTTCGCTTTTGTCCTGTTAAATAGTGTAATTCTGACAACAAACTGTCCTTTATTAACACAGTTGTTACATATACATTGTAATGCAATATAGGAATGTGTCAGCCTCCCCTGTGGTTCGAACTTACAACCTCCTGTAAACAAGGCGAGCACTGTACCACTGAGGCAATGAGGTCCTCAGGACTGGGTATCATGATGCACCGTACACATTTGCTCATCTGTAGACAAAAGGCATGAACTATGCACAGTCTCGGTCTTAACCCACTCTCTCGTAGACTTGTTTTACACACAACCTCTTTAAATAAATCTGCCTAAAAGGGAGAAAGGAGAAAAATCTCTATTTATCACAATGGTTTCAATAAGTGACTTTTACAGAGGCGTCAATATGTGGGAATGGGTTGATCTGGTACCAACACCAAAGGGAATTAACCGCTGAAGTGCGGGAAATATGCCCTCACCAAAGGGCTCCTGGGAGAGTCCTTACATTAGAGTCTACACTGGTTTTAATAACCATTATTTTCTTCAGTGACATATTTTGATGCAACTTTTTATTTAGTTAATATTCATGAAGGCAGTAGCCATTTTTAATTATTCAGACGATGGAGGGTTTATTTTGTCAGCATTAACTATTTCATTGCCACAATTTGTCTTCTGCTGCAATTTTCTTCCCTTTTGTAACAAATACAGCATCAAACAGTGTGGATCCTGGTGAGACGTGAATACTAATTGGGACCAATAATGTTTGCATAATACAGCGTCGGGAGTTTCTCAGCGTAATATTACCATTAAGAAACAACGTTGACAGAACCAATTAAATGCCGCACATTTTTATCTCCAAAGTTCAAAAATTAAATTTGTCTTCATTTATGGCCGACTTATATTGACTCTTAGTTGTAATTTTATGTTCCTCGCTCCATTTAATTACTCCATAAACAGTGAAAGGCATGCAAGGCACGCCAAATTGTTGGCAGTGCCACAGTCAGCGATACTCATCTTAAACGTGCTATGGCTGCCATTTACAAACAGCTTGGATCCAGATGAAACGATCAGGATCCAATCTGTTTGACACTCAGACAGTAGTTTCTCAAAACCTTGAAAAAAATCAGAAGTCAGTAATAAATTCCTAGTTTGAGAAGACATATTGTTCGGCATAGAAAGGGGTTACATGTACATGTAATTATTGTTGCGTGCATACAATAGAATCTGTCCTAAGCGGCCCGTTCATTTATTAAACATATATAGGAGTCTTAACAGCAGGTGGTTGCTTAATGCAGGGCAAAACTAATGCAGAAAGTTCCTGTATGAGCTTTCTGCATTACGTTTAACCTGCATTAAGCTATCACCTGCCTTACATACCCGTAATTAGAACCTTTTTGATGACCGCGTAAGAAAGGTTATACTGTATAATAATATTGACGTTTCTTATCATGCAGCATTTTAATATATATTTGCAACCATAGAATTTTTTTCAGTTCTATGTTAGTAATGCTTTCCGTGTTAGACAGTAGACACTAATGCTTTTAACCTGGATACACACTCAATGCTGTGTAAAATGGTTTCTATAACTACGTCTAAAGGGTTAATTGTTATTGCACTAAATGGTCCCTTGTGATAGGAACCCTTCGATCTGCTACTGACTTAAAGGGATAGGACATTGATAGACTGCAAATCTTCCTTAACTTATTGACGTCTGCGAAACATAAAATTATCGTCTGCTTCTGTTCTCATAGTTCAATTATCTTCTATTCAAGAAAACAATTAGGGTACTAACAGTTTGGATCCTGATCAGACGCCAATTAACTCGGTGCCTCATTTTGTTCTAGTTTTTTCGCATATGGTATCACACATTTATCGGTAACGTACCAAGAGTAAATCATTTGGTTTTATCTTAACCCATTCCTTCATAAGCTATTTTAGACCCAGCCTCTTTGAATAAATCTACCGAAAAGGAGCATTTACTTGAGAAAAGGAAAACGTTAGAATTGTGTAGTATTGAAACCATTGTGATAAATAGAGCATGTGGTCCTATGGAGCAAATGCTCTATGTATCACAATGGTTTCAAGGAGTACATGTAACTATTACAGAGGTGGAGGAAAGGGTTAACCCGTAATCCGCTCTCCTCGACCTGGCTCGCACTTGCAAACAACATGGACCCCGATTACTCGGCGTCTGACCAGGGTCAAAGCTGTTTGACACTCGGCCATTAGTAGTAGTCAAACAGCACGCAATTCAAATGTTATATAAATGCTTTTATTGTTTTTCACCGCGGGATAAGGTTAAAGTGATAGCGTCTACTTGTAACGTATTTTTACAAATGTCCTAATTATATACAGTAAACCCTCTCCATAACGGCCACTAAATTACACCAATTATTGTGTGTTAAAGATAGGTGGTTGCTTAAAGCAAGGTGAAAGTAAAACAGAACGCTCCTATAGGAGCGTTCTGTTTTACTTCCATCTTGCTTTAAGCAGTCACCTGCCCTAAATACTGATTAACACGATTTAGTGGCCGTTATAGAGAGGTTTTGCTGTATAAACAAGTTGTTATATGCTTAAAAGACGTATACCACAAGAAAACCAATCGAACAAACGCCAAAAAAGACAAAACTTTCCTGTGTTTGATATTGAAGACCCGGTGTTATTCGGCAATGTATTAGTATTTATCCGGGTCGCGTTTTAGTTTCCATAACTATTCTACGGAGGCCGATACTATTTTGCTGTCGAACAAAAATTATAAGTATCGATGAAAAACGGTTTATTTTGTATAACAGGGCCATTTTTCGATACAAATCGACAGCCTTCATAAATAACGACCGAACATAACAAATACATGTTTTAAGTTTTTATTATGTTATTGAAATGCGTTTATTGTAGGGACAAACAAATAAACATGCTAATATTACACATATTATTACCATAAGAATTTCCATTGTAAAATGCAAGACGTTATGATAAGATAAGATAAGATAAGAGTTTATTTTCACCTTTAGACTAACAAGTCCATGAGGTTAATACAATTTCAATAAAGACATTAAGATGACTGACAAAACAATTTTACGACATTCTGGCTAGTTATTCACATAGATATTAGACGTCTACATATGTCCTTTAGATATAGCCATATGATATCGCACCACTTGAAAATCATGCATTTGGAAACATATCAAACCTTGATCAGATAGACCCTTAAAGGCTGTCCGATTGTTGTCTTCTCTGTTTGCCAGAAAGCAGTTCTAAATTAAACTGTAAAATATATACTTACTGTTACATATTAGGAAGTTAGAAAACAGTCTACATGTAATTCGATGACTCAGCGCAACACTATTGTATCTGCGAGCAATGTTACTCACAGGTACAATAGTATTGCACCGAGTAAACGATATATTTGTTTATTGACTATATCTAATTAATGAACATGTTTTCATTTAATATCTAAGATGTATCATATTTCTTATAAATATTCATTAGCTGCATGGTCAAGTTGATGTACAGTCACATAGAAGATTGTGCACTGACATATTTTCATTTCATATTGAACTGCAATTTCTTGACCAAGATCTTAATTTACCAAATAAAACTAATATCTAGTTTGCATTAGCTCTATAAACTATAGATCTCTATTACGGAGCTATAAATTAATAAATCAGTTCAAACACGGAGGCGTAGATATCTTAATAAAATATACTTATCTAAATCAGTTCAAATGTGGAGAAGGTGTAGATATCTAAATAAAATAAACTTATTTTCTTTTTGATTTTAGTGCTAACTAACTCATTATAGGAGCTTTCTACATAACTTCCGTCCTGCATTAAGCTACCACCTGCCTCTGCCGCCTAGAAGTGTGCCACTTTTTGGTGGTCGCATTAGAGGGGTTTTACTGTATCTAAGAATTAAAATATCATACGTTCTAAAATACGACGATCACACCTTCCAGATCCGATCGTCGTGTATTAAAATTTATGATAATTTCAGTCGTTGATTGTCGTATACAGTAAAACTTATCTATAACGGTCACACAATTACATCAAGTATTTTGTGTTAAAAGCAGGTGGCTGCTTAAAGCAATGTGAAAGTAAAACAGAACGCTCCTATAGGAGCGTTCTGTTTTACTTTCACCTTGCTTTAAACAACCACTTGTCCTAAATACCAATTAATCAACACAATTTAGTGGCCGTTATAGAGAGGTTTTACTGTTTTAGAATTTACAACAATTTCAGTCGTACAAAGACGTTACAGAGACAGTAAAACCTCTCTAAACCGGAATTCTCGTATAGAAGAATTTAGAACAGAACCATTCTGTTCTGTTCAGTAGAGAATACCTTAGATACGTTTAGCAGTCAGTTTGCTGCTTAATACAGGGTGAAAGTCATGCATTAAGCTCCTATAGAGGAGCCCTGCATTAGGCTGCCACCTGTATCCAAGACTGATATTTATACTTATTTGGACATCCGGTTTAGTGGGACTGCATAAACATCATGATGGTTAGATTTTCATGATAGATTTTATTTATTCATTTTTTAATTGTTTTATGTGTGCGTGTGACTGAATATGTACTTCACAATTTATTCATTTATATACAGTTATATCGGGCTAAACGTGTCAACGGCATGTTATGTAATGTTCCATTATTATACAGTAAATATTCAGCGCGCGCCTGTCAAATAAGACATTACTGAAATTAATGCTGGTAAACATATTTTTGTCCCTTGGAATTAATTTAGAGATCAGAACCTGAGAAAGATGACATTGATGTAAACATTTACAGACACTTCGGCAACACGTGCAGAGCGCTAGCGCCCCTCAGCGCCCTCTGTGGATAATTGATTGTGGCAGGCTCGCTTGCTGAAAATAAACAGTAGCAGAAAGGCTTTTGAAATGTAGACACTAGTGAGATTTTTTTCCTCTTTTTTTCTTGTGATGTTTAAGGTTAGATAAACAAAGAGCAATCAGATAATTAATCTTTATCATGGTTTCTAGTGAGAAGAAGCGATTTCACAGAAAGGTTTGAATATAGATAGGGCATGGTCTAGACTTCAGAAATGAATGACACTGTATTTCTAATCATAGTATGTCTGAAAAAAAAAACAAGATGGAATTTCAGCCGACGACGTCTCCAGGCAGACGACAGCCATTTATCGTGCTTATATGTCTGAATTATCTTTAAACGGGAGAATTTTTTATCATAATCGTTTGTCTTCATTACGAGTGACACACGTTTTGTGATAACCGTTCCTTGTTTAATCTTTAGCCCACTAAGCCAAGCGTCATCTTCATATTGGCGTCTTCTTTAACTCACAAAATTACGTTTTTATTTCTTTTCAAAGTAACAGAATGATGATGGTAACGAACAACTCAAGCCTTGGGCTACTCGGCACCTTTACTCGGCACCTCACCTGGATCGAAAATGACAAAGTGTACTGCAGCTGTACCCGCATTAAAATAAAGGTAGAGTAAAACCTCGCTAATCCGAGCACTCAAACAGGTAGATCATTATCAGTCTGTAAAACAGGTGAAAACAGCTTAATGCAGGGTGAAAGTCACACAGAAAGCTCCTAGAGGAGCTTTCTGTATGACTTTCACCCTGCATTAAGCAGTCACCTGCCTAATTATTCTCAAGTTTTCTTTACTAAAGGTACGAATGAGCGAGGGTTTACTGTATCTTAAAGTATAAATAAACGACATGATAAGAACGCAAGACTTGCATTCAGACTTGTAACGTAGATACCACCCTAATTGTATTTATTAGTAACACTATCTCACGAATGCTGTTACAATATCCAGTTACAGATAACGTTGACAGGTTTTCGGGTTTCCTACAAAATTGATGTAATTTATATACCGCTGCCGACCATATCACGATTCAGAATTTAGAGAATGGCGTCTAAAAAAATCATGGAATTCAATGAACCTTGTAATTCTAGCCAAGTAAAAAACGCACCATCAAAACAGAATGCCAATGTCAAGATTAACCGTTTACCTTATACAAACGCTTTGCAAATAGAGTAAACCCAGATCAGACTGCTGTTGCATATTTAATTCGTGTTTGCGGGGAATGGGTGTAACGGTGTTTGTAAACAGTATTGACACAGATCAGAGGACCCCTAAGGTGCCATCTGCTCAAAGTCTGTACAGTTTATGTATCACACTTGTCTCACAATGTATTCCCTTTTATACTGATTAGACTATGTCGAAATAAGTCTGCATGCAAAAGATTACGACTAGAATACAATTGTCAATTGAGCATGTATTCTTTCTGTCAGTGGGAAACGTTTATGTTGGTACAGTTAACCTCTACAAACCTGACGTTAAATGTAGCATAATGATATCGGTCTTGGAAACAGGTAGCAGCTTAATGCAGGGTGAAAGTCACGCAGAAAGCTCATCTAGGAGCTTTCTGTGTGACTTCCATCCTTCATTAAGCAGTCATCTGCCTAAACATATCTATTCCGGTTTAGTGGGGGTTACGTGTACATGTATATGACTATATATCAGACCAAATTGTAAACATTGCATATCTTTGCTTGGGAATATGATTATAGTATTGTAGAACATATTTATGGTGACCACTCAAAATTATAAATAAAAACTATTTATCCCTCTTTAGCCAGTTCCCTCTAGAATATTCATGCAAGAAAAAATGACAGTGTATCTTCAACGGTCACTGAATTGTGTTAATTATTTGGTATTCAGGGCAGGTGGCCGCTTAAAGCAAGATGAAAGTAAAACAGAACGCTCCTATAGGAGCGTTCTGTTTTACTTTCACCTTGCTTTAAGCAGCCACCTGCCTTTAACACAAACTACTTGATGTAATTTAGTGGCCGTTATAGAGAGGTTTTACTGTATATGAATATTTATGTTAGAAACAAGAGCCGCGTGCGGCGCCTACGCTCGTCTGATTTGGTGTTTGTCCAGCTAATTGTTTAAAAAAATGAAAATAAAATAAAGGGCCATAACTCCAACATTTTGAAATCAAGAGCTATGGTTCTTATGTAGGGGCCTTTCCCTCAATAAGATATACTAACCTATGAAGTTTCATGTTGATACCTCTTATACTTTTCGAGAAATGAACTACATTAAAGTGTTTGCACGCCGCCACCGCCGACGATGACGACAGTGACGACTATGCCAACGCCTACGACCCAGTGATCACAATAGCTCGACTTTTCATCGAAACAGACGAGCTAAAAATGACATTATATGCTTGTATGAATATTTGTGTAAGAGAAAAGGCATATGTTTGTATGAATATTTATGTACGAAAAAAGGACATTGTATGTTTAAATGAATATTTATGCACGAACAAATGACATTATATGTTTGTATAAATATGTATGTACGTAAATGCCATTATATGTTTGTATGAATATTTATCAGGTGATGTTTCATAATGGCAGCATAAGTACACGGTATGTTTGGTATTGGTAAAAACTGTTGAGTCAGATCTATTATAATTTCATAAACAAGCTGAGCAGATCAAATGGCTCCTACAGGAACCTCTGACCTGGATCTACTCTGTTTGCAAAGGCGTGCAAATGCGTTTATATGAGGGAAAATGTTGAGATAGGGTGCAGTTTAAGGTAGACTTAAAACATTACAGAAAACTTTCAAACAGAGTCATAGACAAAAGGTGTATGTCATTCATCCACCAAACCCTATACTAATACTACCACAGCCATAGATATGGGGCGTATTTCAGATACTAAAATCATCATTTCTCTACCAAACCCTATGCTAATACTACCACAGCCATAGATATGGGGCGTATTTCAGATACTAAAATCATCATTTCTCTACCAAACCCTATGCTGATACTACCACAGCCATAGATATGGGGCGTATTTCAGATACTAAAATCATCATTTCTCTACCAAACCCTATGCTAATACTACCACAGCCATAGATATGGGGCGTATTTCAGATACTAAAATCATCATTTCTCTTCCAAACCCTATGCTAATACTACCACAGCCATAGATATGGGGCGTATTTCAGATACTAAAATCATCATTTCTCTGCCAAACCCTATGTTGAGACCAAGTGGTAAGACGGATATATACAGGGAAGCTATTCCAGGGTCATAGATAATGTGCATGTTTCAAATACTAAACGTGTCTCTTCTCCGCCAAACCCCTATAATTTATGTTTTGATCAAATGGTAAGACTGTCCGATTACTGCCTCAAGTAATCGGAAACGACTTTTGGCAGAAAACAGTTGAAGTTGAAGACTGGTTTAAACAGAGATTATTCCAGGATCATAGATTATGTGCATATTTCAAATAATGTACCTAAAATCGTCATGTCTCCACCAAACCCTATGTTGTGACAAATGATAAGACTAGTCTGTTTCACAAGGCTCAAACGTATTTTAAATTTGAAGGCAGAAGACATTTTGAGACGTCGAGGGAATATTTCTCAGTTCTGCCTCCCCAATCAGATAATGTTTTATTATCTCCACCATGACAATGGGAACCAGTCCGCAATGCAGAGACAATATCCGTTCTAATGGCTTCTAAACTGACGAACGCCGGCCGCCAGACCATAAATCTGTAATTCATGCGCCAACATTTATGGAGCGGTCCTGATTTTACGATTTTACCCTGTCAAGAAAATTTGCCAAAAGTAAATATGCTGGAAATAAAAATGTCTAAGAAATAGTGCATTACTAAAGTAACTTTACTCTATTTGCGAACAATTGTTCAGCCTTGAAACAGGGATTTTCAATATTCCAAAAAGTAATAATTTGACAAATATGACATGGATCTGAAATACTTACAAAATAAACAACAGTATGGGCACTACACGACAAATTATCAAGATCTACAGCTTTTAGTTGCAAATTCTGCATTTAATTATCGAAAGGAAACTAAGTTAATTTAATTATTCGGCAATAAATGCAGCACTCGTGGAAGATTAATACTTAAACACAACGTTTTCCCCGTCTAATGCGAAATTTAAGAGCCTACAATGCCAAAGCAATCACGTGACGTCGATGCTCAAGTACCATTTTACCGACGATGCAGGCGCGTGCCTCATTCTCAACCCCGTCACCCCGAACAAGGGTCACGCCCCTTTTACCCCTCACCCTACTCTCTCACTTTAAAAGTAGCAGGATCACAATAATATGGGAGTGCAACTGTTACCAAACACTCAGCACGGAGACCTCAAGCGTCCATGCGCCCGGAAGGGTACTAATTGGGATAATTAACCCCCGGTCTCCTGGAAATCTTGTCTGTCTTGAGGACGTTGATGTCGAAAGCTTTAACCATTTAGTTGCTGAGCAAATTGTCGTCGGCAGAAATTGCCGTATATTCAAATTACATTAGCAAACAGAGCAGACCCTGATGAAACAGCTCCAATAGGAGCCGTCTGGTTTGAGTCTACTCTGTTTGCAAATGCGTGAAAACATGTTTACATGTAGGGAATGATTAACCCTTTACTTGATCAGCAAATTCTCGTCGGCAGAAAATGCCGTATATTTTTGGATCAGTTTTAAAATCAATTCTCCAATTCCTTTAGCCCTTTATCCCATAGAGATGCCTTCTGGCGTCGTTGTAAACAGAGTAAATCCAGATCAGACGGCTCCTGTATTAGCCATCTTATTAGAGTCTGCTCTGTTTGCTTACGGAATTATATCGCTCTGATTATACAATTTCCGCTATGGAATAAAAATCCTGTATTCATGCACAATTATAACATTTCTGCCAATACATATTCATTGTGTCATTATTTCTTACATAAAAATATTCAGGAAAGTGTTAAGAGTCAAACATTATAGACCCCGATATGACGTCACGCCGATTAACCCGGCGTCTTTCCTGGAACCAATACAAAAAAGGTTTGCAAAGCAAAGGTTCCCATTTAACTATTTACCTCATAGAGCCTCCTTTTGAAATATCTGGAAACAGTCTCCCTTTGAACGATTTGAAAACAGAGTAGACCAGGATCAGGGGACTCCTGTATGAGCCGCCTGACCAGGATCCGTTCTGTTTGCTCATGGTACCAAATTGCTCTAAAGCTGCAGTGTCCGCCATGGCCAAACGCCTGTGGTCATAAACCATTATGAAAATTCAGTTAATAATTATTCATGATGACGTGATTTCTCATATGAATATGCACGATGCAAATGGTTAACATTGTCGTTCAGTGAAACACCTCGCTTACGCGAGTAGTTTGTCCTTTGTCAGGGAGTGTTTAACCTTTTCCCTCATATTGACGACTTTTGACGACTCTGTAAAAGTCACTGCTTGAAAACATTGTGATAAATAGAGCATTTCCTCCTTAGGAGCAAATGCTCTATTTATCACAATGGTTTCATAATTACAAAATTCTAAAAGTTTCCTTTTCTCTAGTTAATGCTCCTTTTCGGTAGATTTATTCAAAGAGGATGTATCTAAAATAGCCTATGGGGGAATGGGTTAAAGCTGAACAAATTACACAGATAAGATGGTACTACTAGCCATGCCGCAAGAAATTGCACCACCCAGAATCAGTCGTGTACATTTTTTATTTACATAGATACGGTAAACCCCTTTAAACAGACCACCTAAAAGAGACATAATCATGGGTCAGCAGATCATGCTGATCAAAAGTTATGAAGATAGCTCCTACAGGAGCATTCTATATTAGTTTCATCCTGCATTGAACAACCACTGACTTTTAACGACACACGTTTCTATTATGTGGTCGCTTTAGAGGGGTTCTATGGTATTAAGAAAGGCAACTTCAAGTTTGAATCTACACTGATTGTATGTCATCGATTTACATTTATTGGACTGGGTGGTCAGATAAGTACGGATATAAACATCTAACCAACAACAAAAATTGTAGATGAAGCCAGATTTACAATTCTTTCTTATCTGACGCTAGCTTCAATTTGAATCTACACTGATTGTATGTCATCGATTTACATTTATTGGACTGGGTGGTCAGATAAGTACGGATATAAACATCTAACCAACAAAAAACAATTTGTAGATGAAGCTAGATTTACAATTCTTTCTTATCTGACGCAGACCCATTCTGAATGCGACTTCGTGTTGGGAGCATAAGGAAGCCACGTGACCCTAGTCCTGTCCGTGAAAATAAAGCCCGTTATCTTTGTATTAAATCTCCATAAAATGACAAGGCCACATTAGAGAGCGGACTGATGAAGTGGAACAGCTCAGCTACTTCTCTAGGCGCTCATTTGTCCTCGCCAGTGTTTGATCTCATTAGATATTCCGCCAGAAATACGATCGCGCTTGGCCATTGGTCAGCGTGTTTCTATTGACAACTGGGCGGGTGATGGGGGTAAATTAGTGAGTTTCTTTGTGACTTCCTTGACAACTCATGCTTTCCTCCTGTTCCTGGACTACCTGAGAGAGTAGAAAGGTCGTCAGCTTCTAAATGATCTGCTTAGTTGAATATCTGAGCGAATGTGTCAGAACATGTAGATTTCTGTAGCACTTTTACATTGCATTAAGAAATCGCCTGAGATTTATTGTATTATGTTAAAAAACACAAATGACCGCTTAACCCTTTCCCTCATATTGACGACTTTTGACGACTCTGTAAAAGTCACTTTGTGAAATCACTGTGATAAATAGAGCATTTGCTCCTATAGGAGCAAATGCTCTATTTATCACAATGGTTTCAAACTACAAAATTCTGAAATTTTCCTTTTCTCTAGTTAATGCTCCTTTTCGGTAGATTTATTCATAGAGGTTGTATCTTAAAATAGCCTATGAGGTAAAGGGTTAAGACAGGTTCTATTGTATTTTCAGGACACAAAATCAAAATACTTTGCACATGCAAACAAGCAGCGATGTTTTGTTTTTTATAAGATCATCATATGTATTTTTGAGCCTACAGGAGCCGTTAGATCTGGGTCTACTATGTTTGCAAAGACGCGAAAAGATGTTTATAATGATGAAGGAAATGCTTAAAACCGATAATGATACTTATTTGAGTGTTCGAATTAGTGGGACTGTACTGTATGTACACCATAAAAAGAGATAATGGCACTAGTACAACTGATAACAGCTTAAATGAAACAAAAACAATATTGATATATAAACCAAAGCGCTGATATCACTGGAAGAATAGGACTTTTACTGCAGAAAATGGAGATTGGGGACATATTTTGGCATTGACAGACAACTCAGAGAAGATATTTATCGTAATAAACGTAGTCATATATTGAAAATTAGCACTGCAAGTTCGGCTATAGTTTTCATGGATCAACAGAGGTCACCACCAGAACTTAATTTATCTACTAAGTGTTATTGAAATTGGCCAAATGATTAGGGCAAGATCAGAGACATATACATAGATGTATGTATATGTCTCTGGCAAGATGAACATGTAAATGTATCCTTTTGGTTACCAGAGTAGCAAGAGTTCTACATTTTCTGCGGTTTTTTATCAGTTCGAGAGAGAGAGAGAGAGAGGGGGGGATGCAATTACAAAAGTTTAGCTAATACACATTACTGTTGCAATTATTTCTTACAATACATGAGTATTAATGGGACAGATGGGACAAAGTGACAATTTCTATGAGGTGCTGCCACGACAATGACATACGCTTATGTTCTGTTGTATTTTGAATTTGTTCATGGGTTCAAATCGTTTTGACTGATTACTACTTAACAAGTTGTGGCATAAATTGTACAGGATTATGTTATGGTTGAATGTGTCCGTTTATCTCTGAAGTAGAATCCAGCTGATGTTTTAGATGTAATTGCTAAAGAGAACCCATTATGTACCCTACGCCCATGCTTGATCAGAAACATATCCATACATGTATGTACAGTGCTCCCTCTCTACAACGACACCCTTTGGGATACGAAGATCGTATGTGTTGTTCAGAGGGAGTTATTATAGGGAGGGAAAATCAAACATAATTACACATGTAGCTTGTTTGCAGATCCCCAGATAAGGTGTATTTCGAGAACTAAAACCGTTATGCCTCCATCAAACCCTATGTTGTGACCACTCTTTAGAATCGTCACAAAGTGACGATTCTAAAGAGTGGTCACAACATCGGGTTTGACGGAGGCATAAAGAAAATACGATGGAAAAAGGTTGTTTCTGGAGCCTTGTTGTTTCGGAAACAGTGACATGTGTTGTTGTAAGGAGGGAATCGTTATTGAGAGGGTCGTTGTAGGGAGGGAGCACTGTACATGTATATGTCTCTGTCTTGATAGTTCTATAGTGATCGAGCACAGAGCACTGTACTCAGTCATGGTAGCACACATGTCGTAATAGTCACGTGATGAGTCTGGTCAAAATTTCGCCAGGTTTCGTGTTGATAAAAAGAGGTATTTAACCATTTCCTTCATATAAATGCCTTTTAACGCATTTGAAAACAGAGCAGACCCAGACCAGACGGCTCCTACTTTGTTTGCAAGTGAAATTTGAAGAACTGTTTCTTTACTTTCTAAAATTGCTACACTGTTCCACTTTCCATATTTTATTATAACTATTTTGTCTATGATTGTTCAGTAAGTAATGAATTTGGAATAAATATAGACCAGGGAAAAGGTGAATCTCAAGTGGTCGATTTGTACAGTAAAGTCTCGCATAGGAGTCTTTAAAATCAAGTGGGTGCTTAATGCATGGCACACGTCATGAAGAAAACCTCTGTAGTAGCTTTCTACAAAACCTTTGTTCTGTCACTTGTTTTACTGTGAGTTGTTGTATTTGCGAGACTTTACTGTAATAAACCAGTAAGGCTAAAGGATGGTCTGTTTCTGAAAAAGTTTAGGAACTTTAGATGACACCTATTTGTTTGCAAATAGTACAATGCTAGTGTGGTTGCAGTCAGTGAAACGGCGTGTCTCTTTCGTCGTGCAAACGTCTCTTGTCAACTTCGCAATTTTAAATCAACATTGAAGGAGTAACTTGTTATATTAATTACTATGTATTTAATCTCTCACCCCAGGTCAAGCATTAGCAGCGAAATGACCAGCAATAAGTCACCGCTTTAGTTTGGACAATTTGTACGTGCTGAGAATAAATCCTGACACCAACATTCCTCATTTTGTCCCTGATTTATTTGACATTTTGACATTGCAGAGGATGCACGTTATTGTAATAGTTGTCTCTTCATTTAGATAATTTCCACGGGACCTGTACTGCGTGCGCAGCAGCGCGTGACATGCGCGTGGATTCTGTGCTGAACACTGAAGAGCTCGTCATGCTTATGTCACGTTCCCTGTGGCGATGCTCCGCACAATTAGGGGTTAATTGTCGTACCTTTACACTGATATGGCACTGACACACGTGCATGCATTTCAAGATGCATTCTTGCAATATGATAACACATTCTGAACAACGGTATCTCCTGTCTAACTACCGTTAAAATGCGGCATGTATTAATCAATGTTTAACCAGCCAACTGCCTAATTTAACACCCTCTGGGGCTCCTAGACACTGATGTCGCCTCAGACACCCTCTCAAAAGATAAACTTTTATCTGCATTACACATGTCTGTTTAGAAGTGCCAGCCTGAAATAGTATAGAGTAAAAAATTACCTTCATATTTTACAAAATGAATCTTGTCGATCTAAGCATTGTATACCGGGAATAAGCAAAGTCATGTTTCTGGCCCACTTTAACACAGCAGTAAGAATTACCGTGATTATATGTGTGTTTATCATTGCAAAATGTTGAATTGCTAACAGTGTGATCGATTGCATTTAATTTCCAAAACGACATATTGCATATTGGCACATACTTTTGTGCAAGTGTTTTATTACCAGTTCGTCCAAAATTGTATTTAGTATCAAGAGCGTTTACCTATATGCCACCTTGGCATAATATATCCTTAAATATAATTATTAAAAGAGAAATACAGCTTTTCACTTTGTCATGAAGCAAATAAATTATGTTTTTATTATATCGCCAAATACATTATCAAATAAAGTGCGCACCATAACACGTTTTAATTTCAGAATAGGGTTGTAACTCTAAATAATAATGTTGCTTCCTAATTTATTTGAGAAAATCGTAATTTCATTCAGCAGAGTTTCAGATCAGATGCGTAAAATTAAAACTTCTTCAATTCTCCACCAAACCCTATGTTGTGACCACTCTTTAGAATCGTCTCAAAGAGACGATTCTAAAGAATGGTGTCAACATACGCTCGTATGGTTTGTTGGAGAAATGACAATTTTAGTATTTATCTGTAGCTCTGGTTCAGGAATAAGTTTTACATACTACGGTCAATGTTTGCTCCCCGTCTTAACCCTTTACTGGACGTCTCATGCAAGAAATAATGACATCATGAACATTAATTAGCTGCATTGTTATATACAGAAGACCAGATTACATGCGTATATTGAAACATTTTCAAGACAATCTCCTTTATTTCTCCACCAAACCCTATGTAATGACACTCGTCGAAGAGACGATTCTAAAGAGTGCTCACAACACAGTGTTTGCTGGAGAAATGACGATGTTTGTATCCGAGTATGCACATTTATCTGTTGCTCTGTGTATTATGTACATGTATATTTATTTATAACAACAGTATACATGTACACGCTTGCACAAGCTGTATAAAGAAGACATGCTCTGTTCTATAATGGCATTTGAAAACAGACATGTTTGGTAATGGCAGAAGCTGTAGAAACAGATCTACGCAAATCCTCAAGCAAAAAGAGCAACTTCTGATCAGACGGCTCGTAAGGAGGCCATCTGGTCGATCTGGGTTTACTTTGTTTGCAAAGGTGCTAAAAGGCTTCTTCATGGAGAAAGGACTAAATCCACGGATCTCTCGAGAGTTGTTCAATAAGATAACGCATAAAAGTAATTCGAACAAAATATTTCATATCTTTGTAGGTAATAAACTAATGAAAATAAAAGTTATTCCAATCAATTTTGATTTTTTTAATGTATTAACAGCGTCTATACAGAGTCAAATATTGACTTCTAACTGGCGGACTTTATGTGATGATAAAATTACATAAACTTTTTATTATTTTGATGGGATTAGAAAAACCCAATCCGAGGAAGGCAAAAAACTAATTACATTTATTCACTTCATTCATAGCTTATTTAATCTGAGTGAGTGAGCATCATTTCATTGTCATTGTATCCCAAGCAATATTCATTCAATGGGCATTACCGGGAATAAAATGTTAAAGTTGATATCCCTGTCCACATAACGCGGCTTCGTTAGAAAATTAACTGTCACTTAACATCCAGTGAAACTAAACAAGATGTCTGAAGACCAAGAAATCTGATAGCTCCTTTTGTTTCCCGTCGAAATTTATGGCATTGACCCTTAATCTGCAGAATAATTCAAACTGGTTCCATCTTTTCCGAATATTAATTAAACAAAAAATTGTATCAAAATTTATCACTGAAGAAAATTATTTGTACGGCAAACAGGACAGACCATGGTGAATGGATTCCCTAGGGAACCCTTTGATCTGGGTTTGCACTTTTTACGAAGGTCATTTATACTCGGTTCCCGCGCAGTCACCTTTACTGCGCTATACAGTGTAAATGCGCATTGCATAAAAAATGGTTTGTGGATCGTCCAAATAACTCGATGTCTTTCCAGTTTCAATACTGTTTGAGCGCGATTATTCAATATGTTGGAAAAAACATCAAAGAAAAGAAATTTTAGCAGACTGTGAATTTCGCAAACAAAAAAGGGTAAAAAGTTAATACCCACAAAGCAATGCGCGAATATATCAGTCGCTTCCTTCCGCTCTCTGGGAATATCCATTAAATTGCACAGAACTGAAACCGAAGAAGTGCGGATCGCCAGAACAAAATCACTTAATGTTGTCTTCCGGGTTATTTACACGATTACGACACCGCTCGGTGCTTCATAAATTCTACAGTAATCGTGATAACTGCTATCTTTATTGTGCCGTTACCATGGCTTTGTCAATTATGCGATCTTATAACACCATAAAGTCTAATTAAACCTCAGAGAACATTTTCAAGATGGACAAAAAGCACTATTGCACGTCGGAAAGAGGGTAATATTTCACTGGTTTCCCCTTGGTTTTGTAATGCATGACGCAAAAATTTGTGAAAATATCTGATAATAAATACCAATCAAGGCAGCATCTGGTGACAGGCTTTGAACGGAACACTACGAGTCATTTGTGTATCAAATTATTGTAATGTCTGGTATCTGATGTTCGTAATAGACTGTGTGAATATGCATTACGCTAAGAAATAACAGAACTTAATGATTAAATATTTAATAAATAGCTACTTTGGGATTAACGTGTCGTTTTCAATTATATTAGTGGAATTAGCATTTTCTCTCTTCTATCGCCTTCATTATTGTCATTATTTTCATCGACAACTTCATTATTACCAACAACATTTTCGTAGTTGCCATATTTATCATCAGTGTCGTTAAAATCATCATCGTCGCCGTTATCGATATTCTTGTCTTGTCGCCAATATACAGCAACTGATATAACTTTTAGGTCTAAATTCCTGTGCAAAAAAATCTAGTGCCAGATCTGTCATTTATGCCTGACCTTCTAATTGGAAACAATGATAAAATGGAAAAGTCAGATTATGTAGACGGCACATGGTCATGGTAATTAATTTTTCAAGGCAATTACAGGAGAAAATGCATTGTGCTTACAGTTACATGATGTCTGCTAAAACATGAGAGTATAAAATGTGACAAATTCACAATATGATGATACATACATGTAAACTAAAGAAATAGGTATAAAAATTTTGGTATGAACATATCTTGATTAACACTCACTGAGAACAGTATCAGTGATCTGGTTCACAACAGTTTAATGTGAAGAGAGAGAGATTTTTCTTAAAATGGGCATATGTTTTTTGCAGTCGAGTCTCTTATCTGCCTTTGTCAGCAGCAATTAAAACCTCCGCCATTTTATCTTCTTTATAGAGTATATTATCTAAATGGTGTAAAGTTGTAAGGATTTACTAATTAGTAAGGTTAAATGGCGACAAGTGTGATATTGTACGGTCATGTCCGTCGCTTTCGCGACGGACATATAAGACCGTACAATATCCCACACATAACTAATACCATTATCATTATTTTCATGATTTTTATGAGCATCATCCTAATTATCCTTAGTATTCGGACACCCAGTCGTCACGGTCCACCAGTTTGTACTGTTAAATGAGTCAGTTTGGAACCTTGTTTACAACTTTAAATTGGATTGACGTAGTAGAAAATAGCACAGACCCAGATCAAATGGCTCCTGAATAGCAAATAGTGAATACCCTGATCAAACAACTTCTTCAGAAGCCGTTTGGCCTGGGTCTGCACTATTTACATGTATTTGTCTTGCCAAATACTCAGGGTTATTAGGGTGTCATTATCATCGTCACCAAAATGGTTTTGATCTTTTCACATAAGCGTGAAATGACGAGTTGAAACTTTGTTCCAACACTTAGAACTGACTGGCTCACACTTATACTGCAACCCCCCCCCCCCCCCCCTCTAGACCTCTAGGAGCGTTCTGCACCCCTTCCACCTTGCATTAAGCAGCCAGTTGTCTTAAAGTATCTAATCTTACTCTACTGCAACTCCGGTCTAGAGGTGTTTTACTGTAATGACAATTCAATAAGATGTTGTTATTTCTGTCATTATTTAGTATATGTAGATACACATCCGGTAATGAGGCCAAACCGTATTTCAATCCAATTAAGTAATTATTTTCCAATGGTTTTTGTGTTTTAAAACTTTCATCCTTTCCAAATAAATTTAAATAAATTAGCTACATACTGCATAAAAAAGTTTTAAATTCAGAGATGATGAATTTTAATCTCTTAGTCGCATTCGTTATACAATACATTATGTAATGTTTTGAATAATAATGCATGTTCATGTACATGTCTGAACAATGTATATTTTGTATATACACGCATTTACACCTAATGTACTAATATCAGGCCTTTAGCCATACAAGGATAAGTACAAAACAATGTCTATGAAAAACTTGATTAATAACACTCTCATAAAATAGATATTGGCTAAAACAAGATAAACATCTACACAACACCAATCTGATATTGAATGTGACAATGTAACGCTTGTATTATCTGTATTTGTATGTTTGTATTTATTGTGATGAGCTGTAATTATTAAACCAAATAAATATTCCAAAACACATGGCAGAGCTACAGATAAAGGTGTGTACCCAAATACTAAAATCGTCCTTTCTCCACCAAGCCCTATACTGTGACCACTCTTTAGAATCGACGGTTCTATAGAGCGGTCACAGTATAGGGTTTGGTGGAGAAATAAAGAGTTTGATAGAGAAATAAAGGAGTTATTTTTGAACATGTTTTGATTTACGGATCTCATCTGGAGCTCTCCCATGGTATATTCATTTTCTCTGCAAACATACAATCAAAGCGACAAATAGTTAGGTACCTGATCAGACGCCGAGTTACTCCGTTACTGTTTGGAAAGACAAAGTCGGTTTTCACCAACAGCAAGTTAAATGTTACCACACATGGCCGAGTTACGTAAACCCTTTACTCCACGAATATCCTTGTTAGAAATAATTACATCATGAATATCAATTAAATTAAGTGTTATAATAGCCCATGGACAAGGGAAGTTTTGGCCATGGCAGAAGCTGTAGAATCAATATCTATATTAAGCAAACAGAGAAGACCCTGATCAGTTCCAATAGGAGACGTCTGATCTGGATGTATCCTGTTTGCAAAAGTAAATGGTTAATAGACATAAAATGGGTTATCTTGCTATCTCTTTCAATTACTACTGAGCGCAATAAAACTCGTGCAAAACTATTTTTGTTTTGCATATGCTTGCAGCGTTGCGCAATGTACCATATAGTGCAAAAATAAATTGCGTTTCACCTAGAAGCTGTGCTCATAACGTAATAAGTGTTGTAATTGTCATAGTGCTGACTCGTGTCGTAACAAACGAAGTGTCCTTAACTCTTTTATCGCCGAAGTCGCCAGGGGCTTTCAGGGTTGGTTTGCTGCAATGGGCGACTCTATGGTTACATTTGCACACAGTTTGATCCAGATGAGACGCCGAGTAACTCGGCGACTCATTAGAATCCAAACTGTTTGACACACCACTAACGTTTTAAAGAAGAAAGTGAAGGAAAATCCACTCTGAAATTTAAAGCAGACGACACTGTTTTCAGACGAATATTATTTGGTTATTCATATTTGACATTTATACTCAGTTGAATACAGTAGCAATTATTACAAATGATAGATGTTGCATGAAATTACATGTCCGTTTTTGCTTACCACAAAATAGACACGCGCTTTATCCAAATACGCCATGAATAGTCATGCAACAAACTACAGTGCTCCCTCCCTACAACGGCCCTCTCAATAACGAGTCCCTCCTTACAACAACGCATGTCACTGTTTCCGAAACAACAAGGCTCAAGAAACAACTTTTTTCCATCGTATTTTCGTTATGCCTCTATCAAACCCTATGTTGTGACCACTCTTTAGAATCGTCACTTTGTGACGATTCTAAAGAGTGGTCACAACATAGGGTTTGATTGAGGCAGAACGGTTTTAGTTCTCGAAATTCACCTGATCTGAGGATCTGCAAACAAGCTATAACAACTCCCTCTGAACAACACATATAATATTCGTATCCCAAGGGGTGTCGTTGTAGAGAGGGAGCACTGTATGATATCATGAAGGTTAATTAGATTAACCCTTTCGCTGCCAAACTCTGTCGTCTGTTACAAATTTCCATTCTTTTGATTTTCTTCATTTTCATTTCAAAAACATAGTAACAGTAACAAACAGTTTGGATCCTGATGAGACGCCGAGTTACTCGGCGTCTCATCTGGATCCAAACTGTTTGCATAGGTAATCACAGACCCGGCATTGGCAGCGAAAGTAGGGTTAATGTATTAATAGCACATGAACATGACAATGTTTGACCATCACAGAGACTGTATGGCCAGAGCTATACAATTCCATAAACAAACAAGGCAGACCCAGATCAGACGGCTCAAAATCAAAATGATTGTGATGATATTATTTGTGACATGGGTTGAACCAATAATCAATAGATTTTGAATGACGACTGTACAGAGGATTTACTGTAGTAGACATCGAGTGGTGGGAAAGAGATAAGTTGCCTTTATTCTTTCTGTAACCCCTACCCCGTTGTTAAAAAAATGTCTGCTCAAATTTGGATCTGGTGCAAGTTTGACTTCTTCCAAATCGATGAAACATTTGAGAAACTATTGATCGAGTCTCAAACAGTTCGGGTCCTGGTGAAACCCCTCGTTATTCGGTGTCTCATCTGGATCCAAACTGTTTGTAAACGTGAGTCAGGCCGCGAATAGCAGTTAATAAAACTACTTTTTCCTGAGGGTATTTTGTGGCATCACAGCTCAAGCTCCTCGAAGATACAACTTCAATCGTAGTACGTGCTCCAGGTACACATGCACCCATATGAACCACAATGAATCTGCAGAGTGTGTGAGAAAATGTATGATCATGAGAAATCACTATTCTTATTCTTTTCATATTACCATGGCTAATTACGCGTCTTGTTCCTGTTACATGTATGTATTCCGTTGACCATTTTCGATTCGATTCCATATGCAGAAATAACTGGATCTAGGAAAGTGGTGTACATTAAAACTGTCCTATAAATACCACTCAAAGGCAATTTAATATTTGAACTTTTACAGAATACAAAATACAGTCTATTTCATTTTCCTTTTCCCATATTATTTCAGAAAGTCTGGCCCAGATCTTACTTTGGAATCCATCTATTGTTCATGTGGAGGGACACGGCAAACCAAATATTTGCTGGGATATACCATTGGCATTGATGGGTTCAACAAACAGTGCACACCCCGGTCAGAGGGCTCCTTCAGGAGCCCTTTAATCTGGGTCTACACTGTTTGCCTATGACATTGTTAACCCATTCCTACATAGGCTATTTTTAGATCCAACCTCTTTGATTAAATCTAGTTAATCTACCAAAAAGGAACATTTACTAGAGAAAAGGAAATATTCAGAATTGTGTACTTTTGGAAACATTGTGATAAATAGAGCATTTTCTCCATAGGAGCAAATGCTCTATTTATCACAATGGTTTCACAAAGTGACTTTTACAGAGGCGTCAAAGGGGGTCAATATGAGGGAATGGGTTAAGGGACACTGAGCACGAATGGGTTAAACTTTTACAGTTTCTTGTCATAATCTAAGACATACAAAACTATAAGCCGCCTCCGAAATAGCCTCAATGATAATTTTTTTATATACTTGTTTATAGCAAACATTGCAAAGTCAGATCGGTTGCGAATTTCTGATATTGTGGCCGGAATCCATGCAGTTTGTCTTTACAAAGTTATTTAAATGTTTTAATAGCAATTAACTAAATGAGAGAAAGCTAGCAGTGAAGACCAAGATCAGGGAGATTTTAAAACACCCATCTAACATACATGATAGCTTAATACAAGAAAAAAATCAGAAAACTCTATATATCTACTAATTAGATAGCATGCTTCACTATACACGTGCAAAGCATTATTGATTTATTGCAGCTTGCCAACTAAATGTGAACTTATTGTTTACATTTGTATTTTATTTATGCTGCATTTCAGTCAAATTTTAAGATTATTTGTCAGCCAACATCTCTTAACCCTTCGCTTGCTGAATTTTAAAACACATTTCTCCTTCTTTACCCATGCCCTGTTGTATAATTACATATATCTTCACTGTGTACAAGTATATCGCTGTGCAATCACAGCTGTGGAGTGCATTGGTTTCACAATCAAATTGTAAATAGTGCAGACCCAGATGAGACAGCTCCTGCAGGAGCTGTCTCATCTGGGTCTTCACTATTTACAGGTATGTATATTGACGTGAATAGCTAGCGAAGGGTTAAAATGGAATGGGATACAGTAGAACATGTTTTAAGCTGTCATCATAAAATGGTCTAATTGTGGGTGTGTAAGGCAGGCGGAATCTTAATGCAGGTCAAAAGCAATACAGAAAGCTAGGAACTTTCTGCATTACTTTTGCCATGGATTAAACAAGCACATGTCTATGTTCAATAAATGAATGACCGCTTAGAACAGGTTTTACTGTACATGTATATGCCATACCGGTACGTGTCTTTGGCATTATGTGTCAATTAGTTCTGAAGATTTCTTTATATCGATATGACCATTACATTTGCAGCGCGCCTTTCACATTATTTGTCAACTTGATTCTGAATGTTTATTTGCACGTGAATTGCTTTTATGATGCATTGCAAAGCGCCATTGACATTATTTGTAACTTAAATTCTAAAATACTTCTTTGCACGTGCATTGCATTTATGATGCATTTTCCACATGTTTGATGTTATGTGTAGACTAAAGTCCTTAATTATTCTTTACATTGGCATTGTTTTATAATGTATTATAACCCGCCTTTGAAAGTATTTGTTCTGAGACATTTGTTTACATTTGCACTGTGTCTTTATGTATGGTAACTCGCTTTCTTGTTGTTGGGACCATTGTTGGTGATTAAAGGTTCCAGTTTTCCCTACTTTGCAATTGCTATTTTATTAAAACTAAAAGAATACCATATCTACTTTTGGGCAAAACCCAGTCTATAGGAGCGGTCTGATCTGGGTCTACTTTGTTTGCAAAAGCGTAAAAAGGCGCATGTAAGGGACAAAGGGCAAATTACCAATAATGGTAAATAAATAACTACAAGTAAGCGAGTTACCATACATAGAGACACACTGCAAATGTAGAAAGGCGTAGCTATGGAGTAAAGGATTACCCTTACTTTGCCAGTGCTACTTGCTTAAAACTAAAATAATACCATATCTACATTTTGGCAAAACAGGGTCTACACTGGATCAACTTGGTAGGAAAATGTGTAGCAGACGAACTATCCGAAGCAGACTATATTTCCTGCAGGTATAAGTTCATATGCACTTAGAGTGGCAGCTTCTTTATCACCTGTTCACTTTTTTCCCTCGGGTGATCACTGTTCATAACTCAGCTGTAATATGACATGAACATAGTTCACAGGCACGAGATGAAAATACGTACAAAACATTAACTATTATCTATCAGAGCTCCAGATAAGATGTGTAAATTAAAACATTTTCAAGAATAACTCCTTTATTTCTCCACCAAACCCTATACTGTGACCACTCTTTAGAATCGTCTCGAAAAGACGATTCTTAAAGAGTGGTCACAGAATAGGGTTTGGTGGAGAAATGACGATTTTGGTATTTGGGCACGCACCTTTAGCTGTAGTTCTGTATTATCATGCTAATGATGTCCTTAAAGGCATTTACAAACAGCCTGTGTCTAAATGAGATGCCAAGTAACGCGGTGTCCCACCAGGACCTAAGTTGTTTGACACTCGGAACTAAGTAAAGCAAACAAATGCCAAGGAGAAGAGTTTGAGCGAACATACTTTGTGACAGAGTGTGAAAAGTGTTAACACTTGCCCCGTAAAGATGCTTTTTGGCACCTTTGTATATTGGCACCTTTGCAAACAGAGAAGATCCAGATCAAACGGCTCCATTATGAGCCGTCTGATTAGGACCTGTCCTGTTTGCTAACCAACTAGTATACGTGCATGTAGATCTAGTTCTGCAGGTGTTGCAGTGGTACAAAATGCTTTTGTTCATAATGACATTATAAAACATTAGCTTAATGATATTTATGTCGACATTGTTTTTCTTTCTTGAATATTCATTAGGAAAAGGGATTATACTTACCCTTACTACGTCATGTGCGAATCAATAATATCTTTGCTAATACATGTACAGCAAAACCCTTCAAAGCTATACTTTTTTTGTAAAAAAAAACCCAAAGAGAATACTTCAGGTTTTTTTTAGGAAATGTGAATTCTTAATGCTGGATGATGGTCGTACAGAAAGCTCCTTTGGGAACATTCTGCATGACTTTCAGCCGGTATTAAGCTGCCTCCTGTCTTACAAACCGACATGGATACTAATTTGAACGTAAATTTGGGAGGGGTTTACTGTAGATTGTTCCCGATCAGATGTCCAGTAACGTGACGTCTCAGTGGAATCTATTTGGCGCCCAGACCGTTGTGGTTTAGCCCTTTGAATGCTGAATACAGTAAAACCCCGCTAATGCGACCACTTAATAAACAACCATTGGTGTCGTTTAAAGCAGGTGGTTGCTTAATGCAGGACAAAAGTAATGCAGAAAGCTCCTCTGGGAGCTTTCTGCATTACTTTTGTCCTGCATTAAGCTACCACCTGCATCTAGTACCCAGAATTATACCTCTTTTAGGTGGTCGCATTAGCGGAGTTTTACTGTATTTAGTGTGGAATGGTCCATCATTATTTTATCGGTAGAGTCCATGCATTATGGAATGATAAAATTTGCGAGTTTTTTGAATGACAAACAGTGAAGACCTTGATCTTAAGGGCCACACTCTGATCTGGGTCTACATTGTTTGCAAATACCAGTACACACTGGCCCGCATTCAAGCGGTTAAGAAGAAATTAGAACTCGACTTTGAAAATAAGCAGACGACCGTTTTGGCAGCAAATTATTACTTATCTGAGAGATTAAATTGAGAACCTGGCACCAATTTATTCCATGTCTTCTCTGTCCCAATTTTACACTTCAGAACTAAACAAAGAAATGATGGAGTACGGCGTATTAAATTTATGTAAATAAAATTGCGCAACACATTTACCCTTAACTCTTAAACCTTTCTAGAAATACAACAGAATGTTAAACCAATGCCAAACTTTGGTAGAACAAAAGAATTCTCTTATGCAAATTATTCTGTTAACATTCTACTAGAAAGTTACGTGGTAGTTGTGTTCGCATTTCAGTCGTCAACATATTTAGCACAGGTGACAGTCCGGGTGGTGTAAGCCTGATTCTGCGTCACTGAACAGAACCGAAGCCAAGTGGCGTAGTAGCACAAGATTTTCCCACGGTTTACAAACACCAATATCTATATTGCAGAATCACATGCTCTGTGGTTTCTAATATAATGCGTTTTCTACAAACCATAACATACTACAGATTATATCATAGCGAAGAATTACTCTTTCACACTTCATGTGCAGCCAAAGCATCCTCACGAGTGTTTAGACACCATGCTAGCACCGAAATCAATCGCTACATCTTAGACAAAACACCAGGAATACCTTTGATATTTCCCTCAGTTGTCACCAATCTGGACATCCATCGATTGCTTTTGACTGATGGAAGCAGTTTGACAGCCCTAAAGGTCTAAACAATAAATGTGAAACACGTGTGCACAAATACTGCAACACAGAAACATCATTTTGTTTAACTCTTTATCTGATGAGTAATCATGTAAGAAATAATGACATCGTGAATATTTATCAGCTGATTTTATAGTATGGTATATGAACATGGGAGTTTGTGCCAATGGCAGAAATTTTACAATAAGATCCATGTTCAAACCAAACAGACCCCCCTGCGGGATCCAAGTGATATAGGTCTTATCTGTTTACAAAGATTCTAAAGGTGTCTATATGCGTCTCTATATTGGTTAGCAAAGAATTAGATTGATATGGGATGGAATATAACAGTCTGTCATCTACAGGAACTGCATGATCTGGGTCTACTCTGTTTACAAAGATGGCTAAAGGTGTTAAAGCATACAGCAATGCACTCACTACTAATCATATGTAAGTGCACATTTAATACAATATTGTATCGGTGTGCATTGTATCGTTTGAACACTTTACCTGACAGAGACACCTTTAGATGCGATGTTTTACTGAACACTTTACCTGACAGAGACACCTTTAGATGCGATGTTTTACTGAACACTTTACCTGACAGAGACACCTTTAGATGCGATGTTTTACTGAACACTTTACCTGACAGAGACACCTTTAGATGCGATGTTTTACTGAACACTTTACCTGACAGAGAAACCTTTAGATGCGATGTTTTACTGAACACTTTACCTGACAGAGACACCTTTAGATGCGATGTTTTACTGAACACTTTACCTGACAGAGACACCTTTAGATGCGATGTTTTACTGAACTATTTATCTGACAGAGACACATTTAGATGCGATGTTTTACTGAACTATTTATCTGACAGAGAAACCTTTAGATGCGATGTTTTACTGAACTATTTATCTGACAGAGAAACCTTTAGATGCGATGTTTTACTGAACTATTTATCTGACAGAGAAACCTTTAGATGCGATGTTTTACTGAACTATTTATCTGACAGAGAAACCTTTAGATGCGATGTTTTACTGAACTATTTATCTGACAGAGAAACCTTTAGATGCGATGTTTTACTGAACTATTTATCTGACAGAGAAACCTTTAGATGCGATGTTTTACTGAACTATTTATCTGACAGAGACACCTTTAGATGCGATGTTTTACTGAACTATTTATCTGACAGAGACACCTTTAGATGCGATGTTTTACTGAACTATTCATCTGACAAAGACACCTTTAGATGCATGTTTTACTGAGCACTTTATCTGACATAGACACCTTTACATGTTTTGCAAACAGAGTAGACAAAGAGCAGACAGCCCATGTTACAGTCTTTCCCTAACTCATTCAGTTCTTTCCTAGCCAATTGCCTAATAAAGAAACTTATGAAATATTTTAGTTCCGATTCTACAATTTCTGCCATGACACTACACCCGCTGTTCAAACGACAGTAAAACCTCTCCATAACAGCCACTAAATTGTGTTAATTAGTTGGTATTTAGGGCAGGTGGCTGCTTAAAGCAAGGTGAAAGTAGGAGCGTTCTGTTTTACTTTCACATTGCTTTAAGCAGCCATCTGCCTTTAACACAAACTATTTAATGTAATTTATTGGTCGTTATAGAGAGGTTTTACTTTACCTCCATACAAGTTCGGCTGATAAGTATTTATCACTGGCACTTGATCGAAACAGACTATAGTTGTGTAATATAATAGTTATATCATATACATGATGTAGTGTATTAATGTACTAGTTGCTATAAATAAACTACGAGCGTATAGTCTTTTTCGATCAAGTGCCAGTGGTATTTATATATTCATTATTCCTTACATCAATATTCATCAGGCAAGGGGTTAAGCACATGTACAACTACTTTGCTTTGAAGGTTAAATCAAAATGAAGAAAGTCTAGCACCTGAAAATCATGAGAGCAAGAAATATACGAAGTAAATGTACTAGAATGAAAACCCCATGAAAATGAATAAATAAATATCAGCGTGGAGTGTCACGATGCAGAAAATTTGTTGGGAACATAAAGCATTAGAATTGATTATGTACGGTCAGGTGCATTGATTGTCTATACGTTTATTAGTGATCGTTATATCTGGAACAGCTTGTGCCATTAAATTCTGTCTGACTTTGATGTTTTGGTATGAACTAATTCTGCGTGACTTTATATTATTCCTGTGCTTGGTGATTATTAGTTCAGGTGAGCGCCATAAAAATGATAGTAGAATTGAAAGACCGCTTTCTGCTACAGTGTATTTTCCTTCGATAAATTGATGTAAATAGAGGGGGCATTTGAACATTTTGGATTCGAATCTGGTACCAGGTAATTAATTTTGTAGTCTGACCATGTTCTAGTACCAGGTAGTTTGTTGTCTGACCACGTTCAGCGTATTTGATACAAAGCCTATACCGAGCAGACAAACTTTTAGAGCAGAGGACAAAAGCAGCCAGCGTCAGTCAGTTGAAATGATATTGTCTTCTTATGAACAAACATGACAGTGGCCGATACTATATGTTAATATGCAGAACTCCCCCTTAACGATCTAATGCAGAATTTCTAAACAGCTTTTGAACTAGGTTAAACTACCGATCAAGATTCGCGAATCGGCACATTTGTGTTCCAGTTTGAGTTTTCAGATTATGCAAAATTAAAAATATTGAAATATAAATATTTAAGACGGATGGAAATGTTTCACTGCAGACGACAATTTCATAGCAGAATAATACTTAAACTAACGGAAATAAAGCGTCAAAATGGTTTAATAAATGCATACCGGCGTATTAACCCTTTAACGCGCGGGAACCCAGTACAGAAGACATTTGCAAACAGTGTAGACCCAGATCAAAGAAATTCTAACGGAGCCCTTTATCATAAAAAATCATTTTCTTCAGGGATACATTTTGATACAAGTTTTTGTTTAATTAATATTCAGATAGGGGAGCCAGTTTTAATTATTCAGGTTAAGGATCTAACGGGCACATATGTTGCCACCAGTAATGAAAAACTGTTATCATGCACATGCACCCTATTTCAAATGGATACCTTTTAACTATGTCGCTGTCAATGACGAATATGTATTTATCTATTCAAACAGTTTGCATCCAGATGAGACGCCGAGTTACTCGGTTTCTCATCAGGTTCAAAACTGTTTGTGACTGTGATAATAGTTTTTTCATCAAGAAGAATGAAAATTAAACCATGTTTATTGTAGCAGACGACAAATGTTGCAGACGACAATACATGGCAACGAAAGTGTTAACAAGAAAACCTTTCTGCAAAGTGTTACTTACGGCTGAATAATTATAGCAAACTCATCACAGAAGAATTAACACATGGATCGGTGATCTTGTAAGATATTTCAGCACCTAGACTGGGTCTCGACTTTAAACCAGTCACAGGTGAAGCAAGAACTGATCGTCATTTGTAAACAGCTTTGATCCAGACGAGCCGCCGAGTAAGTCTCATCTGGATCCAAGACTCGGTCAGTAGTTTCTCAAACGTTTTGATGAACTGAAACTAATTAAATAATGCAGCAGAGCATAGTTGAAGCATACATCATTTTGACAGCACACTATATAAGGATCACTCATTTTTATAGCACACTATATAAGGATCACTCATTTTTACAGCACACTGTATAAGGATCACTCATTTTTACAGCACACTATATAAGGATCACTCATTTTTACAGCACACTATATAAGGTTCACTCATTTTTACAGCACACTGTATAAGGATCACTCATTTTTACAGCACACTATATAAGGAGCACTCATTTTTACAGCACACTGTATAAGGATCACTCATTTTTACAGCACACTATATAAGGATCACTCATTTTTACAGCACACTATATAAGGATCACTCATTGTGCGATCTGCAGATCTATCTGCTTACAGTAGAATCTGCATTGAGAGGCCTTAAAATAGGTCTAATCACGGGTATGTAAGGCATATGGTAGCTTAATGCAGGTCAAAAGTAATGCAGAAAGCTCCCGTAGGAGCTTTCTGCATTACTTTTGTCCTACATTAAGCAACCACCTGCTTTCAAGACTCCAATGTTCAATAAATGAATGGCAGCCTAAGACAGGTTCTACTGTATTGTTTTTCAAAGCGACTGAGTTTACTGTGTACAGCTTAAAAAGGTATCCGTGTGGAAACTTCAGATACTGTGTCCTGCCTTACGGCTGAAAGCATCGTGATAGTGATTTTATATTTATTGTATATCTATTGCATATCTTTCATTGACCGTGTAAACAATCATGTGGTTCCTATCGGTTAGTGATTTTATATTTATCGTATATCTATTGCATATTTTTCATTGACTAGATGGACAATCATGCGGTTCCTTCTGGTTAGTGATTTCATATATATTGCATATCTGTCATTGACTAGATAGACGATCATGCGGTTCCTTCCGTTTAGTGATTTCATATTCATTGTATATCTCGTATTTTGCATATCTGTCATCGACTGGATGGACAATCATGCGGTTCCTTCCGGTTAATGATTTCATATTTATTGTTTATCTTTTGTATATCTTTCATTGACGGGATAGATAATCATGCGTTTCCTTCCGGCTAGTGATTTTATATCTATTGTATATCTATTGCATATCTTTTATTGTCTGGATAGATAATCATGCGGTTTGTTCCGGTTAGTAATTTCATCCATGTGCAGCGCTTTTGAACGCACATATCCTGTGTGAAAAGAGCGCTATATAAATGTGGTATAATAATAGTAAAGTAATATTACAAATTCTAACTAACGCTTATCGTAACTTGAAGTTGCGACAGCCATATTTTATAACTTGCGATAAGTTATTTCGTACGAACTGCGTCTTAACTGCTGCATACTTGAATGTGCGATAAATTCGACTTAGTAGGCATTGGCGTAAATTAGCACTTTTGATAATGTTGGCTGTAGGATATTTAGTAAAACGGATCCCTGGTCAGACAAGAATTACTGTTCTCTCTAGTTCTATTATTATCAGAAAAATGTGAGTTGTGGACAGTGAACACTTTAGTGCGGTCAATCCAGGAGCATAGCTGAATCCACAGGGGGCCAATTCGTGGGTCTACATGGTCTAAAAAGTCCCCAAAAATGATTGGATCGATTTAGTGTTATATTAGGTGTATATAATATAACACTAAATCGATCCAATCATTTTTGGGGACTTTTTAGACCATGTAGACCCACGAAATGGCCTCCTGTGAATCCAAATGCAATGCACCGTGGCTATAGGGAAACGGGGGGTGGGGGGGGGGAGATGCTCCCCCGGGTAAATTTAAAATGGTGTAGTTTTGAAATCATTGTGATAAATAGATCATTTGTTCCTAGATGTGCAAATGCTCTATTTATCACAATGGTTTCAAAATGTGACTTTTACAGAGGCGTCAATATGAGGGAATGTGTTCAAGCTTACATGACAAGACAGAACGTTTATCAAAGTCTACCCCTCCATCCTTAGCCATCGATTCTTGTTCCATTTTTGGCCATAATAATGTTTTAACCTTTCAGATTGATGTTCAGCACGTGCGTAAATGAGTATCGCTAGCTACGCCCCTGCATTCGTAGTCCTTTCTAATGTAGTAGAAGCGCGAACATATCGACACGGTGGCCAGCCAAATATCAGTAACGCGACATAGACCATCGTTCTAACCCATTCCCCCATAGGCTGTTCTAAAAGACAGTCTCATAAAATAAATCTATCGAAAAGGGACATTTACAAGAGAATGGGAATATTCTAGAATTGTGTAATTTTGAAACCATTGTGATAACTAGAGCATTTACTCCTATGGAGTGACTGCTTTATATGACATAGTGGTTTCCAAAAAACGACTTTAACAGACACGTCAAAAGGCATCAACATGGGGGAAAGCGTTAACCCTTTACTCTATGAATAGCCGTGTCAGAAAGAATGACATCATGAATATTGATTAGATTTTTATTATGGCAAATGAATACAGGAATGGCAAAAACTGTAGAATCAGGTCTATATTTTGTCAAAAGGAAATAGAGCATACCCTGATCAGGCGGCTCCTAAAGTAGCTATCTGGTCTGGGTCTATGCTGTTTGCAATGGCGTGGAAATGCGTATTTATGGAGTAAAGGGTTGAACTACATTAATCGTACCCATTCACCTTTGTCACGTGATGTGGTCAATTCGTCACTCTATGTGTTTACTGCTAATTCATTGATCCTTTATCATTATCCTGCTGAAAAATATATGCCAGCTTAACCCATTTAAGAAATGAATGACGTGCTCCCGGTGTTCATGAGGTTATGCAACGCATAGCTTTACGAGCAAAGTTAGTGAAGCCCGAAGGGCTTCACGTAAATCTTTGCTCGTAAAGCTATGCGTTGCATAACCTCATGAACACAGGGAGCACGTCATTCATTTCTTATATTTATATTCCATTGTATTTCTTATATTTCAACGGATCGGGTATTGAAATGAACGTTCATGGGAAAGTGCAACTTTCTTTTTAGAATAAGGTTATATAAGGGCGTTGCAGAGCGAATGTAAATATTTCCACATAGGTTATCTTTATGTCCAACCTCTTTGAATATATCTACCGAAAAGGAGCATTTACTACAAAAAGATATTAATATTAGTTGTGTAGTTTTGAAACCATTGTGATAAAGAAAAGCATTTGCTCCTGTGGATCAAATGCTCTAATTATCACAATGGTCTCGAAAAGTGACTTTTAAAGAGGCGTCAATATGATGGTATGGGTTAAACTCACATCTGTTGCGATTTTTATTACTTCGATGAAGTAGATCCTTAACCCTTTATTCGATACAGACGCATTTTGGCTTCTTCGCAAACAGGGTGGACCCGAATCAAACGGTTCATGTAGAAGCCGACTCATCAGGGTCTCGTCCGTTTGCTTATGAAAGTATATAAATACAGTAAACCCCCGCTAATGCGACCACCAAAAAGGGGCATAATTCTGGGTGACGGAGGCAGGTGGTAGCTTAATGCAGGACGAAAGTTATGCAGAAAGCTCCTATAGGAGCTTTCTGCATAACTTTCGTCCTGCATTAAGCAACCACCTGCTTTAAACGGCACCAGCGGCTGTTTATTAAGTGGTCGCATTAGTGGGGTTTTACTGTATGTTCTAGTTCCTGCCATGGTAATAAAAGTGTTCTGTTCATCATAACAATTCAGCTAGTATTCATGACATCATGTTTTCATACATGAATGAATATGAGAAAGGGTTGGCTGAGTATAAACTCAGAACAAACAACTAGACATGTATTTGATATATTTTTCATATATAAATACCTCTTCCTTAACCACATGACTCCGGTTTCAAAATGATAAAAAAATGTCTTTATATTCATTGATTACCCCTTTAATGCCTCTGATAACATTGTAGACCCAGATTCCACAACTCTTGTAGGAGCTGTCTGGTCAGGATGTGTCCTGTTTGCTAATGTAATTATACAGATGTGATTCTACAGTTTTTACCAATGCCAATACGCCCTGTGTTCATATTCCAGTATACAAACGCGTCTAATTAATATTCATAACGTCATTTGCTAGTACAGAACAGAACAGAACAGTACAGAACAGAACAGAACAGTACAGAACAGAACAGAACAGAGTATTTCGATATTATATTATTATGATTAGAATTTGAATCGTTTGACTCTTGTTACAACATGGTATGTTTTCAAAACACGGTGACCCCAAACAAACGTACAGACGATATGCCCCGCACTGTTTTTAAAATCTTTAAATAACACTAGTGCGGAGCATTTCATTTTTTTTTTTCTGTGTATTTTGCAATACGTCTTAAATTGGGAGAGGGTCAAATACCATTTTCAGCTCGTTGTGACCTAGTACATATGTTGCTTTTGAACTCAATCATAGCAAACCTTTATCCGTAACCATTTGATGGAAAATGGGCCGAGCGTGGCCAACAACCTTACCAGATCGTTTTGGTCAATGAATTTTGTTTTAAAAACATTAATTAATATTTAAAAAAAATCATTTCACAATGGTTTATTTACAAAGAATTCGAAGACCTCTGAGATATTCTGTGTCAAAAAGCTTCTGAAAAACTTGGAAGTAAATAAAAATGTCTCAAGTTCAGAATTTGAGCAGATCTTTTGCCATGATGTATGTTTAGCTATTAACAATTGCATTGGCATGTATCAACTGATTGGTCATCGGGTGCTAAGACATTTCACACCTCAGCATTACGTTAGCTGCTTAAATGAAATAACCTGACAACCGCCGCGCTTCCCCTGTCAAAATCGGTATCTCATTAATCTGTATCACACTAAAAAATGTCTGCTCAAATCTGTACCTGGTACAATTTTGCCTAGACCAAGCTTTTGGGAACTTACTGACCGAGTGTCAAACAACTTGGATCCTGATCAGACGCCGAGTTACTCGGCGTCTCATCAGGATCTAAGCTGTTTGTAAATACTAGTCAGGTGGCGGGTAGCGGGGTAAGAGTTTAACAAGCCACTTTGTCAAGACATTCTTCAATTATTGCAGATATCCTTTCTTATCTCAAACTTAGATCATAGTAGAAACTACTGATGTCATAATTTCCCATTTAACCTTAAACTTGATACAAAACTTCACCTGTCTGTTGCATATATTATTGTCTTGTTATATTATTAGAACATGGTTATTCTCTATTTCAAGGCTCGGAATTGGAGTCTATTTGCTTTCAATTTACGTGTAGTTATTTTAGAATATAAATCAGCATTTAAATTCTGAAGGGAAGTGATCCTCCGAGAGCAAAATTTGCAACACAAAAAGAGAAAATTGCAGACTCGGTTTTATTGAGTCTGTTTATGAACAGTAACTGAAAGTGCAACACTGCTCACGCCCCCTAGCACCTACTTATTAACTACTATTTTTATTTACAGATTGTAACTTTAAATTTGAAATTTTAAAATTTTGGTTTGAATTTATATTCTAAACGAGGGTTTCTTCTTCAAATCATCAAAAAGTTGATTTATAACCAAATTATTTTTACATATGGGGTTTTGTCCGCTTTGCCACAATTGGCAATGGGGTTTTGTCCATATGGGATTTTGTCCTATGGGGTTATGTCCTAATGGGGTTTTATCCACATGGGGTTTTGTCCTACACCCCACCCAAAGCCTGGGGAGGAAACAAATGCTTGAAAAATTGGAAACGACTACAACAATATCAAGGTTTACACTGTTCTCTGAAAGAAACAACACAAAAAAATCATGTTTACAAATACATGTACACGTAGTGTGGATGTAGATGGAATGTTTAGTCGCTCGTACCTTGATCAGGATCCAAAGTATTGTTTGTTTTACACAGCTGTTTTCGAAAAGAAGTATATTCTTTGAGTAGTGAAGCATGCGACATTATTGCAGACAACAGTAACAACGTCAATATGTAGAGATTAAAATACTGGCCGCAAGGAATTAACACTTACCTCGCTGTGCAACAACATGTCTGCTCAAATTCAGATCTGGTGTAATATTGACTACTTCAAGCTTTTGTGAAACTACTGACCGAGTGTCAAACAGCTTAGATCCAGATGAGACGCCGAGTTGCTCGGCGTCTCATCTGGATCTAATCTGTTTGCAAATGCGAGTCGAGTCTTGGATAGCGGACTAATGATTTACATTATCCTTATTGACTGATGACATGGCGGCGGTTGTTATCCAATTATAGAGGTAAATTTGAGATGAGAGACAGGCAGGGCTACTAAACTGAACCTCACACAAAAGTGGCTGCTTAACCCTTTCCTCTATAATGACGCCTTTATATACCTCTGTAATAGTCACTTCTTGAAACCATTGTGATAAATAGAGCATTTGCTCAATAGGAGCAAATGCTCTATTTATCACAATGGTTTCATTGCTACTCAATTCTAGTACTTTCCTTTTCTCTAGTAGAGACTCTTTTTTGGGTAGATTTATTCAAACTCTGTCCAGAGTAAAGGGACCCAGGTGTGATTCAAACAGTTTGTATCTAAACATAGCTTTTGAGGGATTGGGTTTTAATTTAACTTGAAAACCATGCAGTAAGGTCCAAAATGAGCTTACGGAATGACTTTCATCATGCATTACACCACTTCCTGCCTTAAACGGATATATTGTTGCTCGGTAATTTAGAATTTAGGACAATAAAACGCTCTTCTCTGTCGTGCATTCTTTTAATTAAGCAAACATGGAGGTTTTAATGTGAGTCTTTTTTCTAATATGTCTTTCCTCGTTTGTATATTCAATATTAAAGTCTTAGTCGTCTGATCATATGGTGGATTCATGGATAGTTTACCATATATACCCTCCATCTTTCTCTCTCACATACCAACTCTCTCTCTTTCTCTCATCCACTCCCCTCCTCAGCTGATCTTTATCCATTTGTCTGTCCCTCTGTCCCTCTCCTACACACTCTCTATCTGTCTGTTTTTCACATTGTATTTGTTATATACTTGCTCAGAATGGAAATAAAATATGTTTAAACTACCGATCTTAAAGCGGCATTGATGCCAACCTGAACCTCGTTTTAGAGGGGTTTTATTAGTAGAAAATGCAATATTGAATGCTTAAATTTGCTAAAGGGTTAAAAAAACAGTATAGATAGACACAGAATATTTTGAAAAACAGAGCAGACCCTGACCAAGATATTCTTTCCGATTCCACTTTTCCATGTCTACACTCTTTGCGAATGCCCGTACACTCGCATTCCTCACTCAACTGGCTTAAAGGTCTACAGCTACCTGGGATTCATTGCGGTTTTTGTCCTCATTTGAAACGTCCGTGCCCATGTGTGAAATAACTGTCCCAAATTATTTTTCTCATGAAATATATTTTTTCATTTAAAAGGGTTCGCGCAAAAACAAATGACGATGTCGATAAACATGTTCAAGACGAATTTTGGCCATCATAAATATTCACGAGGTAACGGGTTGTAAAACAAACAACAACAAAACAACAACAAAAACAAACAAAACAAAAAAAACACCAGAAAAAAAGAGGCAAACATTTTAACAGTGATGTTGGTCTGTTTTTATTTGGAATCAGTTCGAAACTGAAGCAACACCCAATAAGTGAGACTATATTCTTTAGACGCATGGAACATGAAACGTGAAAAAATATTTAATTGTAGTAACGTCTGTGCAAACAGCTTAGATCTAGGTCAGACGCCGAGTAACTTGGTGTCTGGAATAGATCCAAACTATTTAAAACTCAGAACGTAATAATTCCGAAAAAAACAACAGTTGAATAAATATGAATAAATACATATGAGTAGACGACATAAATCGCAGACGATACTATTGCAGTCGTCCAATGGATATACTCCTTCCTATCTGGGATCAAACTCGTTTCCTCTGGATAAAAAAATAACCACTTCCCATGCCAGATGTTTCGTTACATGTTGCTCGACTGTAACGAGCGTGTCACACAGGAGTTATCGCCCACGAACAGGAGTTGCTAATTTGTAGAACACGAGTGATAAAACGACTTCTATTACCGTTAAACATCAACACCAAATAAAATTAATATTCGGTTATAGCTTGTAGATAATTTGCATGCTCCTAATTAGAATTAAACATTCTCTTTCATCATGTAGAATGTTTCAATTAAAAGCCAATTAAAGATGCGGAAACCGTTATTCCGCCTTTGATCTCATACGTTGAGATATTGAGAGATATTAACACAATCGCACCTTTCCGAGCACTGACCACATGCCCGGCGGTATCGCTTCCTATCTTGATGACCGGCCATCAAAAACAACTGGTCATTTCAATAGGTAGTTAAGTCGTGAATCATTAAGGACCTAATCTAAATACTCTACTAATTAGAGGAATATTTACTGCTATTTGATTGAATGGTAACAGTAAAACTTTGAAAATAATCTATGCGCACAAGATTGTAATCAGTAATGTGCAGTTAAACTATCAGCACTGCATATGCTTGTTTTTCCGTAGCACGCAATTTGAGGAATTATCTTTCACTGATTTTACCGACAGAGGGCGTTATCCGTGTGATTGAAATTGTTAAACCAGACAAATTGATGCGTGCTAATATTTTGATTTCTCCCACGAGAATCTGTGGGTAAATGAAATCTGTTTGACAAATAAAAACCAGAAGTATATTTGCAACACCAGCGAAAGGTGTATAACATCATCATTGATCGGAAAAAAGAGATACTTATATATGTACAGGTATATGCAGGGTATTGGAGATATGTGCATGTAGCAAAAATAGAATTCCTTGACTGATACATTTTTTTATCTGATTTGTTTACTGATTAATATATTTTCTGCCCCCCCCCCCCCCTTTTCAATTTTTACCGTTATTAGTGCCAACATTGTCGTCTGCTGGACACAGCACAATAAAGCCCCTCTAAAGGCACCATTTAACAAATAGGCAATAGTGTCTTTAAAAGCGGATGCTTGCTTAATGCATGACGAAAGTAATGGAGAAAACCCCCTGGAAGTGTGACAGTCTTCAGCAAATCGATCTTATGTCATCTAACGCTCATTTCTTTTGTAGGCGTGAAAAAAGCGCGCACCATACTGTTTCCGCCGGAAGCAAAAGTAACCGGAAGTGTAGAATTGTTTGTATAGCGACACTGTTACGTGTTATAAGTGGTTCATAATAAGCGTGGGTTTAACAGCTTCCCAACACTAAAGCGATAAAATTGGACCACCGGGTATGGTGTGACAAAAGCTTGAAGTTGAGATAAGAAGGGGAGGTAATTGGTTTAACTCGATGTGTGTCCAATAACTCAGCGTGGTATTTCTGTATGTATTGTTGACATAGACAGAACTATTGACTCAAACTTATAATCCATAAACACTAAAAGACTGGTAATATGAATAAAACACATGTATGTTACTGTTTGAATGGCAAATAAGAAATGACTATTGTCTTTCACTTTTACATTATTTCACTGTCAGTCACATAGTGTCGTCTGCAAAAGAAATGTCGTCTGATAGGTGTTCATATTTCAAACCCCTCTCTTTCCTATTTTTTTTTTAAAAAACAACAACAACAACATAACTATAGTATCAAACAGTTTGGACCTTGATTAAATTGACGTCTCATCTTGATCAAAACGGTTACATGGGTGATCACAGATTCTCCATATGCGAGTAGCACGTCATTTATTTCTACATTATATAGAAAAAGGTGTCCGGTCACATGTTTCTATAGAAAATTAGAGTTGAGGCAGTCTGCAAACATATACATGTATAAACACAAACTGTTTTATTAAACCCTTTACCTGGTGAACATTCATGTAAGAAATAATGACTATGAATATATTAGCTGAGTTTTTACAATGGAAGTATGGACACTATTCTAGAATTCCGGTTTAGAGGGGGTTTACAGTATAACAGCGCGTGTAATATGTTTTTGTTTTATTTAAAATGTTTCGTAGACATGATTAGGGCCTATTTTTTTTAATATTTAACAAAAAATGTAGAGCGCTAGCAACATAAGAGCATAAGAGAGTAAATATTACACTCACAGCCACACGTGCACGCACGCGCACCAGAAGAAAAGGTCTAGTCACTTCTAGGTGGCTGGTCAACTTATTTTGTTGATCCTTATGTAAATATGACAGATGGCAAAACGATTATAAAAAGCCACAAAAGTTCGTCAGATGTTTTTTCTACTAGACCTACAATAATTATGTTTGTGTGATCCAGCCCATGTAAAAGTATTGCACAATTTGCTGACTTTTTTTTAATGTAGTCCATGAAATATGCAGCATCATGATTTAACATGTTAGTACAATAGTTTCTCTTTACATTGTGTTATCGAACTTAATTATTTACCTAATGAATATTCACGTAAGAAATAATGACATCGTGAATATTTATTAAATGTTGATTTTTTAAATAACGGCACGTGAACACAGGAAATTTAGGCCATGACAGGGACTGTACAATCAGATCTACATTATTCAGAAGCAAACACGAGCCGTCGGACTTGTGTCTACTATGCAAAGGTGTAGGAAAAGGCGTATCTATGGAGTAAAGGCATCAGCAAACAGAGCAGTCCCTGATCAAACAGTTACTACAGGACCCGACCCGTCCGTCGTGTCTGGGGCTACTGCAAATGTGGTTTGGGCGTTATCGCACAGCATTGTAAATAGTGCAAGGGAGGTAACTCAAATGAAAAATATTTCTATTCATGATAGTGATGATACATGCCATACGAGGTAATTTCCCTTGAAATATTTTTTTACCAATTTACTTCTGCAGTTTTATATGGGACATAGGTCAACAGACTGACACATTCTCCACTGTTTACTATTCTAATTTATGTCAAAGGGTCTCTTATAAACATACATTTCCCTTGTAGGAATCCCCGCATGAAGATTGGATGATTTCCACATTTCAATTTGTACAAGTTTATCGTAGTCTGGGAGTAAAAACTTACCTCATGTAAGAACTAATGACATCATGATTATTAATTAGATCAATTGATATAATAGCATATGGACACAGGATTGTTTTGGCTGTGGCAGAAACTGTAGATCATATCTATATTATTTCATATGCAAACAGACCAGAAACTAATCCGACAGCTCCCACAGGAGCCATCTTATCTGGGTCTACCCTGGTTGCAAAGGTGTATTCATGCAGTAAATGGGTTAACCCTTCCCCCAATGAATATTACTTTAAGAATTAATTACTGTATGAATATTCATGGACTCACCGTAATTTAATTTTTATAATAACACACAATGATTTTTTTGCTATGACAGAGACTTCAGCATCAGATCTATATTACCCCATAAGCAGAGTAGAGCCTGATCAGACAGCTACTACAGGAGTCGTTTGATCTGGATCTCATAGTTGTCAAAAGTGCAAAACGTCATCTATATGAGTGAAAGGGTTAAAACTTTAGCACCATGCTCTTCTCTGAAAAAATGACTGCTCTCCCTGTACATACTACAGTAAAACCTCTCTATAACGGCCACTAAATTACATTAAGTATTTTGTGATAAAGGCAGGTGTTTGCTTAAAGCAAGGTGAAAGTAAAACAGAACGCTCCTATAGGACCGTTCTGTTTTACTTTCACCTTGCTTTAAGCAGCCACCTGCCCTAAATACCAGCTAATTTACACAATTTAGTGGCCGTTATAGAGAGGTTTTACTGTATTTGTCAATAGAGTATACCCAAATAAAGCATCTGAATAGGATATACCATATGTCAAGTTGACGATCTATATAGCTGAAGCATGCCCAACAGTGATCAGACATCACACAGCACAGTGAAAGATGAGAGTAAGGTTCCAGTCACAGACAGTTAACCCTTCGCTTGCTATTCACGTCAATATACCTACCTGTAAATAGTGAAGACCCAGATGAGACAGCTCCTGCAGGAGCTGTCTCATCAGGGTCTGCACTATTTACAAGTTGATTGTGCAGCCAGTGCACTCCACAGCAGTGATTGCACAGCGAAATACTTGTACACAGTGAAGATATATGTAATTATACAACAGGGCATGGGTAAAGAAGGAGAAATGTGTTTTAAAATTCAGCAAGCGAAGGGTTAAAATCCTCGAAGTTGTTAAATGACATCTTAACTTTAAATCAGTAATTAATCTATACTCATTTGGCATGTAGATGCCCGATATGATTAAAGATATGTTCTGTTCTGTTAACTGCATTCCCACAGACCTAAATGTACATTAACCTTTTCCTGTGGCTCCTTTCACATGAATAATCATGTAAGAAATAATGTCGTCATGGCAACAGCTGTACAATAAGATCTATATTAATTCATAAGCAAACAGAGCAGTCTGATCAGAGGTCTCCTACAGTAGCCAGCTTGTCTGGGTCTACTTTGTATGCAAAGGCTTTAAAATGCATATCTATAAAGTAAACAATTCATAGAGACAGAGAAGTTTAAAAATACATGTACCTCATTTCAGATCTCAATGAGTGTCGGGTTTACATAATACCAACATTAATTCGAATCATAAACAAAGAACTTCACAGATATCCATCTACATTATTAGCTTCGTTGGTTCTTAACCCTTTCCTTCAAATAAATGCTTTTCATGCATTTGCAAACAGAGTAGACCCAGATCAGACGGTTCCTATTGGAGCCATCTGATCAGGGTATGCTCTGTTTGTTAATGGCATTTGATAGATGTTTCTTTACTTTCTAAAATGGCTACAATGATCCATCTTCCACATTTCATTATACATGTAAATATTTTGTCAATGAATATTCAGTTGGTATTGAAATTTGCAATAAACATAGAACAGGGACAGGGTCAACACCCCCCAGTCTGGTATCTAGAACTGTTTCACACACAAGAGGGGAAATCCGATAAGAGAAACCTGCTACCCCTTTACTCCATGAATATTCATGCAAGAAATAATGTACAGTGAAACCCCGCTAATACAACCACTTAATAAACAGCCGCTGGTGTAGTTTAAAGCAGGTGGTTGCTTAATGCAGGACGAAAGTCATGCAAAAAGCTCCTATAGGAGCTTTCTGCATAACTTTCGTCCTGCATTAAGCTACCACCTGCCTATGTCACCCAGAATTATGCCCCTTTTTGGTGGTCGCATTAGCGGGGTTTTACTGTATATATGGTTTTTAACTATATAATGACATTATGAACTAGATCTAACCTGTACAATCATACCTACATGTATATCATTTCATATATATATCATTTCATAAGCAAAGCAAGCATACCCAGATCAGACAGCTCCTGCAGGAGCCATTTGATCAGAGTCTACACTGTTTGCAAAGACTTTAAAAGGTCTATCTATGGAGTAAAGATTAAAACATCAGGACATTCAAAGCAGTTTCCCCATTGATCAATTATTTGGCATACACTCTCTGCCATGTATTGGGAATGGCAGGTAAGTGGTTCAATACTGGCAGGTAAATCCAAACAAAGCCATTAAATCAAAATAGTGTTTGTTTATTATAATAGTATCAGTCTTACACTCAGTGAGTCAAATAAAACATGTGAAGTTTTATTGCAGGCAATTAAAAGAAATAACAAAACAACCGAGACAAATACATGTATGGTTCACATTTCTGTTGCTATAGCAAAGGCAGCTAAAAACAAAATATGTATAATTTCCTCTGGTTATTTCCTTTGTCCGAAAGCAATGTTTCATGCACCTACCACAGACACTACTATCCATAGTAACTACCATCTGATAAAAATACGAAAAACGTACCCCTGATATAGATGCTTTTTCGCACCTTTGCCAATTAACAGAGAAGGCCCAGATCTGATGAGTCCTGTAGGAGCCGCCTGATCATGGTCTGCTCTGTTTGCTTATGGCTTAATATAGATCTGATTCTGAAGTTTCTATCATAGTCAATTATAAGCCAAACATTTCATTGTAAATGTGTACAGTTACACCCCTCTAAACCAGAAATCTAGTAGAGAAGAATTTAGAAATTCATGCATCTTATCTATGTGTTTAACTCATTACCTCATAGGCTATTTTAAGATCCAATCACTTTGAATAAATCTACCAAAAAGGAGCATTAACTAGAGAAAAGGAAATAATTTAGAATTTTGTAGTTTGAAAACCATTGTAATAAATAGAGCATTTGCTCCTATAGGAGCAATGCTCTATTTATCACAATAGTTTGAATAGGTGATTTTTACAGAGGATTAGAAAGGCGTATTTATTGAGGAAAGGTTAAACATCTTGGGTTCTGTCAAGCATATCTGACAAACAAGAAGTCAATGATGAATATTCATGAAAGAAATAATGACATCATGAATATTAATTAGTTTAATTTTTTTTATAATGGTTCATGAACAAAGGAACTTTTAGCCATCGCAAAAACTATAGGAACTTTTAGCCATGGCAAAAACTAAAGGAACTTTTAGCCATGGCAAAAACTTAAGGAACTTTTAACCATGGCAAAAACTAAAGGAACTTTTAGCCATGGCAAAAACTAAAGGAACTTTTAGCCATGGCAAAAACTATAGAATCATATCTGTATTATTTAATAAGCAAACAGAGCAGACCCTGATGGGTATACTCTGTTTGCGAAGGGGTAGAAAGGCGTATTTATGGAGTAAGGGGCTAATCGTTCCTTGCTGAATATTCAAGTAAGAAATGATGACATCATGAATATAATTATCAGTACTGTTTGTATAATGGTATATGTAAACAAAATTTATTTGGCCTTGGTATAAACTGTAGTCAGATCTATTATAATTTCATGAGCAAACAGAGCAGGCCCTGATCAGAAAGCTCCTACAGGAGCCATCTGATCTGGGTTTAGTCTGTTTGCAAATACATAAAAGGTGTTTATAAAAGGTCTCCTGTGTCAAAAGGTCACCTGTGTGAATTACTGTGAACAAAATGATATGTGTCCACTAAAATATTTTGAATTTTGGCAACCCTAGGTAGTCTTGTATTTTTGAAAAATCAGTTATCTAATGATTTTTTAAAAGAGTTGCCGAAGGAACATACACTGCAGAATTACATTCTAGTAAGACCAGTAATTTCAGATATCTTTTAAACAAATTAAAATAGTTTGTTCCAGTACTAGTAGTTTCTGAGATTCCCATGATGTAGTTTTATCTGATTGTCATGGCAACAACAACTCTGGTAAGCATAAAGGAATCTGGTAGAGGACGACTCAAGAAAAAAGCCTGACGGGTTTGATTAAAAGTTAAGCTTAAATATACATGTCTTCTTTAACCCTTTACTCCATCAATACACCTTTCTACTCCTTTGCAAAGAGAGTAAACCCAGATCAGATAGCTCCTATGGGAGTCGTCTGGTCAGGGTCTGCTGTGTTTGCCTATGAAATAAGAAACATCTCATTCTACAGTTTCTCCTTCGGCAAATATAATTTTTTATTATTTATGATGTTATAATTTCTTTCATGAATATCCATGGAGTAAAGGGTTAAAATAATTGCTTATGACACATGATGCACAGCAGACTATGGATACAGCACAACCCACAAATATCACCATGGCATTTTATGCCAGGCAAGCAAAAGATTGTCTACAAACCTGAGAAAAAAAGCCAAATCATTAAGCAACTGACACTGACAAGAAGATTGGATTTCAATCAGACATAAGATACATGTACTTGCAGTCTGATATGGATCCAAAATATATGAATTAAAAAAACAACACAAGCCAAACAAAAAGATAAATGTGTATAGCAAGCACAATTCGAAATCCTATGTATGCTAGCCACAGATATGTTGAATACACATGAAAACAGTTTGGATCTAGATGAAATGCAGAGTATCTCAATCTCAGTACGATCCAACTGAAAGTCTTAAACAGACTGCATTTTGAAATGAATTCGCCCTTTACTCCATGAATATTTATGTTATAAAACTGCAGCCAATTAGTCTTCATGATATCCTTAATACTTCTTACATGACCATTCATCAGGTCAGGTAAAGCGTTAACCTTTTCCTCCATAAATATGCCTTTCTACCATTTCTACGCCTTTGCAAGCAGAGTAGACCCAGATCGAACAGATCCTACAGTAGCTGTCTGATCAGGGTCTGTTCTGGCTGCTTTTGGAATAATATAGATCTGATTCTATAGTTCCTACTTTGGCCAAAACTTCATCTGTTAATATGCCATTTTATAATTAATCTAATTAAAATTCATGATGTCATTATTTCTTACATGAATATGCATGGGGTAAAGGGTTAAACCAAATAACAATTAAACACTCGCTCAAATACTGTTTGCAAATTTATCCCTTTACTCCATAAATACGCCTTTCTATGCCTTTGCAAACAGATCAGACCGCTCCTATAGGAGCCGTCTAATCAGGGTTTGCTCTGTTTACTTATGATATGATATAGATCTGGGTCCATGCTTATAAAGCTTTTAGTTGAGTCTGAGTTTCGTTCTCAAGCTTTTGATTGGTCAGATTTGAGTTCTCAAGCTTTTGATTGGTCAGATTTGAGCCAAAGGCTCAAATCTGACCAATCAAATGCTTGAGAACGTTCTCAGACTCAACTAAAAGTTTTATAAGCATGGACCATGATTCCATAGTTTCCGCTATTGTCAAAAATGCCTGTGTCCATGTGCTGTTAAAACAATTAATCTAATATTGATGACGTCATTATTTCTTACATGATTATTCATGGAGTAAAGGGCTAGATGATCATTACAACATGGTTTTGAACAATGAAACAATCATCAACAGATGTATAATTAATTTACAAAACAAATGTGATTAACCCTTTACCTCATGAATGCTCATTGTGAGAAATTATGACATCATGAATATTGATTAGACTAATTTCTTTAACGGCATTTGAACAAGAGAATTTTTGGCAAAGGCAGGAGCTATATTATTCTATAAACAAACTGTGCAGACCCTGATCAGACGGCTCCAACAGAAGCTGTTTGAAACATGCCCACTCTGTTTGCAAAGACATCAAAAGGAGTATGGAAAGGGTTAATCTCATTCACTTCCAATCTGTTTGCCATCATAGTTGATCATAAAACATGGTTTTGAACAATAAAACAAACACCAATAGGTATATAATACAGTAAAAACCCTCTAAACTGGAATTTTAGTAAATAATAACTAAATCTTTTTACAATGAAGTAAATATTCCAAAATAGGGAATTAATATAATACATAAATACTTAAACTGCTCTGATCTAATATTTCGACCACTAAGGGCCTTTGTCAAAGATTATCATGTCAAAATACACGTCACATTTTTGTTACATGCATTCAGCCATAAAATCAAAGAGAATAATTTTATGGCTGAATGCATGTAACAAAAATGTGACGTGTATTTTGACATGATAATCTTTGACAAAGGCCCTTAGTGGTCGAAATATTAGATCAGAGCAGTTTAAGTATTTATGTATTATATTAATTCCCTATTTTGGAATATTTACTTCATTGTGAATTTGTGCTCCTTGGAGATATCATGGATAAAGATTATTCTCTTTGATTTTATGGCTGAATGCATGTAACAAAAATGTGACGTGTATTTTGACATGATAATCTTTGACAAAGGCCCTTAGTGGTCGAAATATTAGATCAGAGCAGTTTAAGTATTTATGTATAAATCTTTTTAGGCAGGTGGGTGCTTAATGTAGTGTGTAAGTCATGCAGAAAGCTCCTTTGGGAGTCTGTTGCACATCTTTTACCCTGCATTAAGCTGCCATCTGTCTTAACCCATTACCCCATAGGCGATTTTTATATGCAACCTTTTTGAATAAACCTATCGAAAAGGAGCATTAACTAGAAAAAAGGAAATTTTTTAGAATTTTGTAATTTGAAACCATTGTGATAAATAGAGCATTTGCTCCTAGAGTAGCAAATGCTCTATTTATCACAATGGTTTCACAAAGTGACTTTTACAAAGTCGTCAAAAAGAGGGAATGGGTTAAGGACCAGCATCATTACTAATTTAAAACATCTGGCTCAGAAGGGTTTTTCTGTTTTCAATGAAAATACAAATGTGATCAAGCAACAAAATAGTTATGGAATGTGAAGTATATTCTAACAAGAGCCGCTTACGGCACCAACGTTCGTCTGATTTGGTACTTGTCCAGCTAAAAAAAATGAAAATGAAAAAGGGCCATAACTCCAAAATTTTGAAATCAAGAGTTATGGTTCTATAGCTCGACTTTTCTTCGAAACAGATGAGCTAACAATATATGTGTGTATATGTGTGTGAAGTACTGCGTGCCTTAGGCAGCCATATAACCAATGAATGTTTATTTTACATTAACCCTTTAATTCTTGTAATATTCATGAAAGGCCTCCAGTAATAAATATTAATCAACTGAATTCTTATACATGTATTAAAATTCAAGCCTTTGCAAACAGAGCAGACCAAGACCAAACAATCCCTGTAGGATCCATCTGATCAGAGTCAGTTCTATTTGCTTATTGTAATACAATGTATATAGATCAGATCCTAGTTTTTTTTATCAAAGCAAACAAACCAAATTCCCTTGAACATTTTACAATAAAATGAATATTCATGAAGTGACAAATTCATGCTTAAATGTTCAATACGGGCTGGGTTAGTAAATCAAAGTAGGGGGTTGTAATTGTGAACAATAGAGGAGCAAATGTATCTCTTAACCCTTTCCCTCATATAAACATGTTTTCACGCATTTGCAAACAGAGTAGACCCAGATCAGACAGCTCCTAGAGGAGCCGTCTGATCTGGGTCTGCTCTGTTTGCTAATACAATTTGATAGATCTGTTTCCCTGCCTTCTAAAATGTATACAATGTTCCATCCTCCATATTTCTTTAAAACTATTATGTTCATGAATATTCAGTAGGTATTGAAATTTGGCCTAAATACAGAACAGGGAAAGGGTTAAATGTGGGACAATTGTGTACTGTCATTTGCAATCAGTGTAGAACCAGATCAGAGTGCTCCTAGAGAAACCCTCTCATCAGGGTCTGCACTGTGTGTCGTATCGCAAAGTTGTACCCCGTCATAATGAATGGACTTTATCATTTTAAACAATAAACTGGTCCATTATTGTTTAAAATAATTTTTTGGAGTAATGGGTTAATTCAGCATTCAAAGGGCCTGAGGCTGCCAAGGAAAACAGAAACTCCCTTTTTATATGTAGATTTCCTACCTACTCTCCTGTCTACAGTTTTGACAAATACAAAGTCTATGCATGTACAGTAGAACCCCTCTAAACCGGAATTCTAGTAAAGAAGAACTTTGATACTATTAGGCAGGTGGCTGTTTAAGCAGAGTGAAAGTCACTAGGAGCTTTCTGCATGACTTTCACCCCGCATTAAGCTGCCACCTGTCTCCAAGACAAATATGCAAATTGAATTTAACTTTTGATTTAGAGTTGTTTTACTGTACAGTCAATTAGTTATGAGTATGTCAGTCAAATACATTTACATTATACAAGTTAATTCTCTACACATTCTGACACCTTCGCAAACAGAGTAGACCCAATCTCCTATGGGAGAAGTCTGATCTTGGTCTGCCCTGTTTGCTTATAGAAGAATATAGATATGATTCTATGGTCAAATATTCCTGTGTTAATGTGTCAGTATAAACATTCAGGTACATGTACTTTATACTCCTGGAGTCATTGTTCTCTTATTCAACTCGACAAGCATAATAACTTCTTAAGGTCTAGTTAATAAGAAAAAAGGTACACATAAATGTGGAATTTTATGATGCATTCTTTGCATTTGATTTGACTAGTAATGAATTGGTGATAAAATTCACAAAGATTTTGGTCCATCCGAACCCAAAAGGTTTGATAATCTGATTTTTTTAAATACATGTACAATGAAATAAAAATCAACTTTGAGAATTGTAGTAAAGTACAAATACTTAACCCTTTGCTTCATATAAACACATTTTCAAACATTTTGCAGAGTAGACCCAGATGAGACGGCTCCTATAGGAGCTGTCTGATCAGGGTCTGCCCTGTTTGCTTATGAAAATAATGTACAGCTTATTCTTCAGTTTCTTTCTTAGTCAAATAATCCTGATTTTATATTTCATTCTAAAAATTCAGCCAATTAATATTCATGATGTCATTTTTTAATCATGAATATTCATGATGTAAAGGGTTAGATATGTTCAATATGCATTCAAACAACACAAAATAAATATATGTACAAAATATGTACATCACAAAAAAAATCCTGTCCATTTCTTGGGCTTTTAAGACAGGTGGTAGCATAACCCTTTGCTCCATAGAGACGTCTTTTAATGCAAACCGAGTAGACCCAGATCAGATGGTTCCTGTATTTAAGCTCTGTTTGCTTATGAACTAATAAAGATCTGATCCTATAGTTTCTGCCATGGCAAAACATTAATGTATTCATATGCCATTGTAAATAATTCAGCTAATTGATATTCATGATGTAATTCTTTCTTTCAAGAAATTCATGTAGAAAAGGGTTAATCTAGGGCAAAATTTATGCAGAAAGCTCTAAAAGCTTCCATTGGAGCTTACTGAATTACTCTCATTCTACATTAAGCAGTCACCTGTTTTTAAATACAGCAATATTTCATGGAATCATGAACAAGAATTGTTTCTACCATGCTGGAAACTATTGATTCAGATAAGTACAGTAAAACCACTCTATAATGGTCACTAAATTGCGTTAATTAGTAGGTATTTAGGGCAGGTGACTGCTTAAAGCAAGGTGAAAGTAAAACAGAACGCTCCTATAGGAGCGTTCTGTTTTACTTTCACTTTGCTTTAAGCAGTCACCTGCCATTAACACATAATATTTGGTGTAATTTAGTGGCCGTTATAGAGAGATTATACTGCATCATTTCATAAGCAAACGGAGCAGGCTCTCATCAGAGTGCTCCTACATACACTATTTTTAGATCTGACCTCTTTAAATAAATCTACCGAAAAGGAGCATTTACTAGAGAAAAGCAAAATTTAGAATTGTGTAGTATTGAAACCAGTGATAAATAGAGCATTTGCTCCTATGGAGAAAATGCTCTATTTATCACAATGGTTTCAAAAAGTGACTTTTACAGAGGCGTGGAAAGACGTATTTATGGAGGAAAGGATTGAAACATTTCAATATTTCTCCACCAAACTCTATCTTGTTGGTACTCATTAGAATTATGATTGTTATGATTGCAGTAAAAACCCTCTAAACCGGAATTCTAGTAGAGAAGGATTTAGATTCTTGGCCGATTAATGCAGGGTGAAAGTCATCCTCCAAGAGGAGTTTTCTGCATGATTTTCACCCTACATTAAGTTGCCACCTGTCTCCAAGAACAATATTTATACCAAATTGACTGTCCGTTTAAGAGGGATTTTAGTGTACATGTACCTATAAGATAGGGTTTAGCTGAGAAATAAGAGATTCAGATAGATTGTTAACTCTTATTCACAGTATATGATATCAAGAAATGGACCCTTTCTCGACTTTTTTGACACTGTTCAACAGTGTTTTTTCCCCAACATAACATAATGCTGTGTAAATATCTTTAAATAAAAAAACACAACACAACAGCATGCAGGCTATATGTTGTTGTCCGATGTGCTCAGAGACACAAATATGACCTATCACAGAGAAATGCATATACATTGTATGTATCAACAAGAGTCGCGTTCGGCACCAATGCTCGTCTGAGTTGGTGCTTGTCCAGCTAAATGAAAAAAAATAAAAGAGCCAAAATTTTGAAATCAAGAATTATGGTTCTTATGCAGGGGCCCTCTCCTCAATGAGATCTACCCACCTATGAAGTTTTTTGTTGATAACCCTTATACTTTTCGAATAATGAGCTACATTAAAGTTTTTGCAAGACGATAATGACAATGACAGCAAAGCCTACGACCCAGTGATCACATATAGCTCAACTTTTCTTCAAAACAGACGAGCTAATAAATGAGAAGAACAAAATCAAGATCTGAAACAGATAAAAATGTCCCTCCCCCTCTATTGCCTTTTCTAAGCTCTTAACACATTTTGTTATTTGTTGAACCCTTCATGCCATAGCTATCCCTTTTAACACCTTTGGGAACAAAGTACACTCAGAAAAAAGGGTCCAATAGGAGCCGACTGATCAAGGTCTACTCTGTTTGCTTATAGAATTATATAGATCTGATTCTACAGTTTCTGCCATGGCCAAACATTCCTTTGTTCATATGCAACTATAAAATAAAGCAAATTAATATTCATACCGACATTATTTCTTACATGAATATTCATGGAGTAATGGGTTAGCCCCGGGTGGCATTTATTAGAAATAATACAATATTTCCTTATCAAACTTATACATGAATGACTAGGCTATTCAAACGTGACAAACTAAAACAAACATGTTTTGTGAACTCTTACTATAACAACATTCGATATAACGGTATATCCATTATACTGACATTAACTTTAGCAACCGTTCTCATGCTGAATACATCCACTATGAATATTAATTAGCTGAATCATTCTAAAGTTGGATAAACTGTAGCCACAGAATTAAAATGGCAAATAGTGTAGACCCATATGAGACGGCTCCTCTAGGAGCTGCTCTGGGAGTTGTCTCATGGGTCTACACTATTTGCAAATGCAGACATATACATGTACACTAATAGCATGAAAAGGCTTAATAATCATTACAACATTTTCTGTTCAGAGGCTGAGAGCTGCCTGATCTGGGTCTGCGCTGTTTGCAAATGCGTGAAAAGGTGTTTATATCAGGGAAAGGGTTAGCTGTATTTCAGTCATATCACATTATGGTTCTTATGCAGGGGCCCTCTCCTCAATGAGATCTACCCACCTATGAAGTTTTTTGTTGATAACCCTTATACTTTTCGAATAATGAGCTACATTAAAGTTTTTGCAAGACGATAATGACAATGACAGCAAAGCCTACGACCCAGTGATCACATATAGCTCAACTTTTCTTCAAAACAGACGAGCTAATAAATGAGAAGAACAAAATCAAGATCTGAAACAGATAAAAATGTCCCTCCCCCTCTATTGCCTTTTCTAAGCTCTTAACACATTTTGTTATTTGTTGAACCCTTCATGCCATAGCTATCCCTTTTAACACCTTTGGGAACAAAGTACACTCAGAAAAAAGGGTCCAATAGGAGCCGACTGATCAAGGTCTACTCTGTTTGCTTATAGAATTATATAGATCTGATTCTACAGTTTCTGCCATGGCCAAACATTCCTTTGTTCATATGCAACTATAAAATAAAGCAAATTAATATTCATACCGACATTATTTCTTACATGAATATTCATGGAGTAATGGGTTAGCCCCGGGTGGCATTTATTAGAAATAATACAATATTTCCTTATCAAACTTATACATGAATGACTAGGCTATTCAAACGTGACAAACTAAAACAAACATGTTTTGTGAACTCTTACTATAACAACATTCGATATAACGGTATATCCATTATACTGACATTAACTTTAGCAACCGTTCTCATGCTGAATACATCCACTATGAATATTAATTAGCTGAATCATTCTAAAGTTGGATAAACTGTAGCCACAGAATTAAAATGGCAAATAGTGTAGACCCATATGAGACGGCTCCTCTAGGAGCTGCTCTGGGAGTTGTCTCATGGGTCTACACTATTTGCAAATGCAGACATATACATGTACACTAATAGCATGAAAAGGCTTAATAATCATTACAACATTTTCTGTTCAGAGGCTGAGAGCTGCCTGATCTGGGTCTGCGCTGTTTGCAAATGCGTGAAAAGGTGTTTATATCAGGGAAAGGGTTAGCTGTATTTCAGTCATATCACTACATCCAGCTTATTACAGGTGCAGAAAGAACCCCACATATTTTTTTCTGTGCACAGACCAAATTGCATTGGAGCAAATCCTCTATTTATAACAATGGTTTCAAAAAGTGGCTTTTACATAGGCATCAAAGGGCATCAGTATGAGGGAATGTAGATGTTCTATGTTTATTCCAAATTTCAATACCTACTGAATATTCATGGACAAACTAGTTATAATGAAATATGGAGGGTGGAACATTGTAACCATTTTAGATAGAAAAGAAACAGATCAATCAAATTTCATTAGCAAACAGAGCAGACCCTAATTAGACGGCTCCTACAAAAGTCATCTCATCTGGGTCTACTCTGTTTGCAAATGCGTGAAAAAGTGTTTATATGAAGGAAAGTGTTAACCCTTATAAATTTGAAATAAATGTCTGCCCAAAATCTGATCTGCTGTACACTTTACTCCCATTCATTCAAACTTTTTAGAGACTACTGTCTGAGAGTGAAACAGTTTGGATTCTGATGAGATACAGAGTTACTCAGCATCTCACATGGTTAAGAACTGTTTGTGTAGGTCATCACAATGTCACTGCTAGCCTCCAAAGTGTTCAAATACAAAATAATTCATGGCACTATATTGAAACGAGTCATCACCAATTTCATAGGCCAACATCATTATGGTTAACAACAGGGCAATGGCACGAAAACCAGATTTTTCCCTTGTTCTAATTTTAATGAGGCAACCCTAACCAGGACAAAGTCTAAAATTAAGGTGTGCAAATATGACCTTGACCATCCAGAATAGCCCAATTGCAATCCCAACCTTTGTTGTGTTTTTTTTTCACCCATTCCCACATAGGCTACTTTTACATCCTACATGTTTTTAATAAATCTACTGAAAATGAGCATTAACTAGAGAAAAGTAAAATTTCAGAATCGTGTAGTTTTGAAACAATTGTGATAAAAAAGAGCATTTGCTCCTATGGAGCAAATGCTCTGTTTATCACAATGGTTTCACGAAATGACTTTTACATAGGCGTAGAAAGGTGTATTACTGGAGGAATTGGTTAAGCAAAAATGACAATAAATTTTATCTATTACACCCTGAATGCAAGGCCATCTTTTATCTTGGTCTCCTTCACTCACAAACCGTCTCCATGTCATCTATCTATACAAACCAAATTTGGTCAAAATGCGTATGTCCATCCAAACTAAAGTAATCATTAAAAAAAATCCCACTTTCTTCTGCGTTTCGTAATATTGTCATTGACCTTGACCCCTACACCCTCAAGATGTGATATCCAATTTGGTCTCAATGTAAGCTATCTATTCACTATACTTAGTCATATTATGTCTTTCCAAGTAAGTTATGTGTTAATTTTACTAACAATGACCTTAATCCCAGACCACCTAATGCAGTCCCATGTCTCTATAAAAACTTTATAAACACCAAGTTTGTTACAAATCGGATTCTGTTCTGTAAGCCGTGACGATTTCCTTAATATTGATATTTTCAAAAAAAAATAATTTTTATATTCATAATGGGCAGTCTTGCATGAATGTTTAAAAACCCCTTAACCTTATGAATATTAATGCAAGAAATAATGATATCATAAATTAAACCCTTTCTCATTGAATCTTCATTTAAAAAATTATTACTACATGTCCATATATATTCTTTGACTCATTGTTTATAATCACATATTAACAACTAAGGAGGAAAGTTTTGGCTGTGACAGAAATTTCAGATACAGACCTATATACATGTAATTCCATAAGCAAATGGAGCAGGAACTGTCTGAGTCTTCTCTCTTTGAACTGTAGAATCAGATCTTAATCATCCTATAAACAAACAGATCAGCCCCTGATCAGATGACTCCTACTGGAGCTGTCTGATCTGTGTCTACACTGTTTGCAAGGTGTCAAAAGATACCTCTATCTGGTAAAAAGAGATACAGTAAAACTTCGATTATTCGAACACTAAAATACGTATTATTATCGATCTTTAAGACAGGTGGCAGCTTAATGCATGGTGAAAGTCATGCAGAAAGCTCCTCCAGGAGCTTTCTGCATGACTTTCACCATGCATTAAGCAGCCACCTGCCTAAAAGGGTCTAAATTCTTCTATACAGAAAATTTGAATAATCGAGATTTTGCTGTATAAAGTTATCAACTGATTATGGCACATTCGGTTCTACATCTATCATGTATGACTTTATATCCATTGGTGACACAGAAAGACTGTTAAGATTTACACTCTCGGGTTTTATATTTAGATGAGTTAGAGAAGTTTCCTTCACTTTGTCATTCTGCACTTCCGGAAATAGTTCCTTTACGGAGATATCAGTTGCAGGACAGTCAAGGCCATCTGCAATAAAGCCACAACGGTAGCCACGTCTGTGGACTATCAAACTTGTTGAACGATATGATGAGTCAGTGTCAAAAAGAGTTTTAAGCGCTAAGATGGTTGTATCACAAGGTAAAGAATGCTTGACTGGAGACAAACTCATGGACATCACTTCAGTGTGTATTTTGGAATAAGAGATCTGCAACGGTTGTTGTAGAAAGTCATTTGTTAAAATGCTTTGCAGAGAAGGGAATGTGAACTTTGATTCAACCTGGTTGTCTTGTGGATACTCAAGCTGAAGAACAAACTTTGACAGAGTCAACTTATTATCATACACTCCTTCCCCTAGGCCTCTCTCATCATCATACAAAAGTTGCCGATCTATCATCACCTCCAGCCATCCCTTGTCCAAGCATGCTGCACCATGGGGCTGTCCTGTATGCAGGGTCATCCGTGTTTGTTCATCTTGTATAAAAGCCATTGTAGTTATTGGATAATAATTCCTTTCAATGTTTTGAAATTTTGTATCAGATGGATGCCTTTTGCGTCCTATAATCTGAAAACCATTTTCATCTGTAAAGAAACTACCAACCTCATTTCGAACACTAGTAGCAATGCGCATTATCACCTCCCGATCTCTCATGTTCACTGCTTGCATATCAAACCCATTTTGAATATGCACATTTTTCCCCTGAAGACCTGGATGTTTGTATAGTCGAGTCTTGTGGTACAGGTAAGGATACAGGACCTGAACTTCAGCTGAATAAGGGCCTTCTACAATTCTTATAACTGGGGTTCCTTGGAACAAGTCCCTAGCAGGGCCTTCAGGGAAAAATATATAAGCCCCACTCCCTCTGGAAACATAGTATTTGAACTCCAGATTAACCATAGTCTCAACTCCTGTTGCTTTATTGGAAACCTTTCTCAAAAGACCATTATACGATCTCAGCTCAAGTTGTAAATGATCGTTTTCAAGAAAAATAGATTCATATATATTACCACGTCGCTTTGGTCTTTCCTGCCCAAACTGAAGCTCAGGAGGGACAATCAGCTCCTCTGTATTGTAGATCTTTATATTAGACCAATAGCTCTTGGGAGTTTTATTTGTAGTCATGAAGATATATGTTTCAATACCATATGGAGATACTTCAACTGGGAAAATAATTTCAAACGCTTCTCTATTCACCTCTGTATTAGATTTGAAAATAGGATTTATCTGAAATGGTATTATTTTTCTTTTAGAATCTCTTATTTCAAAATCTGTACGACTCAACATAATGTCAGCAAATTCAGATCTAATCTGTCCTGTTGGATTGAAAATCACAAGCCTTATACCATCTTTGGTTGGTGTGATAATCTGATGCATTGATGGTGCATAAGCATCCCTTCTAATGAGTTCAGGCAGTAAGAGCGGGTCACTGTCAAGTTTGCCTTTTGTAAGCAGATATTGGCTAGCAATAGCCATTATTGTTGCTGAGGTTTGAAATGCATTATAGAGGTGCTCTTCATAATCCTGAACAACAAATGACTTTGATGTGCCTGTTATTGCATCATGATGGAGGAAAAGACCAAGATCCTGTCGAGCTTCCTGCAGACCAGCAGTTTTTGAGAACTGTTTATATGGAGTTTTCCAATGTTTACTGTATGACAATGCCAATGTATTCAACAATTCAGTCGCTCTTAACCTAGCCTCAACATCTCGTGAAAACCTTTTATCAAATAGCCTTGTGGTATAGTAACCAGTCCAGTAGATTTTGTTCTGATCGGAGTAAGGGAAAAAATCTCCACTGAGAGTAGGCAGCTGAAGAGATTTCTTGGCTTGTTCATTCTTCACTGTATCAAAATAGTCCTGCACAGTTCCAAATCTAACATTTATTTTCCAGTCTTTCTGCTTGTTCATATATTTCATTAACTTTTTATAGTTTTCATACTGCTGGTCCCACTCTTCTGGATGATTGTACCTAAAGTCATCCCCAAGGGGAACCAGTATTGTATTATGCTTATACAAACTTCCTTTCAATCTGTACTGCTCAAAGAGTTTTTGTGCTCTCTTAGCCAGATTACTTTCATCTATGGCCCAGTCAGCTCCAAAGTCTAACTCTCCTGGAATGCGTTTAAAATCATACATTGCACATACAAACCTATCAGGTCCACAGGTATGATGTAGACTGTACAGCATGTAAGGCATCACATGACACCGAATGTCCCCTGACCCTGAGTTGTCCCAGTACTGTTTCCAGGTAAACTCCAGACTCCCTTCCCTGGCTAAAGTCCCTTTTGTCCCCTGGTGTATCCTCTGTATCACCATGTTCGACATCCCCGCCTTCTTCCACAGATACGGCATTGTGCCTGAGTGTCCAAAAGGATCAATGGACCAGCTGTTTTTGGGTTTCACACCAAGGTTCTGGTACACCCATTGGTGTCCCTCCACAAGCTGGTCTATCACAGTTGTGTACGTTGTACTAGCCTCATCTGGCATCACCCATCCTCCAAGAACTATTTCAAGTTTTCCTGTAAGGAGAGACAGTGTGGATTATTCTATGTCTTCATATTGGGTTGCCTTTCACTCCATGAACATTTATGCAACAAAATAATATTTGAATTAATATTTTAATTTGATATTTATAATGGCATTTGAATAAGAAAAGTTTTGGTCCCTGTAAAAATTGCATAACTACATCTATATTATTTTATCTGTAACCAGCAAACAGAGCAGACCCTGGTCAAATGACTACTACATTGGCGTTAAAAGGTGTTTGTATGCCTGTATGGAGTAAAAGATTAATGAGCCAAAACACTGAACAAGTAATATGGAGTCATTAGCCCATTCCCTCATAGGCTATTTTCAGACCTTTCCTCTTTGAATAAATCTACTGAAAAGGAGCATTTACTAGATAAAGTAAACTGTTAGAATTGTGTAGTTTTGAAACCATTGTGATAAATAAAGCATCTGCTCCTATGGAGCAAGTGCTCTAGTTATCACAATGGTTTCAAATGTGACTTTTACAGAGGCATCACAATACATCAATATGATGGAAAGGGTTAAAAGTTATCTAGTGGTGCCAAATTGGCCAGTTCAGCTTTAACCCTTTATTCCGTAAATACGCCTTTCTATGCCTTTGCAAACAGATTAGACCCAGATCAAACGGCCATCTGATCTGATCATCTGCTCTGTTTGATTATGTTATAATAAAGATATGATCCTACAGTTTCTCCTACGGCCAAAAATTCCTGTGTCCATGTGCTGTTACAGCAATTTAATCTAATTAATATTCATGACACCATTATTTCTTATTCATGAAAGAAAGGGTTAAAAAACCAGCAGAAAGGGGAAATGTTTTTTCTGAATAATCAACACTTTCCCTCATATAAACACCTTTTCACACCTTTGTAAACAGAGTAGACCCAAATCAGATGGCTCCTGTAGAAGCTGTTTGATCAAGCTCTGCTCTGTTTGCTTAACCCTTTCCCTCATATAAACGTGTTTTCACGCATCTGTAAACTGAGTAGACCCAGATCAGACGGCTCCTAGAGGAGCCGTCTGATCGGGGTCTGCTCTGTTTGCTAATTGAATTGGAAAGATCTGTGTCTTTACTTTCTAAAATAGCTACAATTTTATACATTCCACATTTCATTATAACTATTTGGTCAATGAATATTCAATAGGTATTCAAAATTGGACTAAATATAGAACAGGGAAAGGGTTAAGGAAATTTATAGATCTGATTATGCAGTTCCACACCAGTGTAAATTTTCCCTTTTCCATGTTCCATTTTATTGATTCTGTCCAGGAATGTTGATCAGGTGAAAAAAATCTTGAATAAATATTAAACAGGGAAAGGGTTAAGATAAAGAGGGCAACTTACCAGATTTTATCAAATCTTTCGTCTGCTCCTTGATGAGTTTTGGAATGCCTGCCCACCATCGACTAAAAAACACTATTTCAGCCCATACAAACGTCATGTCTTGATGTAAGTGTAGCTTCCGCACCATGTTGGTCAAAATTTTCTCCACTTTATGGATGTAATATTCATCAATAGTCTCCAACCAGCCAGGGTCCACATGGGAATGGGGAACAATGATAACATTCAGCTTTTCCAAGTTCTCACCATAAGCAGCTTTTTCAACACTTAGATGAGGCAGTTCGTACTGTCCCATGTCATGCGTATTAAAGTCTGTTCTCTCCCCCAAGTCCAGGGTTGATATAACATCTCTAGGACAAGTAAAGTCAGCTCTGCACTGGGTCTGGTCAGATGTACCCATGTTGAAATGAAGTGGGTTATCTGCCAGGAAGTTTCTCATATTCTGTGAATGATACTCACTGCTGAAATGAAGAGCGAAATACTAGAGTAACCATTTATTTCATGAATAATGAAATACTGTTAAAGTGATGTAAAACCTGATAAAAACCAAACCAAATCAAATCATATATAAGAAGTAATGACATCATGAAAATTAATTAGATGACTTAAGAACATATTATTCCGTAAGCAAATACTGATCAGGTGGCACCTACAGGAGCCATTTGATTGTGTCTACTTTGTTTGTAAAGGTGTTAATAGGCATATATATATGGAGTAACGGGTTACAATATATATTTCTGTGTTAACCCATTCCCTCATTGGTTATTTTTAGATCCAACCTCTTTGAATAAATCTACCGAAAAGGAGCATTAACTACAGATAAGGAAATTTTTAGAATCGTGTAGTTCTAAAAGCATTGTGATAAATAGAGCATTTGCTCCTTAGGAGCAAATACTCTATTTATCACAATGGTTTCAAAAAGTGACTTTTACAGAGGCGTAGAAATGCGTTTCTATGGAGGAAAGGGTTAACCCTTTCCCTGTTCCATGTTACATACAAATTTCAATACCTACTGAATACTCATGGACCAAATAGTTATAATGAAATACGGAAGATGAAACATTGTAGCCATTTTAGAGAGTAAATGAATATCTTTCAAATTCCATAAGCAAACAGAGCAGACCCTGATCAGACGGGTCCTATAGGAGCCGTCTGATCTGGGTTTACTCTGTTTGCAAATGCGAGAAAACATGTTTATATGAGGGAAAGGGTTGTTAACACCTTATTCCATAAATGCACCTTTCAATGCCTAAAATAGATTTTTATTATTATTATCACTATTATCTATTATCATTATTATCATATCAACATACATTCAAGTATACTCTTGCTTTAAATCTCAAAAGTCCATTATAACACAATTCTTCCTTCTCTTTTCACGAAAGTGATCAGAATGTAAAGAAGTTTGGAACTTTGGATGCTGTTGAGAAACAAAGTTACATGATTCTCATCCAGACCATATTGTTTGCAAAGATTATAAACAAACACCCAGTATAGAGAAAGAGTCAAGGTAAATATGTGACAACCCTCTACTCCATGAATATTCATGTCAGAAATAATGAGCCATGAATATTAATTACCATCACTTAACCCTTTCCCTCATACAAACACATTTTCAAGCATTATGGGAACTGTCTGATCAGGGTCTGCTCTGTTTGCTTATGGAATTTGATAGATTTGTTTCTTTACTTTCTAAATTGGCTACAATGTTCCACCTTCCATATTTCATTATAATTATTTTGTCCATGAATTTTCAGCAGGTATTGAAATTTGGAAGAAACACAGAACAGGGAAAGGGTTAATATTTAGAATGGCATGTGAACAAGAAACAAGAGGGCCATGAGGCCCTGAAGCGCTCACCTGAGTTAACTCCCGGGGAGGGGCCATTTTTTACCAAGAAGTCATCATATGTACAACCTTGGTAGAGAACCACAAGGCAAAGCAGCAAGATTTTTAAAGGACTATGCAAAACTGATAAACCCTAGGGTGGGCCATTTTGGCCTGGGGATCATAATTTGAACAATCTTGGTAGAGGACTATTAAATAATGTTATATCAAAGGTCTGGGCATGTTAGTTTAAGAGAAGAAGACGTTTAAAAGAGCCTGGGGCGGGGCCATTTTCGTCCAAGGGTCATAATTTGAACAATCTTTGTAGAGGACCATTAGATAATGCTACATACAAAATATCAAAGCTCTAGGCTTTGCATTTTCAGAGAAGAAGATTTTCCTATGAAAAAATGATAATCCCTGGGGCAGGGCCATTTTCGATCCAGGGGTTATGATTTGAACAACATTTGTAGAGGACCATTAGATCATGATACGTACCAAATATCAAAGGTCTAGGCCTTACAGTTTCAGAGAAGAAGATTTCTAAAGATTTTCCTATGAAAAACTGATAAGCCCTTGGGCAGGGCCATTTTCGGTCAGGGGGTCATAATTTGAACACCTTCTTCCACCTGAACCTAGAGTTTCTTTTAGACATCTTAAAAAGAGTTTACAGGATTTCCATTCAAAATACATCCTGCTGATAAGGCATCGAATAATGTCATTATTATTTGACTATTACATTATATCGACGTCTTGAAGCAGGAAATTATTAATACCAAGTTATACATTTCAGTTAATACTGAAGAAAAGACCGTCGTTTCAGACCATGTCAAAAAGTGTGAGCAACTTGGAACTGATATTAAAATTATACAACATAAACTTCCTACAATGTATTGATTACCAAAACTACATAAAAAACATATAAAGGGCGTTTTATTGCAAATTCTAGCTCTTGTACAACTTCTACGTTGTCTATACTTTTAACTTTTTGTTTAAAGATGTATTATGCACATTTTTCATATTAATCAATTAAAGAGGAGTCCCTACAATGAATGCATATTTTCAATAATATCATAAAACTTGGTACTGTATTTGTTATGCTCAATAATTATTATGAAGGTTGCCAACTTGAACTTATATTTAACAAGAGTACCGCATACGGTACATAATACGCCCACTTGCAAACTTTCTCCAATTCAACATGCCTTATAAGTGTTGACATTTTCTAATCTGTGCTTCAGATCTTGATTTCCATATTAAGTTGGTACTATTTTTTTAAAAAATCAAGTGAATATCTTATTAAATAAAAAAGTTACAGCTAATCCTCATTTTTGCAGATTTTTGTAAAGTGCAACGGCCATAACTCTGTAAAGACAAACTGAATGAACCTCGAAATAAACTCAGCTTCAAATTTTGTTAAGTTTCATTTATATCAACCGACAAACTAAAAATTTACCGACTAACAAAGCAACAAACACACAAAGTTCAAGGACCATAACTTTAGAATAAAATGACATATCAAAACCCCCGCAATATATGTGAAAATTCACATTAAGGTTTAACCATATAAAAAAATTGAAGCAAATATCATTGTAAATGAAAAAGTTATGGCCATCCTCATATTTGCATAGATTTGCATTATTTTTTTAATTGCAAGGGCCATAACTCCGAAACATTTAATCAAATGATCCTCAGACTCGACCTAGCTTTAGGTCTAGATGCATTAAACATGTGTATGAAGTTTCAAAAATATCTGTCAAATAGTTTTCCCAGAAAACAGCGGACAAACTATTTGCATATTTTTCAAGCACAAGGGACATAACTCTGAAATGAAAAATCAAACGAACCTCAGAATCAACTCAGCTTCAGATCTTGAAGCATTTAACATTTGTGTGAAGTTTCATTAATATCTGTCATATAGTTTTCCCAGAAAACAGCGGACAAACTATTTGCATGTATTTGCATTATTTTTCAAGTAAAAGGGCCATAACTCCGAAATGACAAATCAAATGAGCCTCAGAATCGACTTAGCTTCAGACCTTGATGCATTAAACATTTGTGTGAAGTTTCATTAATATCTCTCAAATAGTTTTACCAGAAAACAGCAGACAAACTATTTGCATGTATTTGCATTATTTTTTTAAGTAAAAGGGCCATAACTCCAAAACGACAAATCAAATGAACCTCAGAATCGACTCAGCTTCAGATCTTGATGCATTAAACATTTGTGTGAAGTTTCATTAATATCTCTCAAATAGTTTCCCCAGAAAACAGCGGACAAACTATTTGCATATTTTTTAAGGACAAGGGCCATAACTCTGAAATGAAAAATCAAATGAACCTCAGAATCAACTCAGCTTCAGATCTTCATGCATTTAACATTTGTGTTAAGTTTCATTAATATCTGTCTAATAGTTTTCCCAGAAAACAGCGGACAAACAAAATGTTGACGGACGAACGAACGAACGAACGAACGAACGAACGAACGAACGAACAAACGAACGAACGAACGAACGAACGAACGAACGAACGAACGGACGGACGGACAGGGCCACGACAATATACGACCACCTTTAGGACAAGGGCCATAACTCTGAAATGAAAAATCAAATGAACCTCAGAATCAACTCAGCTTCAGATCTTCATGCATTTAACATTTGTGTTAAGTTTCATTAATATCTGTCTAATAGTTTTCCCAGAAAACAGCGGACAAACAAAATGTTGACGGACGAACGAACGAACGAACGAACGAACGAACGAACGAACGAACAAACGAACGAACGAACGAACGAACGAACGAACGAACGAACGGACGGACGGACAGGGCCACGACAATATACGACCACCTTTATTAGGTGGGCGTATAAAAATGCCCCTGTGATACAAATAAACCGATTTTATCAATACTTATAATTTTTGTTCTACAATACAATATTATCAGCCTTTTCTGTTAAAATAATCCACGTTTTACCGATGATCACCGATCCCTCCATTATTTACGTAATAGCTTTTCTCGGAAGTGGTCAGAGAAACGCAAATAGGGCGAACAGTTACGAAATTAAAACCCAACCTGAATAAAACTGAAACATCTGGGAGTAAAATCGGGATCGGCGATATCAAACACATGGATGTTTTGTCATTACAAACGGTTATTGGATGGGTTTTCTTGCAATATACTACTTTTCAGCATATAAACAAATGACTTTTGTATATTTTAGGTGTTTTTGAAACACGTCAAATGTAGGGACTTCCCCTTTAACACCAGAAGCTGTACAGGTATACAAATAATGAAAATAATGCTTACAACTTATTTTCCGACAGGATATATTTTTTCAGCTAAATATTATAGCTATCCGAATACTGCTAAATTATTAACAAGAGCACTGCAAAAGGGTGCCAACACTTGTCTGTCATCATTGTCAAGATGAACATGCATACCAAAAATGAAGGTTGTAAATGAACAAGAGGGCCAGAATGGCCCTGACATCGCTCACCAGGCAATCAGAGGAGAGGATGTTTAGAGTTTTCACTATATGTTTCTAGAGAAAACTAGCCACCCCTGGGGCGGGCCAATTTTGATCCAAGGGGCATAATTTATACAACTTTTGTAGGGGACCTGAACATGATGCTATGTGCCAAATATGAAAGCTGAGAACCTTCCAGTTTCTGAGGAAAATATTTTAAAATGTGACACTATATGTTTCTATTGCGAACTGGCTACCCCTGGAGCGGGGCCAATTTTGACCCCGGGGGCATAATTTATATAACTCTTGTAGGGGACCTGAACATGATGTTATGTGTCAAATATGAAAGCTGAGAACCTTCCAGTTTCTGAGGAGAAGATTTTCAAAGTTGTCACTATATGTTTCTATTGAGACATGGCTACCCCTGGGGCGGGGCCAATTTTGACCCCTGGGGCATAATTTATATAACTTTTGTAGAGGACCTGAATATGATCCTATGTGCCAAATATGAAAGCTAAGAAGCCTGTAGATTTAGAGGAGAAGATTTTCAAAGTTTTCACTATATGTTTCTATTGAAAACTGGCCACCCCTGGGGCGGGGCATAATGTATATAACTTTTGTAGAGGACCTAAACATGATACTATGTGCCAAATATGAAAGCTGAGAACCTTTCAGTTTCAGAGAAGAATATATTCAAAGTTTTACCATATATTTCTATTGAAAACTGACCACCCCTGGGGCAGGGCCAATTTTGACCCCAGGGCCATAATTTATATAACTTTTGTAGAGGACCTGAACATGATGCTCTGTGCCAAATATGAAAGGTGAGAGCCTCCCAGTTTCATAGAAGAAGATTTTCAAAGATTTCACTATTTGTTTCTATTGAAAATGGCCCACCCCTGGGGCGGGGCTAATTTTGACCCCAGGGCCATAATTTATAAAAAAAATTGTAGAGGACCTGAACATGATGCTCTGTGCCAAATATGAAAGCTGAGAGCCTTCCAGTTTCAGAGCAGAAGGCTTTTCAAAGATTTCACTATTTGTTTCTATTGAAAACTGCCCACCCCTGGGGTGGGGCCAATTTTGACCCCAGGGCCATAATTTATAAAACTTTTGTAGAGGACCTGAACATGATGCTATGTACCAAATATGAAAGCTGAGAGCCTCCCAGTTTCAGTGAAGAAGATTTTCAAAGATTTCACTATTTGTTTCTATTGAAAATGGCCCACCCCTGGGGCGGGGCCAATTTTGACCCCGGGGCCATAATTTATATAACTTTTGTAGAGGACCTGAACATGATGCTATGTGCCAAATATGAAAGGTGAGAGACTTCCAGTTTCAGTGAAGAAGATTTTCAAAGTTGTCACTATGTTTCTATTCAAAACTGGCTACCCCTGGGGCGGGGCCAATTTTGAACCCAGGGGCATAATTTATAAAAAATTTGTAGAGGACCTGAACATGATGCTATGTGCCAAATATGAAAGCTGAGAACGCTGTAGATTCAGAGGAGAAGATTTTCAAAGTTGTCACTATATGTTTCTATTGAAATCTGGCTACCCCTGGGGCGGGGCGAATTTTGACCCCAGGGCCATAATTTATATAACTTTTGTAGAGGACCTGAACATGATGCTATGTGCCAAATATGAAAGCTAAGAACCCTGTAGATTCAGAGGAGAAGATTTTCAAAGTTGTCACTATATGTTTCTATTCAAAACTGGCTACCCCTGGGGCGGGGCCAATTTTGACCCCAGGGGCATAATTTATATAACTTTTGTAGAAGACCTGAACATGATGCTATGTGCCAAATATGAAAGCTGAGAACCCTGTAGATTCAGAGGAGAAGATTTTCAAAGTTTTACAATATATTTCAATAGAAAACAAGGCAACCTTGGGGCGGGGCCAATTTTGACCCCAGTGGCAAAATTTATATAACTTTTGTAGAGGACCTAAAGATGATGCTATGTACCAAAGATGAAAGCTGAGAACCCTGTAGATTCAGAGGAGAAGATTTTTAAAGGTTAAAATTGTTGACGCCCGACGACGGACGACGGACGACACACGACGGACGACGGACATCAAGCCATCACAAAAGCTCACCCTGAGCACAAAAGTGCTCTGGTGAGCTAAAAATTAAAGAAGTTATGGCCAATGTTAAGATTTCAGACGACGACCACAACGACAAAAACGATGATGCAGACGCCAGAGTTACGACATAGCTCGTGATTTCTTTGAAACAGACAAGCTAAAAAGGAGCCTCCTTTTTAGAAACGGGGATTTTGTATGGAAATCAGCGGACATCTTCGGTCAAGTTCTGAATGACTCCGATTCTATTTCGGAACAAAGCTTTGAATATTACATGTAATTAGATTGTTATCACATGTACAATGGCTGAAATTGGTTGTTGACCTACATAATACATCGAATGATTATTTCCGGTGTGTAAATTTGAATCTTACGACAGATTCCGGCCAATGGCGAACGCTGTTCCGTTGGATTCCGTGGCAATTCATTTTTTCTATTTTTCGATACAAACAACTATTTACTAACAGTACTGTTAAGTGTTGAACAAGTGTTAAGGTGCATAGATTCCGATTCTGAAGTCAGTTTGAAATGCAACAATTGCAGAAATTTGCGCAGCATACATCTTTAACTAAGATAAAAGAACATGTAAAATTACATGTATATTGTGATAAGACTTATGAAAATTCTGGAATTAATCTCTTTTGGTCTATTAAAAACTCCTCAGAAGTCTTAAACAAATTTAAGAACAAAAAGTTTCTTGCATCCACTGTAAGCACATACGATTTTTCTACTTTGTACACAACCCTTCCTCATGATCTAATTAAAGATAAACTTACTAGCTTAATCCAGAAAATATTTGCCAGAGAAAAAACATCATTTCTAGCATGTAATGCTGAAAAAGCTTCCTTTACTGACAAGCCAATGATATATTACACCAACTGGTCTTGCTCAGAAGTTTGTGAATCAATAACCTTTCTTCTGGATAACATATTTGTATGTTATGGGAATGCTACATACCGTCAGGTGATTGGTATTCCTATGGGTACGAATTGTGCACCACTGGTCGCCGATTTGTTTTTGTACTGCTATGAGAGGTTTCATGATGAGTTTGAACCCACAATCACAAGAAGATTTCATAAAAGCCTTCAATGATACTTCTCAATATTTGGATGATATTTTCAATTTAGATAACCCTTTCTTTGATGTTATTCCTACCATTTACCCAAGAGAACTAAAACTGAATAAAGCTAACCCTTCCGACACTTATGCAGCTTTTTTCGATCTTGACCTTGAAATTGACAATGGAATGATTTCTTATAAATTCTATGACAAAAGAGATGATTTTGATTTTAATATTGTAAATTTCCCTCACCTTGATGGAGATGTTCCCCATGCCCCATCTTACGAGATTTATATATATCAACTTATACGTTGCGCTAGAGCTTGTTCTTCTGTTGACGATTTTAACAGTTGAAATCTCATTTTAATTAAAAAAGCTGCTTAAGCAAGGATATAGATATCATAAACTAAGAAAAACATTCTCTAAATTTTATTATCAAAATCTTTTACTTATTGGCAAGTACAACTGTAATCTTAAGGCGCTCCTGCGACACGGTATTTCACATCCTGAATTTTATGGTGATTACAAACTTCGTAAAGTTATTGGACATACCTATTTTCTCACTTTGTTCACTAAATACATTAAAAAATTCATTAAAAAGACATATGATCCTATGGTACTACAACATACTGCATGTCTGGTTGTCAACCCTTTTACAGTTGGCAATCACGCTGACCTTTTTGCATGTACGCCGACAAGAAAGGTTTAGTACTCTATGAAGGCGACCTCTTAAATCCGGAAACAGAAGGAGGACTTCGGATATTTGTACTATCTCGTTTTTGTTGTACCCTTTATTACTTTTCTACAGTTACTCTGTTTGCAGCTCAATCATTGAGTACACTAGCGATAGGTGGATACAATTACTTCACTTAAATATGTTTTCGTTTTACATGCACTTTACCACTGTATCTATCATCGTGGTTGTTGTAGATAAGTTTATTTACACTGTTTGTCTTTTAGGGTGGGGATGAAATAAGTGTGAGGTGCAGCACCCCAAAACAGGTTTAACCCCCCTAGTGACTTTTGTCACTGACCGTTCCAAGGCGGTACTTCCATCTCCCCCTATTGTATGTTTGTTTTGTCTTTGTGGGGCTCTTTGTGTCTTTTAAATACATGTACAATTGCTCTTTGTCGTTCTGATGGTGTTTGGGCGGTTGTGTGTTTTGTATGTGGTGTTTCCTGCATGACACTTACATGTATTTTGTAGAGGACCATTAGATCATGCTACATACCAAATATCAAAGGTCTAGGCCTTACAGTTTCAGAGAAGGAGATTTTTAAAGATTTTCCTATGAACAAGAGGGCAAGAATGGCCCTGAAGCGCTCAGCAGACAATCAGAGGAGAAGAATTTCAAAGTTTTCACTATATGTTTCTATAGAAAACTAGCCGGCCCTGGGGCGGGCCAATTTTGACCCCAGGGGCATAATTTATATAACTTTTGTAGAGGACTTGAACATGATGCTATGAGCTAAATATGAAAGCTGAGAACCTTTCAGTTTCAGGAGAAGATTTTCAAAGTTTTCTCTATATGTTTCTACTGAAAACTACCCACCCCTGGGGCGGGGCCAATTTTGACCCCAGGGCCATAATTCATATAACTTTTGTAAAGGACCTATACATGATGCTATGCGCCATATATGAAAGCTAAGAACTTTCCAGATTCAGAGAAAAAGATTTTCAAAATTTTCACTATTTGTTTCCATTGAAAACTGCCCACCCCTGGGACGGGGCCAATTTTGACCCCAGGGCCATAATTAATATGACTTTTGTAGAGGACCTGAACATGATGTTCTGTGCCAAATATGAAAGCTGAGCGCCTTCCAGTTTCAGAAGAGAAGATTTTCAAAGTTTTCACTATTTGTTTCTATTGAAAACTGCCCACCCCTGGGGCGGGGCCAATTTTGACCCCAGGGCCATAATTTATATAACTTTTGTAGAGGAACTAAACATGATGCTATGTGCTAAATATGAAAGCTGAGAACCTTCCAGCTTCAGAGGAGAAGATTTTCAAAGTTTTCTCTATATGTTTCTACTGAAAACTACCCACCCCTGGGGCGGGGTAATTTTGACCCCAGGGCCATAATTCATATAACTTTTGTAGAGGACCTATACATGATGCTATGCGCCAAATATGAAAGCTGAGAACTTTCCAGATTGAAAGAAGAAGATTTTCAAAGTTTTCACTATTTGTTTCTGTTGAAAACTGCCCACCCCTGGGGCGGGGCCAATTTTGACTCCAGGGGCATAATTAATATAACTTTTGTAGAGGACCTGAACATGATGCTCTGTGCCAAATATGAAAGCTGAGCGCCTTCCAGTTTCGGAGAAGAAGATTGTCAAAGATTTCACTATTTGTTTCTATTGAAAACTGCCCACCCCTGGGGCAGGGCCAATTTTAACCCCAGGGCCATAATTTATATAACTTTTGTAGAGGACCTAAACATGATGCTATGTGCCAAATATGAAAGCTGAAAACTTTCCAGTTTCAGAGGAGAAGATTTTCAAAGATTTCACTATATGTTTCTATTGAAAACTGCCCATCCCTGGGGCGGGGCCAATTTTGACCCCAGGGGAATAATTTATATAACTTTTGTAGAGGACCTGAACATAATGCTCTGTGCCAAATATGAAAGCTGAGAGCCTTCCAGCTTCAGAGGAGATTTTCAAAGATTTCACTATTTGTTTCTTTTGAAAACTGCCCACCCCTGGGGCGGGGCTAATTTTGACCCCAGGGGCATAATTTATATAACTTTTGTAGAGGACCTGAACATGATGCTATGTGCCAAATATGTAAGCTGGGAACCTTCTGGTTTCAAAGGAGAAGATTTTCAAAGGTTTACTATATGTTTCTATTGAAAACTGCCCACCCCTGGGGCGGGGCCAATTTTGACCCCAGGGCCATAATTTATAAAAAATTTGTAGAGGACATGAACATGATGCTCTGTGCCAAATATGAAAGCTGAGCGCCTTCCAGCTTCAGAGGAGAAGATTTTCAAAGATTTCACTATTTGTTTCTATTGAAAACTGCCCACCCCTGGGGCGGGGCCAATTTTGACCCCAGGGCCATAATTTATATAACTTTTGTAGAGGACCTGAACATGATGCTCTCTGCCAAATATGAAAGCTGAGAGCCTTCCAGTTTCAGAGGAGAAGATTTTCAAAGATTTCACTATTTGTTTCTATTGAAAACTGCCCACCCCTGGGGCGGGGCCAGTTTTGACCCCAGGGTCATAATTTATATAACTTTTGTAGAGGACCTGAACACGATGCTATGTGCCAAATATGAAAGCTGAGAACCTTCTGGTTTCAGAGGAGAAGATTTTCAAAGTTTTACTATATGTTTCTATTGAAAACTTCCCACTCCTGGGGCGGGGCCAATTTTGACCCCAGGGGCATAATTTATATAACTTTTGTAGAGGACCTATAGGTGATGCTATGTACCAAAGATGAAAGCTGAGAACCCTGTAGATTCAGAGGAGAAGATTTTTAAAGGTTCAAATTGTTGACGCGGGACGACGCACACCGCACGACGACGGACATCAGGCGATCACAAAAGCTCACCCTGAGCACTTTGTGCTTTGGTGAGCTAAAAACTGATAAGCCCTTGGGCGGGGCCATTTTTTGTCCGGGGAACATAATGTGAACAAAAATTCCTTCCCACTAGCCACTGATGCTTCTGACAAAATTTGGTTAAAATTGGGTAGCAGTTTCAGCAGATGTCGTTTGAAAAGTTGGCCAATCTGGATGCCGGACGGATCGTGGTCACAATAGCTCATCCGCTCAGATGAGCTAAAAATTTGACACTGGCAAAAACTGTAGAATCAAATCTATATAATTAGCAAGTAACAAATAGAGCTGAACCTAATCAGATGGCTCCTACAGGAGTCGTCTGATCTGAGTCTGCTCTGTCTGCAAAGGCTTAAAAGAAGTATCTATGGAGTAAGGGCTTAAGAACCTTTACTTAATTTTCATGCAAGATTCCAACCATCATGAATATTAAATCTATTCTTGTATCAAAATTAAGAAAAAGTCATCGTCATAGTAAAGATGAGCATCAGATCTTTAACATATAAGGAAACAGAGCAGATCCTCAGCTAATTAATTCATATGAATATGCATGGAGTAAGAGGTTAAATGAAAACAGGTAAAACAATATCTCTAAATATTTAATGGGGCATTGTTTAAAAGATGTTATTTTCAACTGTCCTTGGCAAAGTCTTGATGAGATATATGTTTACCACCCAAACCCTTTACTTCATGAATATTTAGGCAAGAAATAATGACATCATCAATATTAATTAACCCATTCCAACTTACAACAATAGCGATATCAGCTATCCCAACTGCATAACTAATGCAGCCTATCAATAATCAATACTTACAAGGTACTCATGCACTGTGTGCATAGAGATTATTGGACAATTCAACAATGTTGACACATGTGTTATTTAATTTTGAATTTCAGATCTTTTGTACATAACTGAATTTTATATTATAGCATGATGTACAAAATACTTATTTATTATGACAGATTCTGCAGAATAAAATCTATATTATATCATAAGCAAACAGAGCAGACCGTGATCAAACTGCTCCTATAGGAACTATCTGATCTGGGTCTTCTCTGATTGAAAAAAGTGTTTAAAAGGCGTATTTATGGAGTAATGGGTTAACCCTTTACCTGTTCACTATTATGTAATGTAAGAAATCATGACATCCATGAATATTTATTAGCTGAATTGCTATCATGTAAATTTTGAAAAGGAAATTTTTGCTTTGACAAAAACCGTAGAATCATCTCTCTATTATATCATAAGTAAACAAAGCAGACCCTGATCGAACGGCTCCTACAGGAGCCGTCTGATCTGGATCTACATGTACTCTGTTTGCAAAGGCATTAACAGGCTTTTTATATGAAAGAATGATTAACATTTATTTTCTGTATCCACAATGGTACTATAACAAGAGGGCCAGAATGGCCCTGAAGCGCTCACCAGACAATCAGAGGAGAATATTTTCAAAGATTTCACTATATGTTTCTATAGAAAACTAGCCGGCCCTGGGGCAGACCAATTTTGACCCCAGGGGCATAACTTATATAACTTTAGTAGAGGACTTGAACATGATGCTATGAGCCAAATATGAAAGCTGAGAACCTTTCAGTTTCAGGAGAAGATTTTCAAAGTTTTCTCTATATGTTTCTACTGAAAACTACCCACCCATGGGGCGGGGCCAATTTTGACCCCAGGGCCATAAACATGATGCTATGCACCAAATATGAAAGCTGAGAACTTTCCAGATTCAGAGAAGAATCATTTTCACTATTTGTTTCTATTGAAAACTGCCCATCCCTGGGGCGGGGACAATTTTGACCCCAGGGGCATAATTTATACAACTTTTGTAGAGGACCTGAACATGATGCTATGTGCCAAATATGAAAGCTGAGAGCCTTCCAGTTTCAGAGGAGAAGATTTTCAAAGATTTCACTATTTGTTTCTATTGAAAACTGCCCATCCCTGGGGCGGGGCCAATTTTAACCCCAGGGCCGTAATTTATATAACTTTTGTAGAGGACCTAAACATGATGCTCTGTGCCAAATATGAAAGATGAGAGCCCTTCAGTTTCAGAGGAGAAGATTTTCAAAGATTTCACTATTTGTTTCTATTGAAAACTGCCCATCCCTGGGGCTGGGCCAATTTTGACCCCAGGGTCATAATTTATATAACTTTTGTAGAGGACCTGGACTTGATGTTCTGTGCCAAATATGAAAGATGAGAGCCTTTCAGTTTCAGAGGAGAAGATTTTCAAAGATTTCACTATTTGTTTCTATTGAAAACTGCCCACCCCTGGGGCGGGGACAATTTTGACCCCAGGGTCATAATTTATATAACTTTTGTAGAGGACCTGAACATGATGCTATGTGCCAAATATGAAAGCTAATAACCTTCTGGTTTAAGAGGAGAAGATTTTCAAAGTTTTACTATATGTTTCTATTGAAAACTTCCCACCCCTGGGGCGGGGCCAATTTTGACCCCAGGGGCATAATTTATATAACTTTTGTAGAGGACCTATAGGTGATGCTATGTACCAAAGATGAAAGCTGAGAACCCTGTAGATTCAGAGGAGAAGATTTTTAAAGGTTCAAATTGTTGACGCGGGACGACGGACGACGCCCGACGCACGACGACGGACGACGGACATCAGGCGATCACAAAAGCTCACCCTGAGCACTTTGTGCTCTGGTGAGCTAAAAACGTACTAACCATTTCGTAATGCCAAGGGATTTACATGAGCAATTAACCCTTTACCTGTTCAATATTCATGAGAGAAATAATGACATCATGAATATTTATGAGCCAAATTTTCATAATTTTAAACTTTTCAAGGAAATTTGTTGCCTTCACAACAAGAGTGCCAGTGGGCACAATATATGCCCGTCGAGGTCTTGTTCAACATAAACCGAGGTTATCACTATTTGCTAAACACAAATGCTAAACACAAATTCTAGGTCCAATTGTGCGACCTTGACCTTGGATTTACATACTGGAACACACCCATGCTACTATGGGATGTCCAGATATACACTGTGGTGTAATTTGAGAAGGATCCACCAAGCAGAATGTGAGTTGGAGATGTTACAGACGGACAGACAGTGTCATTCCATTATATGTCCTGGGTTATTCTCAAACAGATGAAACTTGTGATGGTAGACAAGTGTTTTAAGTTATATCAAAGGGTTATGTAAATAGGTATACTTTAATAAAAAACCTTAACTAAACATTCTAAATTAACAAGAGGGCCATGATGGCCCTAAATCGCTCACCTAGTTACTATAGACTTATGCATACACTGTATTTCTATGTAAAAATAAGTCAGCTTCAGATTGGGGCCAATATAAAACCAAGGGCCATAATTTTAGGCCTGGGGGTTAAAATTTGAACAATCTTAATTAAGGAATATTAGGTGATGCTTCATATAAATTCCAAAGGTCTGGGCCTTACAATATCACAGAAGGAGATTTTTAAAGATTTTCCTATGAAATACTGATAAGCCCCTGGCGGTGCCATTTTGGTCCAGGTGTCATAATTTGAACAATCTTGGTAGAAAACCATTAGATGATACTACATACAAAAATTTCAAAGGTCTAGGCCTTACAGTTTCGGAGAAGAAGATTTTTAAAGACTTACCTATAAAAAACTGATAAGCCATGGGGCGGGGCCACTTTTGGCTCTTAGGTCACAATTTGAACAATCTTTGTAGAAAATCATCAGATAATGCTACATACCAAATATCAAAGGTCTAGTCCTTACAGTTTCGGAGTAGAAGATTTTTAAAGATTTTCTTATGAAAAACTGATAAGCCCGGGGCGGGCCATTTTTAATCTGGGGGTTATAATTTGAAAAATCTTTGTAGAGGGCATTAGATGATGCTTCATACCAAATGTCAAAGATCAAGGCTTAACGGTTTCAGAGGAGAATTTTTTTAAAGATTTTCCTATGAAAAACTGATAACCCCGGGGTGTGACCATTTTTGGTCCAGGGGTCATAATTTGAACCATCTTTGTAGAAGGCCATTTGATGATGCTACATACCAAATATCAAAGGTCTAAACCTAACGGTTTCAGAGAAGAAGATTTTTAAAGATTTTCCTATGAAAAACTGATAAGCCCCGGGGTGGGGCCATTTTTGGTCCGCGGGGGGGGGGGGGGGGGGGGCATAATTTGAACAATCTTTGTAGAGGACCATTAGATGATGCTACATGCAAAATATCAAAGGTCTAGGCCTTATGGTTACAAAAACAACTGATAAGCCTGGGGCGGGCCATTTGATTTGGACAAACTTGGTAGAGGTCTATTAGGTGATGCTTCATACCAAATATCTAAGCTATGTGGTTTCAGAGAAGAAGATTTTTAAAGGTTTTCCTATATTAGTCTCTGTAAAATTGATAAGCCCCGGGGCAGGGCCATTTTTGGCCCGAGGTCATAACTTGAACAAGCTTGGTTGAGGACCATTAGATGATGCTACATACCAAATATTAAAGGTCTAGGCCTTAAGATTTTTAAAGATTCTTACAAAAAGAGTGCCATGATGGCCCTGTATCGCTCACCTGGTTAAATGATATCGTGTGACCTATCAATTTTGACCCCAGAGGCACAATTTGAACAAATTTTTACCCCAGGGGGAAAATTTGAACAATTTATGTAGAGGTCTACTAGATCATTCTATGTACCAAATTTGGTAGCCCTAAGCCTTACAGTTTTTGACAAAAAGATTTTTTAAGTTTTCATTGAAACTTGGGACCCCCAGGGCAGAGCCAATTTTGTTCCTAGAGGCTTAATTTGAATGATCTTGGTAAAGGTCTACTAGATGATGCTATGTACAAAATATCACAGTTCTAAGCCTTACAGTTTCGGACATGAAGATTTTTAAAGTTTTTACAATATAATCCAATGTAAAAAGTGTGACCCCCAGGGTGAGGACAATTTTAACCCCAGGGGCATAATTTGAACAATCTTGGTAAAGGTCCACCAGTCGATGCTAAGTACCAAATATCACAGCTTTTCTGACAAGAAGATTTTTAAAGTTTTTACTATATAATCCTATGTAAAATACGTGACCCCCAGGGTGTGGCCGTCTTTGACCCCAAGGGCATAATTTGAACAATCTTAGTAAAGGTTCACCAGATGATGCTACATACCAAATATCACAGCTCTAAGCTTTTCAGTTTCAGACAAGAAGATCTTTAAAGTTTTTACTATATAATCCTATGTAAAACGTGTGATCTCCGGGGTTGGGCCAATTTTGACCCCAGGGGCAAAATTTGAATGATCCATGTAGAGGTCCACTAGATGATTCTGCATACCAAATTTGGTAGTCCTAGGCCTTACAGGTTTTGACAAGAAGATTTTTAAAGTTTTTAGTAAATTTTGTGACCCCCAGGGTGAGAACAATTTTGACCCCAGGGGCATAATTGGACAATCTTAGTAAAGGTTCACCAGATGATCCTTCATACCAAATATCACAGCTCTAAGCCTTTCAGGTTTGTTACAAGACTATTTTTAAAGTGTTTACTATATAATCCTATGTAAACATGTGACCCCCAGGGTGTGGCCGTCTTTGACCCCAGGGGCATAATTTTAACAATCTTAGTAAAAGTTCACCAGATGATGCTACATACCAAAGTGGACTTACAAAAATGTGTTCCACATAAATTGAGGCTAACATATTTGCTTAACGCAAATGATAAACGCAAATTCTAAGTCCAATTGTGTGACCTTGACCTTGGATATATGTATCAGGAAACACCCATGCTACTGTAGCATGTCCAGATAAACATTGTGGTGAAATATTAGGATCCACCAAGCAGAACTTGAGTTAGAGATGTTACAGACAGACAGACAGGTTAACATTTTTGCTAAACGCAAATTCTCAGTCCAATTGTGCGACCTTGACATTGGATATATGTACCATCTGAACTGGGCATGCTACTGTGTCATGTCCAGATACACTTTGTGGTTAAATTTGAGAAGGATCCACCAAGAAGAACTTGAGTTAGAGATGTTACAGACAGACAGACAGGCGGACAGACAGCGCCATTCCATAATACATCCAGTTTTTTAAAACGGACGTATAAAATCTGTAAAATCAGATCTATATCATGTCAAGAATAAGGGTTAGGGTTAGAAAAAAAACAGAGCAGACCCTGATCATACAGCTCCTACATTGCAAATATGTGAAAAGACGTTTATATGAAGGAAAAGGTTAAATATAAAATAAGTGAGAAAGACAGATATATACCTGCTGTATGTAGATATCCAACCTGCATACTGGAGAATTAGATAGATCAGTACAACACAGCCCCCTACTGACAGCACTAGAACACGATGTGAGAACTTCATCTTCACCAACATCTGGCTGATCAGTCTGAAATTTTTTCCTAAAATTGAAAAAAACATCAACATCATCATGTTATAATATTGGTTTAATTCCACGGCAATCACTAAACCAGGATGAGGAGTTTGAGCTACCACCAATCTACAACACTCTCCATCTATCATGTGACCTTCCTACATCATGCGACTCAATCTACTGACCCAGCACAACAGCAGCTGTTGAAGATCTTGAGATACGATCACAAATTTCTAAGTGTAAGAGATCTGTTGTATCATGTTATATGTTTAACCCTTCAGTTTAGTTTTATCAAATTTAATAGTAAATTGTCAACAATACACATATATACGTCAAGACAAGATATACAGTAAATACATCAAGTAAACATTACTTATCATATGCAAGATGACAATACAAACGGGTTGGGCCACAGGTTTTACCAATATTAGAAATCTGCCCTGCCCTTTATGTCATGTCAATGTCAGATTAAACAAATTGGCAGAACTTTATTAGTAGTAGAAGTAACAAGATGTGTTTATGAAACACTATGCCCCCAATATGACCTTTGACCTTGATGGATGACCTTGCCCTTGACATGTCACACCTCAAAATGTGCAGCTTCGTGAGATACACATGCATGCCAAAGATAAAGTCTCTATCTCTACTGGTTCAAAAGTTATGGCCAATGTTAAAGTTGGTGATTTGACCTATATATTAGACTTCTGACCTTGAAGGATGACCTTGACATGTCATCCCTCAGAATGTGTGGCTTTATGAGATACATATGCATGCTAAATATCAAGTCTCTATCCGTACTGGCTCAAAATGTATGACCAATGTTAAAGTTGGTGACACACAAACAGACAAACCAACAAACAAACAGACAGACAAACACAAACAAACAAACAGACAGACAAACAAACAGACAGGGCAAAAACAGTATGCCCCCATATCTGATCTAATGAACTAAAACAATGAACTGCAAAATATGTGACCAGACGATTTTTAGGCATTCAACTGATACCATGTTCAATTCAATTGTCAATGAATAAACTGACACTTTCATTATTACTAAAACTATAAAAACTCTTTTTTCGTAGAACAGTTGCACTATGGAACCGTTTACCTGAACCTATTGCAATCACAGGTGCCCTTCGCATGCTATGTCTCAAC